>OZ024706.1:19569596-19687485 GCA_964016945.1 Microplitis deprimator | reverse complement strand
GTAATTCTAAAGAATCTGTGAAAATTGCAGAGGGCACACGGAACTCGAAGTGATTTTTTTTTAAGTTTTTTCCATGAGAATCATGAGAAAGCAGGAGTTTATTATGGTTATGAGGTCGTTCCGGCAGATGGATTCTCATGGTGATTTTTTTCTACACTTCTTATGTCGCCCATAAGAATCTGTAGGAATTGCAGAGGGCACACGAAACTCGAAAAGATTTTTTTGAAGTTTTTTCCATGAGAATCACGAGAAAGCAGGAGTTTATGGAGGTTATGGGGTCGTTTCGGTGGATGGATTCTTATGATGATTATGTTCTACACTTCTCATGTCGCCTCTAAGGATCTGGGAAAATTGCAGAGGGCACACGAAACTCGAAGAAATTTTTTTGAAGCGTTTTCCATGAGAATCACGAGAAAGCAGGAGTTTATGGTGGTTATGGGGTCATTCCGGTGGATGGATTCTCATAGTGATTTTTTTCCACACTTCTTATGTTATTCTTTAAGGTCAATAGAAATTGCAGAGGGCACACGGAACTCGAAGTGATTTTTTTGAAGTTTTTTCCATGAGACTCTCAAGAAAGCAGGAGTTTATGGTGGTTATGGGGTCGTTCCGGCAGATTGATTCTCATAGTGATTTTTTTCTAAGCTTCTCATGTTATTCTTAAGGGTCGAAAAATTGCAGAGGGCACACGGAAATCAAAGTGATTTTTTTGAAACTTTTTCCATGAGAATCACGAGAAAGCAGGAGTTTATGGTGGTTATGGGGTCGTTCCGGCAGATGGATTCTCATGGTGATTTTTTTCTACACTTCTTATGTTATTCTTAAGAGTCTGTGGGAATCGCAGAGGGCACATGGAACTCGAAGTGATTTTTTTGAATTTTTTTCCATATGAATCACGAGAACGCAGAAGTGAATGGAGGTTATGGGGTCGTTCCGGTAGATGGATTCTCATGGTGATTTTTTTCTACACTCCTTATGTCGTCCCTAAGAATCTGTACAAATCGCAGAGGGCACACGGAACTCAAAGTCATTTTTTTGGAGTTTTTTCCATGAGAATCACGAGAAAGCAGGAGATTGTGGAGGTTATGGGGTCATTCCGGTGGATTCATTCATATGGTGATGCTTTTTTACAATAGTCATGTAATTTCTGAGAGTCTATAAAAATTGCAGAGGGCAGACAGAACTCGAAGTGATTTTTTTTAGAGTTTTTGTCCATGAGAATCACAAGAAAGTGGGAGTTTATGGCAGTTACGGGGTCGTTCCGGTGAATGGATTCTGATGGTGATGTTTTTCTACACTTCTTATGTCGTCCCCAAGGATCTGTGATAATCGCAGAGGGCACACGGAACTCGAAGTGATTTTTTTTGTTTTTTCCATGAGAATCACGAGAAAGCAGGAGGGTATGGTGGTTATGGGGTCGTTCCGGCAGATGGATTCTTATGGTGATTTTTTCTACACTTCTTATATTATTCTTAGGAGTCTATAGAAATTGCAGGGGGCACACGGAACTCGAAGTGCTTTTTTTGAAGTTTTGTCCATAGGAATCACAAGGAAGCAGGAGTTTATGGTGGTTATGGGGTCGTTCCGGCAGATGGATTCTCATGGTGATTTTTTTCTACACTTCTGATGTCGCCTCTAAGAATCCGTGAAAATTGCAGAGGGCACACGGAACTCGAAGTCATTTTTTTTAAGTTTTTTCCATGAGAATTACTAGAAAGCAGGAGTTAATAGAGGTTATTGGGTCGTTCCGGTGGATGGATTTGCATGGTGATCATTTTTTACACTTTTTATGTTGCCCTTAAGAATCTGTAAAAATTGGAGAGGGCACACAAAACTCGAAGTAATTTTTTTGAAGTGTTTTCCATGAGAATCGTGAAAAAGCAGGAGTTAATGGTGGTTATGGGGTCGTTCCGGCAGATGAATTCTCATGGTGATTTTTTTCTACGCTTCTTATGTCGTTTTTAAGAGTCGATAGAAATTGCAGAGGATACACGGAACTCGAAGTGATTTTTATGAAGTTTTTTCCATGAGAATCACTAAAAAGCAGGAGTTTATGGTGGTTATGGGGTCGTTTTGGTGGATGGATTCTCATGGTGATTTTTTTCTACACTTCTGATATCGTCTCTAAGGATCTGTAAAAATCGCAGAGGGCACACGGAACTCGAAGTAATATTTTTGAAGTTTTCTCCATAAGAATCACTAGAAAGCAGGAGTTTATAAATGTTATGATGTCGTTTCGGTCGATGGATTCATATGGTGATTCTTTTCTACACTTGTTATGTAATTTCTAAGAGTCTGTAGCAATTGCAAAGGGCACACGGAACTCGAAGTGATTTTTTTAAAGTTTTTTCCATAAGAATTACGAGAAAGCAGGAATTTATAGTGGTTATGGGGTCGTTTCGGCAGATGGATTCTCATGGTGATTTTTTTCTACACTTCTGATGTCGTCTCTAAGAATCTGTGAAAATTGCAGAGGGCACACGGAACTCGAAGTAATTTTTGTGAAGTTTTCTCTATAAGAATCACTAGAAAGCAGGAGTTTATGGATGTTATGGGGTCGTTCCGGTCGATGGATTCATATGGTGATTCTTTTCTACTCTTGTTATGTAATTTCTAAGAGTCTAGAAAAATTGCAGAGGGCACACGGAACTCGAAGTGATTTTTTTGAAGTTTTTTCCATGAGAATTACTAGAAAGCAGGAGTTAATGGAGGTTATTAGGTCGTTCCGGTGGATGGATTCGCATGGTGATTGTGTTCTACACTTCTTATGTCGCCTCTAAGACTCTGTAAAAATTGCAAAAGGCACACGGAACTAGAAGTAATTTTTTTGACGTTTTTTCTATGAGAATCACGAGAAAGCAGGAGTTTATAGTGGTTATGAGGTCGATCCGGTGAATGGATTCTCATAGTGATTTTTTTCCACACTTCTTATGTTATTTTAAAGGGTCAATCAAAATTGCAGAGGGCAAACGGAACTCGAAGTGATTTTTTTGAAGTTTTTTCCATGAGAATCACTAGAAAGCAGGAGTTTATGGTGGTTATGGGGTCGTTCCGGTGAATTGATTCTTATGTTGATTTTTTTCTACTCTTTTTATGTCGTCCCTGAAAATCTGTAAAAATTGCAGAGGGCACGGGGAACTCGAAGTCATTGTTTTTGAGTTTTTTCCGTGAAAATCACTAGAAAGAAGGAGTTTACAGTGGTTATGGGGTCGTTCCGGCAGATGGATTCTCATGGTGATATTTTCCTACACTTCTTAGGTTATTCTTAAAAGTCCGTGAAAATTGCAGAGGGCACACAGAACTCGCAGTGATTTTTTTAAAGTTTTTTCCACAAGAATTACGAGAAAGCAGGAATTTATGGGGGTTATGCGGTCGTTTCGGCAAGTGGATTCTCATGGTGATTTTTTTCTAGACTTCTGATGTCGTCTCTAAGAATCTGTGAAAACTGCCGAGGGCACACGGAACTCGAAGTAATTTTTTTGAAGTTTTCTCCATCAGAATCACTAGAAAGCAGGAGTTTATGGAGGTCATGGGGTCGTTCCGGCAAATGGATATTTATGGTAATTTTTTTCTAAACTTATTATTCCGTTTCAAAGAATCTCTGAGAACTGCAGAGGGCACACGAAACTCTAAGTAATTTTTTTGAAGTTTTTTCCATGAGAATCACGAGAAAGCAAAAGTTTATGGTGGTTATAGGGTCGTTCCGGCAGATGGATTCTCATGGTGATTTTTTTCTACACGTCTTATGTTATTTTTAAAAGTCTATAAAAATTGCAGAGGGCACATGGGACTCGAAGTGTTTTTTTAAAGTTTTTTCCATAGGAATCACGAGAAAGCAGGAGTTTATGGTGGTTATGGGGTCGTTCCGGCAGATGGATTCTCATGGTGATTTTTTTCTACACGTCTTATGTTATTTTTGAAAGTCTATAAAAATTGCAGAGGGCACATGGGACTCGAAGTGTTTTTTTAAAGTTTTTTCCATAGGAATCACGAGAAAGCAGGAGTTTATGGTGGTTATGGGGTCGTTCCGGCAGATGGATTCTCATGGTGATTTTTTCCTACACTTCTTAGGTTATAATTATGAATCCGTAATAATTGCAGAGGGCACGCGGAACTCGAAGTGATTCTTTTGACGTTTTTTCCATGAGAATCACGAGAAAGCAGGAGTTTATAGAGGTTATGGGGTCGTTTCGTGTGGATGGATTCTCATGGTGATTTTTTCTACACTTCTTATGTTGTCCCTAAGAATCTGTACAAATTTCAAAGGGCACACGAAACTTGAAGTCATTTTTTTGAAGTTTTTTCCATGAGAATCACGAGAAAGCAGGAGATTATGGAGGTTATGGGGTCGTTCCGGCAGATGGATTCTCGAAGTGATTATTTTTTACACCCCTCATGTCGTCCCTAAGAATCTGTAGTAATTGCAGAGGGCACACGGAACTCGAAGTGATTTTTTTTAATTTTTTTCCATGAGAATCACTAGAAAGCAGGAGTTTATGGTGGTTATGGCGTCGTTTCGGTGGATGGATTTTCATGGTAATTTTTTTCTACACTTATTATGTTATTCTTAAGAGTTATTAAAAATTGCAGAGGGCACACGGAACTCGGAGTGATTTTTTTGTCGTTTTTTCCATGAGAATCACGAGAAAGCAGGAGTTTATGGTGGTTATGAGGTCGTTCTGGCAGATGGATTTCCAGAGTGATTTTTTTCTACACTTTTTATGTCGTCCCTAAAAATCTGTAAAAACTGCAGAGGGCACACGGAACTCGGAGTAATTTTTTTGAAGTTTTTTCCATGAGAATCACGAGATAGCAGGAGTTTATGGTGGTTATGGGGTCGTTCCGGCCGATGGATTCTCATGATGATTTTTTTCTACACTTTTTATAATATTCTTAAGAGTTAATAATAATTGCAGAGCGCACACAACACTCGAAGTAATTTTTTTGAAGTTTTTTCCTTGAGAATTACTAGAAAGCAGGAGGTAACGGAGGTTATTGGGTCGTTCCGTTGGATGGATTCGCATGGTGATCATGTTTTACACTTTTTATGTCGCCCTTAAGAATCTGTGAAAATTGCAGAGGGCACACTAAACTCGAAGTTATTTTTTTGAAGTTTTTTCCATGAGAATCGCTAGAAAGCAGGAGTTTATGGTGGTTATGGGGTCGTTCCGGCAAATGGATTCTTATGGTGATTCTTTTCTACACTTCTCATGTTATTCTTAAGAGTCTATAGAAATTGCAGGGGGCACACGGAACTCGAAGTGATTTTTTTGAAGTTTGTTCCACAAGAATCTCTAGAAAGCAGGAGTTTATGGTGGTTATGGGGTCGTTTCGGCAGATGGATTCTCAAGGTGATCATGTTTCACACTTCTTATGTCACCCTTAAGAGTCTATAGAAATTGCAGGGGGCACACGGAACTCGAAGTGATTTTTTTGAAGTTTTTTCCACGAGAATCACTAAAAAGCAGGAGTTTATGGTGGTTATGGGGTCGTTCCGGTGAATGGATTCTCATGGTAATGCTTTTCTACACTTATTATCTCGTCCCGAAGAATCTGTAAAAACTGCAGAGGGCACTCGGAACTCGAAGTGATTTTTTCCATGAGAATCACGAGGAAGCGGGAGTTTATGGCAGTTATGGCGTCGTTCCGGTGAATGGATTCTCATAGTGATTTTTTTCCACACTTCTTAGGTTATTCTTAAGGGTCGAAAAATTGCAAAGGGCACACGGAACTCGAAGTGATTTTTTTGATTTTTTTTCCATGAGAATCACGAGAAAGCAGAAGTTTATGGTGGTTATGGGGTCGTTCCAGCAGACGAATTCTCATGGTGATTTTTTTCTACACTCTTATGTTGTTTTTAAGAGTCAAAAAATTGCAGAGGGCACACGGAACTCGAAGTGATTTTTATGAAGCTTTTCCATGAGAATCACCAGAAAGCAGGAGCTTATGGTGGTTATGGGGTCGTTCCGGTGGATGGATTTTCATGGTGATGTTTTCCTACACTTCTTAGGTTATTCTTAAAAGTCCGTAAAAATTGCAGAGGGCACACAGAACTCGCAGTGATTTTTTTAAAGTTTTTTCCACAAGAATTACGAGAAAGCAGGAATTTATGGGGGTTATGCGGTCGTTTCGGCAAATGGATTCTCATGGTGATTTTTTTCTAGACTTCTGATGTCGTCTCTAAGAATCTGTGAAAACTGCCGAGGGCACACGGAACTCGAAGTAATTTTTTTGAAGTTTTCTCCATCAGAATCACTAGAAAGCAGGAGTTTATGGAGGTCATGGGGTCGTTCCGGCAAATGGATATTTATGGTAATTTTTTTCTACACTTATTATTCCGTTTCAAAGAATCTCTGAAAACTGCAGAGGGCACACGAAACTCTAAGTAATTTTTTTGAAGTTTTTTCCATGAGAATCACGAGAAAGCAGAAGTTTATGGTGGTTATAGGTTCGTTCCGGCAGATGGATTCTCATGGTGATTTTTTTCTACACGTCTTATGTTATTTTTAAAAGTCTATAAAAATTGCAGAGGGCACATGGGACGCGAAGTGTTTTTTTAAAGTTTTTTCCATAGGAATCACGAGAAAGCAGGAGTTTATGGTGGTTATGGGGTCGTTCCGGCAGATGGATTCTCATGGTGATTTTTTTCTACACGTCTTATGTTATTCTTAAAAGTCTATAAAAATTGCAGAGGGCACATGGGACTCGAAGTGATTCTTTTGAAGTTTTTTCCATGAGAATCTCGAGAAAGCAGGAGTTTATAGAGGTTATAGGGTCGTTTCGTGTGGATGGATTCTCATGGTGATTTTTTCTACACTTCTTATGTTGTCCCTAAGAATCTGTACAAATTTCAAAGGGCACACGAAACTTGAAGTCATTTTTTTGAAGTTTTTTCCATGAGAATCACGAGAAAGCAGGAGATTATGGAGGTTATGGGGTCGTTCCGGCAGATGGATTCTCGAGGTGATTATTTTTTACACCCCTCATGTCGTCCCTAAGAATCTGTCGTAATTGCAGAGGGCACACGGAACTCGAAGTGATTTTTTTTAATTTTTTTCCATGAGAATCACTAGAAAGCAGGAGTTTATGGTGGTTATGGCGTCGTTTCGGTGGATGGATTTTCATGGTAATTTTTTTCTACACTTATTATGTTATTCTTAAGAGTTATTAAAAATTGCAGAGGGCACACGGAACTCGGAGTGATTTTTTTGTCGTTTTTTCCATGAGAATCACGAGAAAGCAGGAGTTTATGGTGGTTATGAGGTCGTTCTCGCAGATGGATTTCCAGAGTGATTTTTTTCTACACTTTTTATGTCGTCCCTAAAAATCTGTAAAAACTGCAGAGGGCACACGGAACTCGGAGTAATTTTTTTGAAGTGTTTTCCATGAGAATCACGAGATAGCAGGAGTTTATGGTGGTTATGGGGTCGTTCCGGCCGATGGATTCTCATGATGATTTTTTTCTACACTTTTTATTATATTCTTAAGAGTTAATAATAATTGCAGAGCGCACACAACACTCGAAGTAATTTTTTTGAAGTTTTTTCCTTGAGAATTACTAGAAAGCAGGAGGTAACGGAGGTTATTGGGTCGTTCCGTTGGATGGATTCGCATGGTGATCATGTTTTACACTTTTTATGTCGCCCTTAAGAATCTGTGAAAATTGCAGAGGGCACACTAAACTCGAAGTTATTTTTTTGAAGTTTTTTCCATGAGAATCGCTAGAAAGCAGGAGTTTATGGTGGTTATGGGGTCGTTCCGGCAAATGGATTCTTATGGTAATTCTTTTCTACACTTCTTATGTTATTCTTAAGAGTCTATAGAAATTGCAGGGGGCACGCGGAACTCGAAGTGATTTTTTTGAAGTTTGTTCCACAAGAATCTCTAGAAAGCAGGAGTTTATGGTGGTTATGGGGTCGTTTCGGCAGATGGATTCTCAAAGTGATCATGTTTCACACTTCTTATGTCACCCTTAAGAGTCTATAGAAATTGCAGGGGGCACACGGAACTCGAAGTGATTTTTTTGAAGTTTTTTCCACGAGAATCACTAAAAAGCAGGAGTTTATGGTGGTTATGGGGTCGTTCCGGTGAATGGATTCTCATGGTAATGCTTTTCTACACTTATTATCTCGTCCCGAAGAATCTGTAAAAACTGCAGAGGGCACTCGGAACTCGAAGTGATTTTTTCCATGAGAATCACGAGAAAGCAGAAGTTTATGGTGGTTATGGGGTCGTTCCAGCAGACGAATTCTCATGGTGATTTTTTTCTACACTCTTATGTTGTTTTTAAGAGTCGAAAAATTGCAGAGGGCACACGGAACTCGAAGTGATTTTTATGAAGCTTTTCCATGAGAATCACCAGAAAGCAGGAGCTTATGGTGGTTATGGGGTCGTTCCGGTGGATGGATTTTCATGGTGATGTTTTTCTACACTTCTCATGTCGTCCTTAAGGATCTGTGAAAATCGCAGAGGGCACACGGAACTCGAAGTGATTTTTTTGATGTTTTTTCCATGAGAATCACGAGAAAGCAGAAGTTTATGGTGGTTATGGGGTCGTTCCGGCAGATGGATTCTCATGGTGATTTTTTTCTACACTTCTCATGTTATTTTTAAGAGTCTATAAAAATTGCAGAGGGCACATGGGACTCGAAGTGTTTTTTTAAAGTTTTTTTCATAGGAATCACGAGAAAGCTGGAGTTTATGGTGGTTATGGGGTCGTACCGGCAGATGGATTCTCATGGTGATGTTTTTCTACACTTCTTATGTCGTCCTTAAGGATCTGTGAAAATCGCAGAGGGCACACGGAACTCGAAGTGATTTTTTTGATGTTTTTTCCATGAGAATCACGAGAAAGCAGAAGTTTATGGTGGTTATGGGGTCGTTCCGGCAAATGGATGCTCATGGTGATTTTTTTCTACACTTCTTATGTTATTTTGAAAAGTCTATCAAAATTGCAGAGGGTACATGGGACCCGAAGTGTTTTTTTAAAGTTTTTTCCATAGGAATCACGAGAAAGCAGGAGTTTATGGTGGTTATGGGGTCGTTCCGGCAGATGCATTCTCATGGTGATTTTTTCCTACACTTCTTAGGTTATTATCATAAATCGATAAATTGCAGAGGGCACACGGAACTCGAAGTCATTTTTTTAAAGTTTTTTCCATGAGAATTACTAGAATGCAGGAGTTAATAGAGGTTATTCGGTCGTTCCGGAGGATGGATTCTCATGGTAATTTTTTTTACACTTATTATGTTATTTTTGAGAGTTAGTTGAAATTGCAGAGGGCACGCGGAACTCGAAGTGATTTTTTTGACGTTTTTTCCATGAGAATCACGAGAAAGCAGGAGTTTATAGAGGTTATGGGGTCGTTTCGGTGGATGGATTCTCATGGTGATTTTTTCTACACTTCTTATGTTGTCCCTGAGAATCTGTACAAATTTCAAAGGGCACACGAAACTTAAAGTCATTTTTTTGAAGTTTTTTCCATGAGAATCACGAGAAAGCAGGAGATTATGGAGGTATTGGGGTCGTTCCGGCAGATGGATTCTCAAGGTGATTATTTTTTACACCCCTCATGTCGTCCCTAAGAATCTGTAGTGATTGCAGAGGGCACACGGAACTCGAAGTGATTTTTTTGAAGTTTTTTCCGTGAGAATCACTAGAAAGCAGGAGGGTATAGTGGTTTTGGGGTCGTTCCGGGAGATGGATTCTCATGGTGATTTTTTTCTACAATTTTTATGTTATTCTTAGGTGTCTTTAAAAATTGCGGAGGGCACACGGAACACGGAGTAATTTTTTTGAAATTTTTTCCATGTGAATCACGAGAAAGCAGGAGTTTAATGTGGTCATGAGGTCGTTCCAGCAGATAAATTCTCATGGTGATTTTTTTCTACACTTATTATGTTATTCTTAAGAGTTATTAAAAATTGCAGAGGGCACACGGAACTCGAAGTCATTTTTTTAAAGTTTTTTCCATGAGAATTACTAGAATGCAGGAGTTAATAGAGGTTATTCGGTTGTTCCGGAGGATGGATTCTCATGGTAATTTTCTTTACACTTATTATGTTATTCTTGAGAGTTAGTTGAAATTGCAGAGGGCACGCGGAACTCGAAGCGATTTTTTTGACGTTTTTTCCATGAGAATCACGAGAAAGCAGGAGTTTATAGAGGTTATGGGGTCGTTTCGGTGGATGGATTCTCATGGTGATTTTTTCTACACTTCTTATGTTGTCCCTGAGAATCTGTACAAATTTCAAAGGGCACACGAAACTTAAAGTCATTTTTTTGAAGTTTTTTCCATGAGAATCACGAGAAAGCAGGAGATTATGGAGGTATTGGGGTCGTTCCGGCAGATGGATTCTCAAGGTGATTATTTTTTACACCCCTCATGTCGTCCCTAAGAATCTGTAGTGATTGCAGAGGGCACACGGAACTCGAAGTGATTTTTTTGAAGTTTTTTCCGTGAGAATCACTAGAAAGCAGGAGGGTATAGTGGTTTTGGGGTCGTTCCGGGAGATGGATTCTCATGGTGATTTTTTTCTACAATTTTTATGTTATTCTTAGGTGTCTTTAAAAATTGCGGAGGGCACACGGAACACGGAGTAATTTTTTTGAAATTTTTTCCATGAGAATCACGAGAAAGCAGGAGCTTAATGTGGTCATGAGGTCGTTCCAGCAGATAAATTCTCATGGTGATTTTTTTCTACACTTATTATGTTATTCTTAAGAGTTATTAAAAATTGCAGAGGGCACACGGAACTCGGAGTGATTTTTTTGACGTTTTTTCCATGAGAATCACGATAAAGCAGGAGTTTATGGTGGTTATGAGGTCGTTCTGGCAGATGGATTCCCAGAGTGATTTTTTTCTACACTTTTTATGTCGTCCCTAAAAATCTGTAAAAACTGCAGAGGGCACACGGAACTCGGAGTAATTTTTTTGAAGTGTTTTCCATGAGAATCACGAGTTAGCAGGAGTTTATGGTGGTTATGGGGTCGTTCCGGCTGATGGATTCTCATGGTGATTTTCTTCTAGACTTCTGGTGTCGTCTCTAAAAATCTGTAAAAACTGCCGAGGGCACACGGAATTCGAAGTAATTTTTTTGAAGTTTTCTCCATCAGAATCACTAGAAAGCAGGAGTTTATGGAGGTCATGGGGTCGTTCCGGCAAATGGATTTTCATGGTGATGTTTTTCTACACTCCTTATTTCGTTTCAAAGAATCTCTGAAAACTGCAGAGGGCACACGAAACTCTAAGTAATTTTTTTGAAGTTTTTTCCATGAGAATCACGAGAAAGCAGAAGTTTATGGAGGTTATGGGCTCGTTCCGGTGGATGGATTCTCATCGTGATGTTTTTCTACACTTCTTATGTCGTCCTTAAGGATCTGTGAAAATCGCAGAGGGCACACGGAACTCGAAGTGATTTTTTTGATGTTTTTTCCATGAGAATCACGAGAAAGCAGAAGTTTATGGCGGTTATGGGGTCGTTCCGGCAAATGGTTTCTCATGGTGATTTTTTTCTACACTTTTTATGTTATTTTTAAAAGTCTATAGAAATTGCGGAGGGCACACGGAACTCGGAGTAATTTTTTTGAAATTTTTTCCATGTGAATCACGAGAAAGCAGGAGTTTATTGTGGTCATGAGGTCGTTCCAGCAGATGAATTCTCATGGTGATTTTTTTCTACGGTTCTTATGTTGTTTTTAAGAGTCTCTAAAAGTCGCAGAGGGCACACGGAACTCGGAGTGATTTTTTTGACGTTTTTTCCATGAGAATCACGAGAAAGCAGGAGTTTATGGTGGTTATGAGGTCGTTCTGGCAGATGGATTCCCAGAGTGATTTTTTTCTACACTTTTTATGTCGTCCCTAAAAATCTGTAAAAACTGCAGAGGGCACACGGAACTCGGAGTAATTTTTTTGAAATTTTTTCCATGTGAATCACGAGAAAGCAGGAGTTTATTGTGGTCATGAGGTCGTTCCAGCAGATGAATTCTCATGGTGATTTTTTTCTACGGTTCTTATGTTGTTTTTAAGAGTCTCTAAAAGTCGCAGAGGGCACACGGAACTCGGAGTGATTTTTTTGACGTTTTTTCCATGAGAATCACGAGAAAGCAGGAGTTTATGGTGGTTATGAGGTCGTTCTGGCAGATGGATTCCCAGAGTGATTTTTTTCTACACTTTTTATGTCGTCCCTAAAAATCTGTAAAAACTGCAGAGGGCACACGGAACTCGGAGTAATTTTTTTGAAGTGTTTTCCATGAGAATCACGAGATAGCAGGAGTTTATGGTGGTTATGGGGTCGTTCCGGCTGATGGATTCTCATGGTGATTTTTTTCTAGACTTCTGATGTCGTCTCTAAGAATCTGTAAAAACTGCCGAGGGCACACGGAACTCGAAGTAATTTTTTTGAAGTTATCTCCATCAGAATCACTAGAAAGCAGGAGTTTATAGAGGTCATGGGGTCGTTCCGGCAAATGGATTTTCATGGTAATTTTTTTCTACACTTCTTATTTCGTTTCAAAGGATCTCTGAAAACTGCAGAGGGCACACGAAACTCTAAGTAATTTTTTTAAAGTTTTTTCCATGAGAATCACGAGAAAGCAGAAGTTTATGGAGGTTATGGGCTCGTTCCGGTGGATGGATTCTCATGGTGATGTTTTTCTACACTTCTTATGTCGTCCTTAAGGATCTGTAAATATCGCAGAGGGCACACAGAACTCGGAGCGATTTTTCTGACGTTATTTCCATGAGAATCACGAGAAAGCAGGAGTTTATGGTGGTTATGAGGTCGTTCTGGCAGATGGATTCTCGAGGTGATCATTTTTTACACCCCTTATGTCGTCCCTACGAATCTGTAGAAATTGCAGAGGGCACACGGAACTCGAAAAGATTTTTTTAAAGTTTTTTCCGTGAGAATCACTAGAAAGCAGGAGGTTATGGTGGTTTTGGGGTCGTTCCGGCCGATGGCTTCTCATTGTGATTTTTTTCTACACTTTTCATGTTATTCTTAAGAGTTTATAAAAATTGCGGAGGGCACACGGAACTGGAAGTAATTTTTTTGAAATTTTTTCCATGAGAATCGCTAGAAAGCAGAAGTTATTGGTGGTTATAGGGTCGTTCCGGCGGATGCATTTTCATGGTGATGTTTCTTTACTCTTCTTATGTCGTCCCTGAAAATGTCTAAAAATTGCAGAGGGCACACGGAATTCGAAGTCAATTTTTTTAAGTTTTTTCCGTGAGAATCACTAGAAAGCAGGAGGTTATGGGGTAGTTCCGGCAGATGGATTCTCATGGTAATCATGTATACACTCTTTATGTCGCCCTAAAGAATCTGTTATAATTGCAGGGGGCACACAAAATTCGAAGTTATTTTTTTGAAGTGTTTTCCATGAGAATTACGAGAAAGCAGGAGTTTATGGTGTTTATGGGGCCGATCTGGCCGATGGATTCTCATGATGATTTTTTTCTACACTTTTTACAATATTCTCGAAAGTCAATAATAATTGCAGAGGGCACACGGAACTCGAAGTAATTTTTTTGAAGTTTTTTCCATGAGAATTACTAGAAAGCAGGAGTTTATGGTGGTTATGAAGTCGTTCCGGCAGATGGATTCTCATAGTGATTTTTTTCTACACTTCTCATATCGTCCCTAAGAGTCTCTAGAAATTGCAGAGGGCTTACGGAACTCGAAGTGATTTTTTTGAAGTTTTTTCAATGAGAATCACGAGAAAGCGGGAGTTTATGGCAGTTATGAGGTCGTTCCGGCAGATGAATTCTCATGGTGATTTTTTCTACACTTGTTATAATATTGTTAAGGGTCTATAAGAATTGCAGAGGGCACTCGGAACTCGAAGTAATTTTTTTGAAGTTTTTTCCATGACAATCACTTGAAAGCAGGAGTTTATGGTGGTTCTGGGGTCGTTCCGGTGAATGGATTCTCATAGTGATTTTTTTCCACACTTCTTATGTTATTCTCAAGAGTCAATAAAAATTGCAGAGGGCACACGGAACTCGAAAAGATTTTTTTGAAGTTTTTTCCATGAGAATCTCGAGAAAGCAGGAGATTATGGTGGTTATGGGGTCGTTCCGGTGAATGGATTCTCATTTCAATTTTTTTCTACTCTTCTTATGTCGTCTTTTCAAATCTATAAAAATTGCAGAGGGCGAACGGAACTCGAAGTCAATTTTTTTAAGTTTTTTCCGTGAGAATCACTAGAAAGCAGGAGGTTATGGTGGTTTTGGGGTCGTTCCGGCAGATGAATTCTCATGTTGATCATTTTCTACTCTTCTCATGTCGTCCCTGAAAATCTGTAAAAATTGCAGAGGGCTCACGGAACTCAAAGTCAATTTTTTTAAGTTTTTTCCGTGAGAATCACTAGAAAGCAGGAGGCTATGGTGGTAATGGAGTCGTTCCGGTGAATGGATTCTCATAGTGATTTTTTTCCACACGTCTTATGTTATTCTTAAGGGTCGAAAAATTGCAGAGGGCACACGGAACTCGATGTGATTTTTTTGAAGTGTTTTCCATAAGAATCACGAGAAAGCAGGAGTTTATGTGTGCTCTGAGGTCGTTCCGGTCGATGGATTCATATGGTGATGTTTTTCTACACTTCTTATGTTATTCTTAAGAGTCTATAGAAATTGGAGGGGGCACACGGAACTCGAAGTGATTTTTTCGAAGTTTTTTCCATGAGAATCACTAGAAAGCAGGAGTTTATGGTGGTTATGGGGTCGTTCCGGCAAATGGATTCTCAAGGTGATCATTTTTAACACCCCTTATGTCGTCCCTAAGAATCTGTAGAAACTGCAGAGGGCACACGAAACTCGAAGTAATTTTTTTAAAGAGTTTTCCATGACAATTACGAGAAAGCAGGAGTGTATGGTGGTTCTCGGGTCGTTCCGGTGAATGGATTCTCATAGTGATTTTTTTCCCCACTTCTTATGTTATTCTTAAGGGTCAGTAAAAATTGCCAAGGGCACACGGAACTCGAAAAGATTTTTTTAAAGTTTTTTCCGTGAGAATCACTAGAAAGCAGGAGGTTATGGTGGTTTTGGGGTCGTTCCGGCCAATGGCTTCTCATTGTGATTTTTTTCTACACTTTTCATGTTATTCTTAAGAGTTTATAAAAATTGCGGAGGGCACACGGAACTGGAAGTAATTTTTTTGAAATTTTTTCCATGAGAATCGCTAGAAAGCAGAAGTTATTGGTGGTTATAGGGTCGTTCCGGCGGATGCATTTTCATGGTGATGTTTCTTTACTCTTCTTATGTCGTCCCTGAAAATGTGTAAGAATTGCAGAGGGCACACGGAACTCGAAGTAATTTTTTTGAAGTTTTTTCCATGAGAATTTGTAGCAAGCAGGAGTTTATGGTGGTTATGGAGTCGTTCCGGCAGATGGATTCTCATAGTGATATTTCTCTACACTTTTTATATCGTCCCAAAGAATCTGTACACATTGCAGAGGGCACACAAAACTCGAAGTGATTTTTTTTGAAGTTTTTTTCCATGAGAATCACGAGAAAGCAGGAGTTTATGGTGGTTATCGGAACGTTCCGGCAGATGGATTCTCATCTCGATTTTTTTCTACACTTCCGATGTCGTCTCTAAGAATCTGTGAGAATTGCAGAGGGCACACGGAACTCGAAGTAATTTTTTTGAAGTTTTCTCCATGAGAATCACTAGAAAGCAGGAGTTTATGTCTGCTCTGGGGTCGTTCCGGTCGATGGATTCATATGGTAATTTTTTTCTACACTTCTTATGTTATTCTTAAGGGTCGAAAAATTGCAGAGGGCACACGGAACTCGATGTGATTTTTTTGAAGTGTTTTCCATAAGAATCACGAGAAAGCAGGAGTTTATGTCTGCTCTGGGGTCGTTCCGGTTGATGGATTCATATGGTGATTTTTTTTCTACACTTCTTATGTTATTCTTAAAAGTCTATAGAAATTGGAAGGGGCACACGGAACTCGAAGTGATTTTTTCGAAGTTTTTTCCATGAGAATCTCGAGAAAGCAGGAGTTTATGGTGGTTATGGGGTCGTTCCGGTGAATGGATTCTTATTTAAATTTTTTTCTACTCTTCTCATGTCGTCCCTGAAAATCTGTAAAAATTGCAGAGGGCTCACGGAACTCAAAGTCAATTTTTTGAAGTTTTTTCCGTGAGAATCACTAGAAAGCAGGAGGCTATAGTGGTTATGGGGTCGTTCCGGTGAATGGATTCTCATGGTAATGTTTTTCTACACTTATTATCTCGTCCCTAAGAATCTGTCAAAACTGCAGAGGGCACACGGAACTCGAAGTGATTCTTTCGAAGTTTTTTCCATAAATCACGAGAAAGCGGGAGTTTATGGCAGTTATGGGGTCGTTCCGGTGAATGGATTCTCATAGTGATTTTTTTCCACACGTCTTATGTTATTCTTAAGGGTCGAAAAATTGCAGAGGGCACACGGAACTCGATGTGATTTTTTTGAAGTGTTTTCCATAAGAATCACGAGAAAGCAGGAGTTTATGTGTGCTCTGAGGTCGTTCCGGTCGATGGATTCATATGGTGATTTTTTTCTACACTTCTTATGTTATTCTTAAGAGTCTATAGAAATTAAAGGGGGCACACGGAACTCGAAGTGATTTTTTCGAAGTTTTTTCCATGAGAATCACTAGAAAGCAGGAGTTTATGGTGGTTATGGGGTCGTTCCGGCAAATGGATTCTCAAGGTGATCATTTTTAACACCCCTTATGTCGTCCCTAAGAATCTGTAGAAACTGCAGAGGGCACACGAAACTCGAAGTAATTTTTTTAAAGAGTTTTCCATGACAATTACGAGAAAGCAGGAGTGTATGGTGGTTCTCGGGTCGTTCCGGTGAATGGATTCTCATAGTGATTTTTTTCCCCACTTCTTATGTTATTCTTAAGGGTCAGTAAAAATTGCCAAGGGCACACGGAACTCGAAAAGATTTTTTTAAAGTTTTTTCCGTGAGAATCACTAGAAAGCAGGAGGTTATGGTGGTTTTGGGGTCGTTCCGGCCGATGGCTTCTCATTGTGATTTTTTTCTACACTTTTCATGTTATTCTTAAGAGTTTATAAAAATTGCGGAGGGCACACGGAACTGGAAGTAATTTTTTTGAAATTTTTTCCATGAGAATCGCTAGAAAGCAGAAGTTATTGGTGGTTATAGGGTCGTTCCGGCGGATGCATTTTCATGGTGATGTTTCTTTACTCTTCTTATGTCGTCCCTGAAAATGTGTAAGAATTGCAGAGGGCACACGGAACTCGAAGTAATTTTTTTGAAGTTTTTTCCATGAGAATTTGTAGCAAGCAGGAGTTTATGGTGGTTATGGAGTCGTTCCGGCAGATGGATTCTCATAGTGATATTTCTCTACACTTTTTATATCGTCCCAAAGAATCTGTACACATTGCAGAGGGCACACAAAACTCGAAGTGATTTTTTTTGAAGTTTTTTTCCATGAGAATCACGAGAAAGCAGGAGTTTATGGTGGTTATCGGAACGTTCCGGCAGATGGATTCTCATCTCGATTTTTTTCTACACTTCCGATGTCGTCTCTAAGAATCTGTGAGAATTGCAGAGGGCACACGGAACTCGAAGTAATTTTTTTGAAGTTTTCTCCATGAGAATCACTAGAAAGCAGGAGTTTATGTCTGCTCTGGGGTCGTTCCGGTCGATGGATTCATATGGTAATTTTTTTCTACACTTCTTATGTTATTCTTAAGGCTCGAAAAATTGCAGAGGGCACACGGAACTCGATGTGATTTTTTCGAAGTGTTTTCCATAAGAATCACGAGAAAGCAGGAGTTTATGTCTGCTCTGGGGTCGTTCCGGTTGATGGATTCATATGGTGATTTTTTTTCTACACTTCTTATGTTATTCTTAAAAGTCTATAGAAATTGGAAGGGGCACACGGAACTCGAAGTGATTTTTTCGAAGTTTTTTCCATGAGAATCTCGAGAAAGCAGGAGTTTATGGTGGTTATGGGGTCGTTCCGGTGAATGGATTCTTATTTCAATTTTTTTCTACTCTTCTCATGTCGTCCCTGAAAATCTGTAAAAATTGCAGAGGGCTCACGGAACTCAAAGTCAATTTTTTGAAGTTTTTTCCGTGAGAATCACTAGAAAGCAGGAGGCTATAGTGGTTATGGGGTCGTTCCGGTGAATGTATTCTCATGGTAATGTTTTTCTACACTTATTATCTCGTCCCTAAGAATCTGTCAAAACTGCAGAGGGCACACGGAACTCGAAGTGATTCTTTCGAAGTTTTTTCCATAAATCACGAGAAAGCGGGAGTTTATGGCAGTTATGGGGTCGTTCCGGTGAATGGATTCTCATAGTGATTTTTTTCCACACTTCTTATGTTATTCTTAAGGGTCAATAAAAATTTCCGAAGGCACACGGAACTCGAAAAGATTTTTTTAAAGTTTTTTCCTTGAGAATCACTAGAAAGCAGGAGGTTATGGTGGTTTTGGGGTCGTTCCGGCCGATCGCTTCTCATCGTGATTTTTTTCTACACTTTTCATGTTATTCTTAAGAGTTTATAAAAATTGCGGAGGGCACACGGAACTCGAAGTAATTTTTTTGAAATTTTTTCCATGAGAATCGCTAGAAAGCAGAAGTTTATGGTGGTTATCGGGTCGTTCCGGCGGACGGATTCTCATGGTGATTTTTTTCTACACTTCTTATGGTAGTTTTAAGCGTCTATAGAAATTGCAGAGGGCCCACGGAACTCGAAGTGATTCTTTCGAAGTTTTTTCCATAAATCACGAGAAAGCGGGAGTTTATGGCAGTTATGGGGTCGTTCCGGTGAATGGATTCTCATAGTGATTTTTTTCCACACTTCTTATGTTATTCTTAAGGGTCAATAAAAATTTCCGAAGGCACACGGAACTCGAAAAGATTTTTCTAAAGTTTTTTCCTTGAGAATCACTAGAAAGCAGGAGGTTATGGTGGTTTTGGGGTCGTTCCGGCCGATCGCTTCTCATCTTGATTTTTTTCTACACTTTTCATGTTATTCTTAAGAGTTTATAAAAATTGCGGAGGGCACACGGAACTCGAAGTAATTTTTTTGAAATTTTTTCCATGAGAATCGCTAGAAAGCAGAAGTTTATGGTGGTTATAGGGTCGTTCCGGCGGACGGATTCTCATGGTGATTTTTTTCTACACTTCTTATGGTAGTTTTAAGCGTCTATAGAAATTGCAGAGGGCCCACGGAACTCGAAGTGATTTTTTTGAAGTGTTTTCCATAAGAATCACTGGAAAGCTGGAGTTTATGGTAGTTATGGGGTCGCTCCGGTGGATGAATTCTCATTGTGATTTTTTTCCACCTTTCTCGTTATTTTTAAGAGTCCATAAAAATTGCAGAGGGTACACGGAACTCGAAGTAATTTTTTTGAGGTTTTTTTCATGAGAATCACGAGAAAGCAGGATTTTATGGTGGTTATGGGGTCGTTCCGGCCGATGGATTTTAAGAGTGATTTTTTTGAACACTTTTTATATCGTTACTAAGAATCTGTAAGAACTGCAGAGGGAACACGGAACTCGAAGTGATTTTTTTGAAGTTGTTTGCATGAGAAATACGAGAAAGCAGGAGTTTATGGTGGTTATGGGGTCGTTCCGGCCGATGGATTTCAAGAGTGATTCTTTTCAACACTTTTTATGTCGTCCCTAAGAATCTGTAAGAACTGCAGAGGGCACACGGAACTCGAAGTGTTTTTTTCGAAGTTTTTTCTATGAGAATCACAGGAAAGCAGGAGTTTATGGTGGTTCTGGGGTCGTTCCGGTGAATGGATTCTCATAGTGATTTTTTTCCACACTTCTCATGTTATTCTTAAGAGTCAATAAAAATTGCAGAGGGCACACGGAACTCGAAAAGATTTTTTTGAAGTTTTTTCCATGAGAATCTCGAGAAAGCAGGAGTTTATGGTGGTTATGGGGTCGTTCCGGTGAATGGATTCTCATAGTGATTTTTTTCCACACGTCTTATGTTATTCTTAAGGGTCGAAAAATTGCAGAGGGCACACGGAACTCGATGTGATTTTTTTGAAGTGTTTTCCATAAGAATCACGAGAAAGCAGGAGTTTATGTGTGCTCTGGGGTCGTTCCGGTAAATGGATTCCCATAGTGATTTTTTTCCACACTTCTTATGTTATTCTTAAGGGACAATAAAAATTGCCGAGGGCACACGGAACTCGAAAAGATTTTTTTAAAGTTTTTTCCGTGAGAATCACTAGAAAGCAGGAGGTTATGGTGGTTTTGGGGTCGTTCCGGCCGATCGCTTCTCATCGTGATTTTTTTCTACACTTTTCATGTTATTCTTAAGAGTTTATAAAAATTGCGGAGGGCACACGGAACTCGAAGTAATTTTTTTGAAATTTTTTCCATGAGAATCGCTAGAAAGCAGAAGTTTATGGTGGTTATAGGGTCTTTCCGGCGGACGGATTTTCATGGTGATTTTCTTCTACACTTCTTATGGTAGTTTTAAGCGTCTATAGAAATTGCAGAGGGCCCACGGAACTCGAAGTGATTTTTTTGAAGTGTTTTCCATAAGAATCACTGGAAAGCTGGAGTTTATGGTAGTTATGGGGTCGCTCCGGTGGATGGATTCTCATTGTGATTTTTTTCCACACTTCTCGTTATTTTTAAGAGTCCATAAAAATTGCAGAGGGTACACGGAACTCGAAGTAATTTTTTTGAGGTTTTTTCCATGAGAATCACGAGAAAGCAGGATCTTATGGTGGTTATGGGGTCGTTCCGGCCGATGGATTTTAAGAGTGATTTTTTTGAACACTTTTTATATCGTAACTAAGAATCTGTAAGAACTGCAGAGGGAACACGGAACTCGAAGTGATTTTGTTGAAGTTGTTTGCATGAGAAATACGAGAAAGCAGGAGTTTATGGTGGTTATGGGGTCGTTCCGGCCAATGGATTTCAAAAGTGATATTTTTCAACACTTTTTATGTCGTCCCTAAGAATCTGTAAGAACAACAGAGGGCACACGAAACTCGAAGTGTTTTTTTCGAAGTTTTTTCTATGAGAATCACAGGAAAGCAGGAGTTTATGGTGGTTCTGGGGTCGTTCCGGTGAATGGATTCTCATAGTGATTTTTTTCCAAACTTCTCGTTATTCTTAAGGGTCGAAAAATTGCAGAGGGCACACGGAACTCGATGTGATTTTTTTGAAGTGTTTTCCATAAGAATCACGAGAAAGCAGGAGTTTATGTGTGCTCTGGGGTCGTTCCGGTAAATGGATTCCCATAGTAATTTTTTTCCACACTTCTTATGTTATTCTTAAGGGTCAATAAAAATTGCCGAGGGCACACGGAACTCGAAAAGACTTTTTTAAAGTTTTTTCCGTGAGAATCACTAGAAAGCAAGAGGTTATGGTGGTTTTCGGGTCGTTCCGGCCGATCGCTTCTCATCGTGATTTTTTTCTACACTTTTCATGTTATTCTTAAGAGTCAATAAAATCTGCAGAGGGCACACGGAACTCAAAAAGATTTTTTTGAAGTTTTTTCCATGAGAATCTCGAGAAAGCAGGAGTTTATGGTGGTTATGGGGACGTTCCGGTCGATGGATTCTTATGGTGATCATGTTCTACACTTCTTATGTCGCCCTTAAGAATCTGTAAAAATTGCAGAGGGCACACAAAACTCGAAGTGATTTTTTTGAAGTTTTTTTCCATGAGAATCGCTAGAAAGCAGGAGTTTATGGTGGTTATGGGGTCGTTCCGGCCGATGGATTTCAAGAGTGATTTTTTTCGACACTTTTCATGTCGTCCCTAAGAATCTGTAAGAACTGCAGAGGGCACACGGAACTCGAAGTGTTTTTTTCGAAGTTTTTTCTATGAGAATCACAGGAAAGCAGGAGTTTATGGTGGTTCTGGGGTCGTTCCGGTGAATGGATTCTCATAGTGATTTTTTTCCACACTTCTCATGTTATTTTTAAGAGTCAATAAAAATTGCAGAGGGCACACGGAACTCAAAAAGATTTTTTTGAAGTTTTTTCCATGAGAATCTCGAGAAAGCAGGAGTTTATGGTGGTTATGGGGACGTTCCGGTCGATGGATTCTTATGGTGATTTTTTTCCAAACTTCTCGTTATTCTTAAGGGTCGAAAAATTGCAGAGGGCACTCGGAACTCGATGTGATTTTTTTGAAGTGTTTTCCATAAGAATCACGAGAAAGCAGGAGTTTATGTGTGCTCTGGGGTCGTTCCGGTGAATGGATTCCCATAGTAATTTTTTTCCACACTTCTTATGTTATTCTTAAGGGTCAATAAAAATTGCCGAGGGCACACGGAACTCGAAAAGACTTTTTTAAAGTTTTTTCCGTGAGAATCACTAGAAAGCAAGAGGTTATGGTGGTTTTCGGGTCGTTCCGGCCGATCGCTTCTCATCGTGATTTTTTTCTACACTTTTCATGTTATTCTTAAGAGTCAATAAAATCTGCAGAGGGCACACGGAACTCAAAAAGATTTTTTTGAAGTTTTTTCCATGAGAATCTCGAGAAAGCAGGAGTTTATGGTGGTTATGGGGACGTTCCGGTCGATGGATTCTTATGGTGATCATGTTCTACACTTCTTATGTCGCCCTTAAGAATCTGTAAAAATTGCAGAGGGCACACAAAACTCGAAGTGATTTTTTTGAAGTTTTTTTCCATGAGAATCGCTAGAAAGCAGGAGTTTATGGTGGTTATGGGGTCGTTCCGGCCGATGGATTTCAAGAGTGATTTTTTTCGACACTTTTCATGTCGTCCCTAAGAATCTGTAAGAACTGCAGAGGGCACACGGAACTCGAAGTGTTTTTTTCGAAGTTTTTTCTATGAGAATCACAGGAAAGCAGGAGTTTATGGTGGTTCTGGGGTCGTTCCGGTGAATGGATTCTCATAGTGATTTTTTTCCACACTTCTCATGTTATTTTTAAGAGTCAATAAAAATTGCAGAGGGCACACGGAACTCAAAAAGATTTTTTTGAAGTTTTTTCCATGAGAATCTCGAGAAAGCAGGAGTTTATGGTGGTTATGGGGACGTTCCGGTCGATGGATTCTTATGGTGATCATGTTCTACACTTCTTATGTCGCCCTTAAGAATCTGTAAAAATTGCAGAGGGCACACAAAACTCGAAGTGATTTTTTTGAAGTTTTTTTCCATGAGAATCGCTAGAAAGCAGAAGTTTATGGTGGTTATAGGGTCGTTCCGGCGGACGGATTCTCATGGTGATGTTTCTTTACTCTTCTTATGTCGTCCCTGAAAATGTGTAAGACTTGCAGAGGGCACACGGAACTCGAAGTCAATTTTTTTAAGTGTTTTCCATGAGAATTACGAGAAAGCAAGAGTTTATGGTGGTTATGGGGTCGTTCTGGACGATGGATTCTCATGATGATTTTTTTCTACACTTCTCACAATATTCTCAAGAGTCAATAATAATTGCAGAGGGCACACGGAACTCGAAGTAATTTTTTTGAAGTTTTTTCCATGAGAATTACTAGAAAGCAGGAGTTTATGGTGGTTATGGAGTCGTTCCGGCAGATGGATTCTCATAGTGATTTTCCTCTACACTTCTCATATCGTCCCAAAGAATCTGTACACATTGCAGAGGGCACACAAAACTCGAAGTGATTTTTTTTGAAGTTTTTTTTCATGAGAATCACGAGAAAGCAGGAGTTTATGGTGGTTATCGGAACGTTCCGGCAGATGGATTCTCATCTTGATTTTTTTCTACACTTCCGATGTCGTCTCTAAGAATCTGTTAGAATTGCAGAGGGCACACGGAACTCGAAGTAATTTTTTTGAAGTTTTCTCCATGAGAATCACTAGAAAGCAGGAGTTTATGTCTGCTCTGGGGTCGTTCCGGTCGATGGATTCATATGGTGATTTTTTTCTACACTTCTTATCTTATTCTTAAGGGTCGAAAAATTGCAGAGGGCACACGGAACTCGATGTGATTTTTTTGAAGTGTTTTCCATAAGAATCACGAGAAAGCAGGAGTTTATGTCTGCTCTGGGGTCGTTCCGGTCGATGGATTCATATGGTGATTTTTTTTCTACACTTCTTATGTTATTTTTAAAAGTCTATAGAAATTAGAGGGGGCACACGGAACTCGAAGTGATTTTTTCGAAGTTCTTTGCATGAGAAATACGAGAAAGCAGGAGTTTATGGTGGTTATGGGGTCGTTCCGGCCGATGGATTTCAAGAGTGATTTTTTTCAACACTTTTTATGTCGTCCCTAAGAATCTGTAAGAACTGCAGAGGGCACACGAAACTCGAAGTGTTTTTTTCGAAGTTTTTTCTATGAGAATCACAGGAAAGCAAGAGTTTATGGTGGTTCTGGGGTCGTTCCGGTGAATGGATTCTCATAGTGATTTTTTTTCACACTTCTCGTTATTCTTGAGAGTCCATAAAAATTGCAGAGGGTACACGGAACTCGAAGTAATTTTTTTGAGGTTTTTTCCATGAGAATCACGAGAAAGCAGGATTTTATGGTGGTTATGGGGTCGTTCCGGCCGATGGATTTTAAGAGTGATTTTTTTGAACACTTTTTATATCGTAACTGAGAATCTGTAAGAACTGCAGAGGGAACACAGAACTCGAAGTGATTTTTTTGAAGTTGTTTGCATGAGAAATACGAGAAAGCAGGAGTTTATGGTGGTTATGGGGTCGTTCTGGCCGATGGATTTCAAGAGTGATTTTTTTCAACACTTTTTATGTCGTCCCTAAGAATCTGTAAGAACTGCAGAGGGCACACGGAACTCGAAGTGTTTTTTTCGAAGTTTTTTCTATGAGAATCACAGGAAAGCAGGAGTTTATGGTGGTTCTGGGGTCGTTCCGGTGAATGGATTCTTATAGTGATTTTTTCCACACTTCTGATGTTATTCTTGAGAGTCAATAAAAATTGCAGAGGGCACACGGAACTCAAAAAGATTTTTTTGAAGTTTTTTCCATGAGAATCTCGAGAAAGCAGGAGTTTATGGTGGTTATGGGGTCGTTCCGGTGAATGGATTCTTATTTTAATTTTTTTCTACTCTTCTTATGTCGTCTTTCAAAATCTATGAAAATTGCAGAGGGCACACGGAAGTCAATTTTTTTAAGTTTTTTCCGCGAGAATCACTAGAAAGCAGGAGGTTATGGTGGTTTTGGGGTCGTTTTGGCCGATGAATTCTCATGTTGATTATTTTCTACTCTTCTCATGTTGTCCCTGAAAATCTGTAAAAATTGCAGAGGGCTCACGGAACTCAAAGTCAATTTTTTTATGTTTTTTCCGTGAGAATCACTAGAAAGCAGGAGGGTATGGTGGTTATGGGGTCGTTCCGGCAGATGGATTCTTATGGTGATTTTTTTCTACACTTCTTATATTATTCTTAGGAGTCTCTAGAAATTGCAGGGGGCACACGGAACTCGAAGTGCTTTTTTTGAAGTTTTTTCCATGAGAATCACGAGAAAGCGGGAGTTTATGGTAGTTATAGGGTCGTTCCGGTTGATGGATTCTCATGGTGATTTTTTTCTACACTTCTTATGGTAGTTTTAAGCGTCTATAGAAATTGCAGAGGGCCCACGAAACTCGAAGTGTTTTTTTCGAAGTTTTTTCTATGAGAATCACAGGAAAGCAGGAGTTTATGGTGGTTCTGGGGTCGTTCCGGTGAATGGATTCTCATAGTGATTTTTTTCCAAACTTCTCGTTATTCTTAAGAGTCCATAAAAATTGCAGAGGGTACACGGAACTCGAAGTAATTTTTTTGAGGTTTTTTCCATGAGAATCACGAGAAAGCAGGATTTTATGGTGGTTATGGGGTCGTTCCGGCCGATGGATTTTAAGAGTGATTTTTTTGAACACTTTTTATATCGTAACTAAGAATCTGTAAGAACTGCAGAGGGAACACAGAACTCGGAGTGATTTTTTTGAAGTTGTTTGCATGAGAAATACGAGAAAGCAGGAGTTTATGGTGGTTATGGGGTCGTTCCGGCCGATGGATTTCAAGAGTGATTTTTTTCAACACTTTTTATGTCGTCCCTAAGAATCTGTAAGAACTGCAGAGGGCACACGGAACTCGAAGTGTTTTTTTCGAAGTTTTTTTCTATGAGAATTACAGGAAAGCAGGAGTTTATGGTGGTTCTGGGGTCGTTCCGGTGAATGGATTCTCATAGTGATTTTTTTCCACACTTCTTATGTTATTCTTAAGAGTCAATAAAAATTGCAGAGGGCACACGGAACTCAAAAAGATTTTTTTGAAGTTTTTTCCATGAGAATCTCGAGAAAGCAGGAGTTTATGGTGGTTATGGGGACGGTCCGGTCGATGGATTCTTATGGTGATCATGTTCTACACTTCTTATGTCGCCCTTGAGAATCTGTAAAAATTGCAGAGGGCACACAAAACTCGAAGTGATTTTTTTGAAGTTTTTTTCCATGAGAATCGCTAGAAAGCAGAAGTTTATGGTGGTTATAGGGTCGTTCCGGCGGACGGATTCTCATGGTGATGTTTCTTTACTCTTCTTATGTCGTCCCTGAAAATGTGTAAGACTTGCAGAGGGCACACGGAACTCGAAGTCAATTTTTTTAAGTGTTTTCCATGAGAATTACGAGAAAGCAGGAGTTTATGGTGGTTATCGGGTCGTTCTGGACGATGGATTCTCATGATGATTTTTTTCTACACTTCTCACAATATTCTCAAGAGTCAATAATAATTGCAGAGGGCACACGGAACTCGAAGTAATTTTTTTGAAGTTTTTTCCATGAGAATCACGAGAAAGCAGGATTTTATGGTGGTTATGGGGTCGTTCCGGCCGATGGATTTCAAGAGTGATTTTTTGGAACAGTTTTTATATCGTAACTAAGAATCTGTAAGAACTGCAGAGGGAACACAGAACTCGAAGTGATTTTTTCGAAGTTGTTTGCATGAGAAATACGAGAAAGCAGGAGTTTATGGTGGTTATGGGGTCGTTCTGGCCGATGGATTTCAAGAGTGATTTTTTTCAACACTTTTTATGTCGTCCCTAAGAATCTGTAAGAACTGCAGAGGGCACACGGAACTCGAAGTGTTTTTTTCGAAGTTTTCTCTATGAGAATCACAGGAAAGCAGGAGTTTATGGTGGTTCTGGGGTCGTTCCGGTGAATGGATTCTCATAGTGATTTTTTCCACACTTCTCATGTTATTCTTAAGAGTCAATAAAAATTGCAGAGGGCACACGGAACTCAAAAAGATTTTTTTGAAGTTTTTTCCATGAGAATCTCGAGAAAGCAGGAGTTTATGGTGGTTATGGGGTCGTTCCGGTGAATGGATTCTTATTTTAATTTTTTTCTACTCTTCTTATGTCGTCTTTCAAAATCTATGAAAATTGCAGAGGGCACACGGAACTTGAAGTCAATTTTTTTAAGTTTTTTCCGCGAGAATCACTAGAAAGCAAGAGGTTATGGTGGTTTTGGGGTCGTTTTGGCCGATGAATTCTCATGTTGATTATTTTCTACTCTTCTCATGTTGTCCCTGAAAATCTGTAAAAATTGCAGAGGGCTCACGGAACTCAAAGTCAATTTTTTTATGTTTTTTCCGTGAGAATCACTAGAAAGCAGGAGGGTATGGTGGTTATGGGGTCGTTCCGGCAGATGGATTCTTATGGTGATTTTTTCTACACTTCTTATATTATTCTTAGGAGTCTCTAGAAATTGCAGGGGGCACACGGAACTCGAAGTGCTTTTTTTGAAGTTTTTTCCATGAGAATCACGAGAAAGCGGGAGTTTATGGTAGTTATAGGGTCGTTCCGGTTGATGGATTCTCATGGTGATTTTTTTCTACACTTCTTATGGTAGTTTTAAGCGTCTATAGAAATTGCAGAGGGCCCACGAAACTCGAAGTGTTTTTTTCGAAGTTTTTTCTATGAGAATCACAGGAAAGCAATAGTTTATGGTGGTTCTGGGGTCGTTCCGGTGAATGGATTCTCATAGTGATTTTTTTCCAAACTTCTCGTTATTCTTAAGAGTCCATAAAAATTGCAGAGGGTACACGGAACTCGAAGTAATTTTTTTGAGGTTTTTTCCATGAGAATCACGAGAAAGCAGGATTTTATGGTGGTTATGGGGTCGTTCCGGCCGATGGATTTTAAGAGTGATTTTTTTGAACACTTTTTATATCGTAACTAAGAATCTGTAAGAACTGCAGAGGGAACACAGATCTCGAAGTGATTTTTTTGAAGTTGTTTGCATGAGAAATACGAGAAAGCAGGAGTTTATGGTGGTTATGGGGTCGTTCCGGCCGATGGATTTCAAGAGTGATTTTTTTCAACACTTTTTATGTCGTCCCTAAGAATCTGTAAGAACTGCAGAGGGCACACGGAACTCGAATTGTTTTTTTCGAAGTTTTTTCTATGAGAATCACAGGAAAGCAGGACTTTATGGTGGTTCTGGGGTCGTTCCGGTGAATGGATTCTCATAGTGACTTTTTTCCACACTTCTCATGTTATTCTTAAGAGTCAATAAAAATTGCAGAGGGCACACGGAACTCAAAAAGATTTTTTTGAAGTTTTTTCCATCAGAATCTCGAGAAAGCAGGAGTTTATGGTGGTTATGGGGACGGTCCGGTCGATGGATTCTTATGGTGATCATGTTCTACACTTCTTATGTCGCCCTTGAGAATCTGTAAAAATTGCAGAGGGCACACAAAACTCGAAGTGATTTTTTTGAAGTTTTTTTCCATGAGAATCGCTAGAAAGCAGAAGTTTATGGTGGTTATAGGGTCGTTCCGGCGGACGGATTCTCATGGTGATGTTTCTTTACTCTTCTTATGTCGTTCCTGAAAATGTGTAAGACTTGCAGAGGGCACACGGAACTCGAAGTCAATTTTTTTAAGTGTTTTCCATGAGAATTACGAGAAAGCAGGAGTTTATGGTGGTTATCGGGTCGTTCTGGACGATGGATTCTCATGATGATTTTTTTCTACACTTCTCACAATATTCTCAAGAGTCAATAATAATTGCAGAGGGCACACGGAACTCGAAGTAATTTTTTTGAAGTTTTTTCCATGAGAATCACGAGAAAGCAAGATTTTATGGTGGTTATGGGGTCGTTCCGGCCGATGGATTTCAAGAGTGATTTTTTGGAACACTTTTTATATCGTAACTAAGAATCTGTAAGAACTGCAGAGGGAACACAGAACTCGAAGTGATTTTTTCGAAGTTGTTTGCATGAGAAATACGAGAAAGCAGGAGTTTATGGTGGTTATGGGGTCGTTCTGGCCGATGGATTTCAAGAGTGATTTTTTTCAACACTTTTTATGTCGTCCCTAAGAATCTGTAAGAACTGCAGAGGGCACACGGAACTCGAAGTGTTTTTTTCGAAGTTTTTTCTATGAGAATCACAGTAAAGCAGGAGTTTATGGTGGTTCTGGGGTCGTTCCGGTGAATGGATTCTCATAGTGATTTTTTCCACACTTCTCATGTTATTCTTAAGAGTCAATAAAAATTGCAGAGGGCACACGGAACTCAAAAAGATTTTTTTGAAGTTTTTTCCATGAGAATCTCGAGAAAGCAGGAGTTTATGGTGGTTATGGGGTCGTTCCGGTGAATGGATTCTTATTTTAATTTTTTTCTACTCTTCTTATGTCGTCTTTCAAAATCTATGAAAATTGCAGAGGGCACACGGAACTTGAAGTCAATTTTTTTAAGTTTTTTCCGCGAGAATCACTAGAAAGCAAGAGGTTATGGTGGTTTTGGGGTCGTTTTGGCCGATGAATTCTCATGTTGATTATTTTCTACTCTTCTCATGTTGTCCCTGAAAATCTGTAAAAATTGCAGAGGGCTCACGGAACTCAAAGTCAATTTTTTTATGTTTTTTTCGTGAGAATCACTAGAAAGCAGGAGGGTATGGTGGTTATGGGGTCGTTCCGGCAGATGGATTCTTATGGTGATTTTTTCTACACTTCTTATATTATTCTTAGAAGTCTCTAGAAATTGCAGGGGGCACACGGAACTCGAAGTGCTTTTTTTGAAGTTTTTTCCATGAGAATCACGAGAAAGCGGGAGTTTATGGTAGTTATAGGGTCGTTCCGGTTGATGGATTCTCATGGTGATTTTTTTCTACACTTCTTATGGTAGTTTTAAGCGTCTATAGAAATTGCAGAGGGCCCACGAAACTCGAAGTGTTTTTTTCGAAGTTTTTTCTATGAGAATCACAGGAAAGCAATAGTTTATGGTGGTTCTGGGGTCGTTCCGGTGAATGGATTCTCATAGTGATTTTTTTCCAAACTTCTCGTTATTCTTAAGAGTCCATAAAAATTGCAGAGGGTACACGGAACTCGAAGTAATTTTTTTGAGGTTTTTTCCATGAGAATCACGAGAAAGCAGGATTTTATGGTGGTTATGGGGTCGTTCCGGCCGATGGATTTTAAGAGTGATTTTTTTGAACACTTTTTATATCGTAACTAAGAATCTGTAAGAACTGCAGAGGGAACACAGATCTCGAAGTGATTTTTTTGAAGTTGTTTGCATGAGAAATACGAGAAAGCAGGAGTTTATGGTGGTTATGGGGTCGTTCCGGCCGATGGATTTCAAGAGTGATTTTTTTCAACACTTTTTATGTCGTCCCTAAGAATCTGTAAGAACTGCAGAGGGCACACGGAACTCGAAGTGTTTTTTTCGAAGTTTTTTCTATGAGAATCACAGGAAAGCAGGACTTTATGGTGGTTCTGGGGTCGTTCCGGTGAATGGATTCTCATAGTGACTTTTTTCCACACTTCTCATGTTATTCTTAAGAGTCAATAAAAATTGCAGAGGGCACACGGAACTCAAAAAGATTTTTTTGAAGTTTTTTCCATCAGAATCTCGAGAGAGCAGGAGTTTATGGTGGTTATGGGGACGGTCCGGTCGATGGATTCTTATGGTGATCATGTTCTACACTTCTTATGTCGCCCTTGAGAATCTGTAAAAATTGCAGAGGGCACACAAAACTCGAAGTGATTTTTTTGAAGTTTTTTTCCATGAGAATCGCTAGAAAGCAGAAGTTTATGGTGGTTATAGGGTCGTTCCGGCGGACGGATTCTCATGGTGATGTTTCTTTACTCTTCTTATGTCGTTCCTGAAAATGTGTAAGACTTGCAGAGGGCACACGGAACTCGAAGTCAATTTTTTTAAGTGTTTTCCATGAGAATTACGAGAAAGCAGGAGTTTATGGTGGTTATGGGGTCGTTCTGGACGATGGATTCTCATGATGATTTTTTTCTACACTTCTCACAATATTCTCAAGAGTCAATAATAATTGCAGAGGGCACACGGAACTCGAAGTAATTTTTTTGAAGTTTTTTCCATGAGAATTACTAGAAAGCAGGAGTTTATGGTGGTTATGGAGTCGTTCCGGCAGATGGATTCTCATAGTGATTTTCCTCTACACTTCTTATATCGTCCCAAAGAATCTGTACACATTGCAGAGGGCACACAAAACTCGAAGTGATTTTTTTTGAAGTTTTTTTTCATGAGAATCACGAGAAAGCAGGAGTTTATGGTGGTTATCGGAACGTTCCGGCAGATGGATTCTCATCTTGATTTTTTTCTACACTTCCGATGTCGTCTCTAAGAATCTGTTAGAATTGCAGAGGGCACACGGAACTCGAAGTAATTTTTTTGAAGTTTTCTCCATGAGAATCACCAGAAAGCAGGAGTTTATGTCTGCTCTGGGGTCGTTCCGGTCGATGGATTCATATGGTGATTTTTTTCTACACTTCTTATGTTATTCTTAAGGGTCGAAAAATTGCAGAGGGCACACGGAACTCGATGTGATTTTTTTGAAGTGTTTTCCATGAGAATCTCGAGAAAGCAGGAGTTTATGGTGGTTATGGGGTCGTTCCGGTGAATGGATTCTTATTTCAATTTTTTTTTACTCTTCTCATGTCGTCCCTGAAAATCTGTAAAAATTGCAGAGGGCTCACGGAACTCAAAGTCAATTTTTTAAGTTTTTTCCGTGAGAATCACGAGAAAGCGGGAGTTTATGGCAGTTATGGGGTCGTTCAGGTGAATGGATTCTCATAGTGATTTTTTTCCACACTTCTTATGTTATTCTTAAGGGTCAATAAAAATTGCCGAGGGCACACGGAACTCGAAAAGATTTTTTTAAAGTTTTTTCCGTGAGAATCACTAGAAAGCAGGAGGTTATGGTGGTTTTGGGGTCGTTCCGGCCGATCGCTTCTCATCGTGATTTTTTTCTACACTTTTTATGTTATTCTTAAGAGTTTATAAAAATTGCGGAGGGCACACGGAACTCGTAGTAATTTTTTTGAAATTTTTTCCATGAGAATCGCTAGAAAGCAGAAGTTTATGGTGGTTATAGGGTCTTTCCGGCGGACGGATTCTCATGGTGATTTTTTTCTACACTTCTTATGGTAGTTTTAAGCGTCTATAGAAATTGCAGAGGGCCTACGGAACTCGAAGTGATTTTTTTGAAGTGTTTTCCATAAGAATCACTGGAAAGCAGGAGTTTATGGTGGTTATGGGGTCGTTCCGGCCGATGGATTTTAAGAGTGATTTTTTTGAACACTTTTTATATCGTAACTAAGAATCTGTAAGAACTGCAGAGGGAACACGGAACTCGAAGTGATTTTTTTGAAGTTGTTTGCATGAGAAATACGAGAAAGCGGGAGTTTATGGTGGTTATGGGGTCGTTCCGGCCGATGGATTTCAAGAGTGATTTTTTTCAACACTTTTCATGTCGTCCCTAAGAATCTGTAAGAACTGCAGAGGGCACACGAAACTCGAAGTGTTTTTTTCGAAGTTTTTTCTATGAGAATCACAGGAAAGCAGGAGTTTATGGTGGTTCTGGGGTCGTTCCGGTGAATGGATTCTCGTAGTGATTTTTTTTCACACTTCTCGTTATTCTTAAGAGTCCATAAAAATTGCAGAGGGTACACGGAACTCAAAGTGATTTTTTTGAAGCTTTTTCCATGAGAATCGCTAGAAAGCAGGAGTTTATGGTGATTATGGGGTCGTTCCGGCAGATGGATTCTCATGGTGATATCTCTCTACACTTCTTATGTTATTCTCAAGAGTCTATAAAAATTGCAGATGGCACACAGAACTCGAAATGATTTCTTTGAAGTTTTTATCCATGAGAATCACGAGAAAGCAGGAGTTTATGGTGGTTATGGGGTCGTTCCGGCAGATGGATTCTCATGGTGATTTTTTCCTATACTTATCATGTTATTTTCAAAAGTCTATAAAAATTGCAGAGGAAACACGGAACTCGAAGTGATTTTTTTGAAGTTTTTTCCATGAGAATCGCTAGAAAGCAGGAGTTTATGGTGGTTATGGGGTCGTTCCGGCAGATGGATTCTCATGGTGATTCCTTTCAACACTTTTCATGTCGTCCCTCAGAATCTGTAAGAACTGCAGAGGGCACACAGAACTCAAAATGATTTTTTTTAAGTTTTTTTCCATGTGAATCACGAGGAAGCAGGAGTTTATGGTGGTTATGGGGTCGTTCCGGTGGATGGATTCTCATGGTAATGTTTTTTTACACTAATTATGTTATTCTCAGGAAAGAATAGAAACTGCAGAAGGCACGCGGAACTCGAAGTAATTTTTTTGAAGTTTTTTCCATGAGAATCACGAGAAAGCAGGAGTTTATGGTGGTTATGGGGTCGTTCCGGTGGATGGATTCTTATGGTGATTTTTCACTACACTTCTTATGTCGTTTGTAAGAATCTGTAAAAAGTGCAGAGGGCACAAGGAACTCGAAGCGATTTTTTCCAATTTTTTTCCATGAGAATCATTAAAAAGCAGGAGTTTATAGTCGTTATGGGGTCGTTCTGGCAGATGGATTCTCATGTTGATTTTTTTCTACACTTCTTATGTTTTTCTTTAGAGTTTATGAGAATTTCAGAGGGCACACGGAATTCGAAATGATTTTTTTGAAGTTTTTTTCCATGAGAATCACGAGAAAGCAGGAGTTTATGGTGGTTATGGGGTCGTTCCGGTGGATGGATTCTCATGATGATTTTTTTCGATACTTCTCATGTTATTTTTAAGAGTCTATGAAAATTGCAGAGGGCACACGGAACTCGAAGTGATTTTTTTGAAGTGTTTTCCATGAGAATCGCAAGAAAGCAGGTGTTTATGGTGGTTACTGGGTCGTTCCGGCTGATGGAATCTTATGGTGATTTTTTTCTACACTTCTTATGTTATTTTCAAGAGTCTATGAAAATTGCAGAGGGCACACGGAACTCGAAGTAATTTTTTTGAAGTTTTTTTCATGAGAATCACGAGAAAGCAGGAGTTTATGGTGGTTATGGGGTCGTTCCGGTGGATGGATTCTTATGGTGATTTTTCACTACACTTCTACCGTCGTCCCTAAGAATCTGTAAATAGTGCAGAGGGAACACGGAACTCGAAGTGATTTTTTTGAAGTGTTTTCCATGAGAATCGCAAGAAAGCAGGTGTTTATGGTGCATATGGGGTCGTTCCGGCAGATGGATTCTCATGGTGATTTTTTCCTATACTTCTCATGTTATTTTCAAAAGTCTATAAAAATGCAGAGAAAACACGGAACTCGCAGTGATTTTTTTTAAGTTTTTTCCATGAGAATCGCTAGAAAGCAGGAGTTGATGGTGGTTATGGGGTCGTTCCGGTGGATGGATTCTCATGGTGATTTTTTCCTATACTTCTCATGTTATTTTTAAGAGTCTATAAAAATTGCAGAGGGCAAACAGAACTCGAAGTTATTTTTTTGAAGTTTTTTTCATGAGAATCACGAGAAAGCAGGCGTTTATGGTGGTTATGGGGTCGTTCCGTTGGATGGATTCTTATGGTGATTTTTCACTACACTTTTTTCGTCGTCCCTAAGAATCTGTAGAAAGTGCAGAGGGCACACGGAACTCGAAGTGATTTTTTTCAATTTTTTTCTATGAGAATCATTCAAAAGCAGGAGTTTATGATCGTTATGGGGTCGTTCCGACTGATGGATTCTCATGGTGATTTTTTCCTATACTTCTCATGTTATTTTTAAGAGTCTATAAAAATTGCAGAGGGCAAACGGAACTCGAAGTTATTTTTTTGAAGTTTTTTCCATGAGAATCACTAGAAAGCAGGAGTTTATGGTGGTTATGGGGTCGTTCCGGTGGATGGATTCTCATGGTAATGTTTTTCTACACTTATTATGTTATTTTCAGGAGTTAATAGAAACTGCTGAGGGCACGCGGAACTCGAAGTAATTTTTTTGAAGTTTTTTCCATGAGAATCACGAGAAAGCAGGAGTTTATGGTGGTTATGGGGTCGTTCCGGTGGATGGATTCTTATGGTGATTTTTCACTACACTTCTTATGTTATTTTTAAGAGTCAACGAAAATTGCAGAGGGCACACGGAACTCGAAGTAATTTTTTTGAAGTTTTTTCCATGAGAATCACGAGAAAGCAGGAGTTTATGGTGGTTATGGGGTCGTTCCGGTGGATGGATTCTCATGGTGATTTTTTCCTATACTCCTCATGTTATTTTTAAGAGTCTATGAAAATTGCAGAGGGCAAACGGAACTCGAAAATATTTTCTTAAAGTTTTTTCCATGAGAATCACTAGAAAGCAGGAGTTTATGGTGGTTATGGGGTCGTTCCGGTGGATGGATTCTCGTGGTATTGTTTTTTTACACTTATTATGTTATTCTTAGGAGTTAATAGAAACTGCAGAAGGCACGCGGAACTCGAAGTAATTTTTTTGAAGTTTTTTCCATGAGAATCACGAGAAAGCAGGATATGGTGGTTATGGGGTCGTTCCGGTGGATTGATTCTTATGGTGATTTTTCACTACACTTCTTATGTCGTTTCTAAGAATCTGTAAGAAGTGCATAGGGCACAAGGAACTCGAAGCGATTTTTTCCAATTTTTTTCCATGAGAATCATTAAAAAGCAGAAGTTTATAGTCGTTATGGGGTCGTTCTGGCAGATGGATTCTCATGTTGATTTTTTTCTACACTTCTTATGTTTTTTTCAAGAGTCTATAAGAATTGCAGAGGGCACACGGAATTCGAAATGATTTTTTTGAAGTTTTTTTCCATGAGAATCACGAGAAAGCAGGAGTTTATGGAGTTTATGGGGTCGTTCCGGTGGATGGATTCTCATGGTGATTTTTTCCGATACTTCTCATGTTATTTTTAAGAGTCTATAGGAATTGAAGAGGGCACACGGAACTCGAAGTAATTTTTTTGAAGTTTATTCCATGAGAATCACGAGAAAGCAGGAGTTTATGGTGGTTATGGGGTCGTTCCGTTGGATGGATTCTTATGGTGATTTTTCACTACACTTTTTTCGTCGTCCCTAAGAATCTGTAGAAAGTGCAGAGGGCACACGGAACTCGAAGTGATTTTTTTCAATTTTTTTCTATGAGAATCATTCAAAAGCAGGAGTTTATGATCGTTATGGGGTCGTTCCGGCAGTTGGATTCTCATGGTGATTTTTTCCTATACTTCTCATGTTATTTTCAAGAGTCTAAAAAAATTGCAGAGGAAACACGGAACTCAAAGTGATTTTTTTGAAGTGTTTTCCATGAGAATCGCTAGAAAGCAGGAGTTTATGGTGGTTATGGGGTCGTTCCGACTGATGGATTCTTATGGTGATTTTTTTCTACACTTCTTATGTTTTTTTCAAGAGTCTATAAAAATTGCAGAGGGCACACGGAACTTAAAGTAATTTTTTTGAAGTTTGTTTCATGAGAATCACGAGAAAGCAGGCGTTTATGGTAGTTATGGGGTCGTTCCGGTGGATGGATTCTCATGGTGATTTTTTCCTATACTTCTCATGTTATTTTTAAGAGTCTATGAAAATTGCAGAGGGCAAACGGAACTCGAAGTTATTTTTTTGAAGTTTTTTCCATGAGAATCACTAGAAAGCAGGAGTTTATGGTGGTTATGGGGTCGTTCAGGTGGATGGATTCTCATGGTAATGTTTTTCTACACTTATTATGTTATTCTCAGGAGTTAATAGCAACTGTAGAGGGCACGCGGAACTCGAAGTAATTTTTTTGAAATTTTTTCCGTGAGAATCACGAGAAAGCAGGAGTTTATGGTGGTTATGGGGTCGTTCCGAAGGATGGATTCTTATGGTGATTTTTCACTACACTTCTTATTTTATTTTTAAGAGTCAATGAAAATTGCAGAGGGCACACGGAACTCGAAGTGATTTTTTTGAAGTTTTTTCCATGAGAATCACGAGAAAGCAGGAGTTTATGGTAGTTATGGGGTCGTTCCGGTAGATGGATTCTTATGGTGATTTTTCACTACACTTCTTCCGTTGTCCCTAAGAATCTGTGAAAAGTGCAGAGGGCACACGGAATTCGAAGCGATTCTTTTCAATTTTTTTCTATGAGAATCATTCAAAAGCAGGAGTTTATGGTCGTTATGGGGTCGTTCTGGCAAATGGATTCTCATGTTGATTTTTTTCTACACTTCTTATGTTTTTCTTAAGAGTCTATGAAAATTGCAGAGGAAACACGGAACTCAAAGTGATTTTTTTGAAGTGTTTTCCATGAGAATCGCTAGAAAGCAGGAGTTTATGGTGGTTATGGGGTCGTTCCGGCTGATGGATTCTTATGGTGATTTTTTTCTACACTTCTTATGTCATTTTCAAGAGTCTATAAAATTGCAGAGGGCACACGGAACTCGAAGTAATTTTTTTGAAGTTTTTTTCATGAGAATCACGAGAAAGCAGGCGTTTATGGTGGTTATGGGGTCGTTCCCGTGGATCGATCCTCATGGTAATGTTTTTCTACACTTATTATGTTATTCTTAAGTGTTAATAAAAATCGCAGAGGGCAAACGGATCTCGAAGTTATTTTTTTGAAGTTTTTTCCATGAGAATCACGAGAAAGCAGGAGTTTATGGTGGTTATGGGGTCGTTCCGTTGGATGGATTCTTATGGTGATTTTCACTACACTTCTTTCGTCGTCCCTAAGAATCTGTAAAAAGTGCAGAGGGCACGAGGAACTCGAAGTGATTTTTTTCAATTTTTTTCTATGAGAATCATTCTAAAGCAGGAGTTTATGATCGTTATGGGGTCGTTCCGGCAGTTGGATTTTCATGGTGATTTTTTCCTATACTTCTCATGTTATTTTCAAGAGTCTATAAAATTGCAGAGGAAACACGGAACTCAAAGTGATTTTTTTGAAGTGTTTTCCATGAGAATCACTAGAAAGCAGGAGTTTATGGTGGTTATGGGGTCGTTCCGGCTGATGGATTCTTATAGTGATTTTTTTCTACACTTTTTATGTTATTTTCAAGAGTCTATAAAAATTGCAGAGGGCACACGGAACTCGAAGTAATTTTTTTGAAGTTTTTTTCATGAGAATCACGAGAAAGCAGGCGTTTATGGTGGTTATGGGGTCGTTCCGGTGGATGGATTCTCATGGTGATTTTTTCCTATACTTATCATGTTATTTTTAAGAGTCTATAAAAATTGCAGAGGGCAAACGGAACTCGAAGTTATTTTTTTGAAGTTTTCTCCATGAGAACCACGAGAAAGCAGGAGTTTATGGTGGTTATGGGGTCGTTCCGGTGGATGGATTTTTATGGTGATTTTTCACTACACTTCTTTCGTCATCCCTAAGAATCTGTAGAAAGTGCAGAGGGCACACGGAACTCGAAGTAATTTTTTTGAAGTTTTTTCCATGAGAATCGCTAGAAAGCAGGAGTTTATGGTGGTTATGGGGTCGTTCCGGCAGATGGATTCTCATGGTAATTTTTTTCTACACTTCTCATGTTATTCTCAAGAGTCTATTAAAATTGCAGGGGGCACACAGAACCCGAAATGATTTTTTTGAAGTTTTTATCCATGAGAATCACGAGAAAGCAGGAGTTTATGGTGGTTATGGGGTCGTTCCGGCAGATGGATTCTCATGGTGATTTTTTCCTATACTTCTCATGTTATTTCCAAAAGTCTATGAAATTGCAGAGGAAACACGGAACTCGAAGTGATTTTTTTGAAGTTTTTTCCATGAGAATCGCTAGAAAGCAGGAGTTTATGGTGGTTGTGGGGTCGTTCCGGCAGATGGATTCTCATGGTAATGTTTTTCTACACTTATTATGTTATTCTTGAGAGTTAATAAAAATCGCAGAGGACAAACGGAACTCGAAGTTATTTTTTTGAAGTTTTCTCCATAAGAACCACGAGAAAGCAGGAGTTTATGGTGGTTATGGGGTCGTTTCGGTGGATGGATTTTGATGGTGATTTTTCACTACACTTCTTTCGTCGTCCCTAAGAATCTGTAAAAAGTGCAGAGGGCACACGGAACTCGAAGTAATTTTTTTGAAGTTTTTTCCGTGAGAATCGCTAGAAAGCAGGAGTTTATGGTGGTTATGGGGTCGTTCCGGCAGATGGATTCTCATGGTAATTTTTTTCTACACTTCTCATGTTATTCTCAAGAGTCTATAAAAATTGCAGAGGGCATACAGAACCCGAAATGATTTTTTTGAAGTTTTTATCCATGAGAATCACGAGAAAGCAGGAGTTTATGGTGGTTATGGGGTCGTTCCGGCAGATGGATTCTCATGGTGATTTTTTCCTATACTCCTCATGTTATTTTCAAAAGTCTATAAAATTGCAGAGGAAACACGGAACTCGGAGTGATTTTTTTGAAGTTTTTTCCATTAGAATCGCTAGAAAGCAGGAGTTTATGGTGGTTATGGGGTCGTTCCAGCAGATGGATTCTTATGGTGATTTTTTTTTACACTTCTTATGTTATTCTCAAGAGTCTATCGAAATTGCAGAGGGCATACGGAACTCGAAGTAATTTTTTTCAAGTTTTTTTTATAAGAATCACGAGAAAGCAGGATTTTATGGTGGTTATGGGGTCGTTCCGGTGGATGGATTCTTATGGTGATTTTTCACTACACTTCTTATGTTATTTTTAAGAGTCAACGAAAATCGCAGAGGGCACACGGAACTCGAAGTAATTTTTTTGAAGTTTTTTCCATGAGAATCACGAGAAAGCAGGAGTTTATGGTGGTTATGGGGTCGTTCCGGAGGATGGATTCTTATGGTGATTTTTCACTACACTTCTTCCGTTGTCCCTAAAAATCTGTGAAAAGTGCAGAGGGCACACGGAACTCGAAGCGATTTTTTTCAATTTTTTTCTATGAGAATCATTCAAAAGCAGGAGTTTATGGTCGTTATGGGGTCGTTCTGGCAGATGGATTCTCATGTTGATTTTTTTCTACACTTCTTATGTTTTTCTTAAGAGTCTATAAAAATTGCAGAGGGCACACGGAATTCGAAATGATTATTTTGAAGTTTTTTTCCATGAGAATCACGAGAAAGCAGGAGTTTATAGTGGTTATGGGGTCGTTCCGGTGGATGGATTCTCATGGTGATTTTTTCCTATACTCCTCATGTTATTTTTAAGAGTCTATGAAAATTGCAGAGGGCAAACGGAACTCGAAGTTATTTCCTTAAAGTTTTTTCCATGAGAATCACTAGAAAGCAGGAGTTTATGGTGGTTATGGGGTCGTTCCGGTGGATGGATTCTCATGGTATTGTTTTTTTACACTTATTATGTTATTCTTAGGAGTTAATAGAAACTGCAGAAGGCACGCGGAACTCGAAGTAATTTTTTTGAAGTTTTTTCCATGAGAATCACGAGAAAGCAGGATATGGTGGTTATGGGGTCGTTCTGGCAGATGGATTCTCATGTTGATTTTTTTCTACACTTCTTATGTTTTTCTTAAGAGTCTATAAAAATTGCAGAGGGCACACGGAATTCGAAATGATTATTTTGAAGTTTTTTTCCATGAGAATCACGAGAAAGCAGGAGTTTATAGTGGTTATGGGGTCGTTCCGGTGGATGGATTCTCATGGTGATTTTTTCCGATACTTCTCATGTTATTTTTAAGAGTCTATAGAAATTGCAGAGGGCACACGGAACTCAAAGTAATTTTTTTGAAGTTTTTTCCATGAGAATCACGAGAAAGCAGGAGTTTATGGTGGTTATGGGGTCGTTCCGGTCAATGGATTCTTATGGTGATTCTTCACTACACTTCTTATGTCGTTTTTAAGGATCTGTGAAAAGTGCAGAGGGCACAAGGAACTCGAAGCGATTTTTTCCAATTTTTTTCCATGAGAATCATTAAAAAGCAGGAGTTTATGGTCGTTATGGGGTCGTTCTGGCAAATGGATTCTCATGTTGAATTTTTTCTACACTTCTTATGTTTTTCTTAAGAGTCTATAAAAATTGCAGAGGGCACACGGAATTCGAAATGATTTTTTTGAAGTTTTTTTCCATGAGAATCACGAGAAAGCAGGAGTTTATGGTGGTCATGGGGTCGTTCCGGTGGATGGATTCTTATGGTGATTTTTCACTACACTTCTTATGTTATTTTCAAGAGTCTATAAAAATTGCAGAGGGCACACGGAACTCGAAGAAATTTTTTTTAAGTTTTTTTCATGAGAATCACGAGAAAGCAGGCGTTTATGGTGGTTATGGGGTCGTTCCGGTGAATGGATTCTCATAGTAATGTTTTTCTACACTTATTATGTTATTCTCAAGAGTTAATAGGAACTGCAGAGGGCACGCGGAACTCGAAGTAATTTTTGTGAAGTTTTTTCCATGAGAATCACGAGAAAGCAGGCGTTTATGGTGGTTATGGGGTCGCTCCGGCCGATGGATTGTAAGAGTTATTTTTTCTACACTTTTCATAACGTCCCTAAGAATCTGTAAGAACTGCAGAGGGCAAACGAAACTCGAAGTGATTTTTCTGAAGTTTTTTTCCATGAGAATCACGAGAAAGCAGGAGTTTATGGTGGTTATGGGGTCGTTCCGGTGGATGGATTCTCATGGTAATGTTTTTCTACACTTATTATGTTATTTTGAGGAGTTAATAGAAACTGCAGAGGGCACGCGGAACTCGAAGTAATTTTTTCGAAGTTTTTTCCATGAGAATTACCAGAAAGCAGGAGTTTATGGTGGTTATGGGGTCGTTCCGGTGGATAGATTTTTATGGTGATTTTTCACTACACTTCTTATGTTATTTTCAAGAGTCTATGAAAATTGCAGAGGGCACACGGAACTCGAAGTAATTTTTTTGAAGTTTTTTTCATGAGAATCACGAGAAAGCAGGCGTTTATGGTAGTTATTGGGTCGTTCCGGTGGATAGATTCTCATGGTAATATTTTTCTACACTTATTATGTTATTCTTAAGAGTTAATAAAAATCGCCGAGGGCAAACGGAACTCGAAGTTATTTTTTTGAAGTTTTTTCCATGAGAATCACGAGAAAGCAGGAGTTTATGGTGGTTATGGGGTCGTTCCGTTGGATGGATTCTTATGGTGATTTTTCACTACACTTTTTTTGTCGTCCCTAAGAATCTGTAGAAAGTGCAGAGGGCACACGGAACTCGAAGTGATTTTTTTCAATTTTTTTCTATGAGAATCATTCAAAAGCAGGAGTTTATGATCGTTATGGGGTCGTTCCGGCAGTTGGATTCTCATGGTGATTTTTTCCTATACTTCTCATGTTATTTTCAAGAGTCTAAAAAAATTGCAGAGGAAACACGGAACTCAAAGTGATTTTTTTGAAGTGTTTTCCATGAGAATCGCTAGAAAGCAGGAGTTTATGGTGGTTATGGGGTCGTTCCGACTGATGGATTCTTATGGTGATTTTTTTCTACACTTCTTATGTTTTTTTCAAGAGTCTATAAAAATTGCAGAGGGCACACGGAACTTAAAGTAATTTTTTTGAAGTTTGTTTTATGAGAATCACGAGAAAGCAGGCGTTTATGGTAGTTATGGGGTCGTTCCGGTGGATGGATTCTCATGGTGATTTTTTCCTATACTTCTCATGTTATTTTTAAGAGTCTATAAAAATTGCAGAGGGCAAACGGAACTCGAAGTTATTTTTTTGAAGTTTTTTCCATGAGAATCACTAGAAAGCAGGAGTTTATGGTGGTTATGGGGTCGTTCAGGTGGATGGATTCTCATGGTAATGTTTTTCTACACTTATTATGTTATTCTCAGGAGTTAATAGCAACTGTAGAGGGCACGCGGAACTCGAAGTAATTTTTTTGAAGTTTTTTCCGTGAGAATCACGAGAAAGCAGGAGTTTATGGTGGTTATGGGGTCGTTCCGAAGGATGGATTCTTATGGTGATTTTTCACTACACTTCTTATTTTATTTTTAAGAGTCAATGAAAATTGCAGAGGGCACACGGAACTCGAAGTGATTTTTTTGAAGTTTTTTCCATGAGAATCACGAGAAAGCAGGAGTTTATGGTAGTTATGGGGTCGTTCCGGTAGATGGATTCTTATGGTGATTTTTCACTACACTTCTTCCGTTGTCCCTAAGAATCTGTAAAAAGTGCAGAGGGCACACGGAATTCGAAGCGATTCTTTTCAATTTTTTTCTATGAGAATCATTCAAAAGCAGGAGTTTATGGTCGTTATGGGGTCGTTCTGGCAAATGGATTCTCATGTTGATTTTTTTCTACACTTCTTATGTTTTTCTTAAGAGTCTATGAAAATTGCAGAGGAAACACGGAACTCAAAGTGATTTTTTTGAAGTGTTTTCCATGAGAATCGCTAGAAAGCAGGAGTTTATGGTGGTTATGGGGTCGTTCCGGCTGATGGATTCTTATGGTGATTTTTTTCTACACTTCTTATGTCATTTTCAAGAGTCTATAAAATTGCAGAGGGCACACGGAACTCGAAGTAATTTTTTTGAAGTTTTTTTCATGAGAATCACGAGAAAGCAGGCGTTTATGGTGGTTATGGGGTCGTTCCCGTGGATCGATCCTCATGGTAATGTTTTTCTACACTTATTATGTTATTCTTAAGTGTTAATAAAAATCGCAGAGGGCAAACGTATCTCGAAGTTATTTTTTTGAAGTTTTTTCCATGAGAATCACGAGAAAGCAGGAGTTTATGGTGGTTATGGGGTCGTTCCGTTGGATGGATTCTTATGGTGATTTTCACTACACTTCTTTCGTCGTCCCTAAGAATCTGTAAAAAGTGCAGAGGGCACGAGGAACTCGAAGTGATTTTTTTCAATTTTTTTCTATGAGAATCATTCAAAAGCAGGAGTTTATGATCGTTATGGGGTCGTTCCGGCAGTTGGATTTTCATGGTGATTTTTTCCTATACTTCTCATGCTATTTTCAAGAGTCTATAAAATTGCAGAGGAAACACGGAACTCAAAGTGATTTTTTTGAAGTGTTTTCCATGAGAATCGCTAGAAAGCAGGAGTTTATGGTGGTTATGGGGTCGTTCCGGCTGATGGATTCTTATAGTGATTTTTTTCTACACTTTTTATGTTATTTTCAAGAGTCTATAAAAATTGCAGAGGGCACACGGAACTCGAAGTAATTTTTTTGAAGTTTTTTTCATGAGAATCACGAGAAAGCAGGCGTTTATGGTGGTTATGGGGTCGTTCCGGTGGATGGATTCTCATGGTGATTTTTTCCTATACTTCTCATGTTATTTTTAAGAGTCTATAAAAATTGCAGAGGGCAAACGGAACTCGAAGTTATTTTTTTGAAGTTTTCTCCATGAGAACCACGAGAAAGCAGGAGTTTATGGTGGTTATGGGGTCGTTCCGGTGGATGGATTTTTATGGTGATTTTTCACTACACTTCTTTCGTCATCCCTAAGAATCTGTAGAAAGTGCAGAGGGCACACGGAACTCGAAGTAATTTTTTTGAAGTTTTTTCCATGAGAATCGCTAGAAAGCAGGAGTTTATGGTGGTTATGGGGTCGTTCCGGCAGATGGATTCTCATGGTAATTTTTTTCTACACTTCTCATGTTATTCTCAAGAGTCTATTAAAATTGCAGGGGGCACACAGAACCCGAAATGATTTTTTTGAAGTTTTTATCCATGAGAATCACGAGAAAGCAGGAGTTTATGGTGGTTATGGGGTCGTTCCGGCAGATGGATTCTCATGGTGATTTTTTCCTATACTTCTCATGTTATTTCCAAAAGTCTATGAAATTGCAGAGGAAACACGGAACTCGAAGTGATTTTTTTGAAGTTTTTTCCATGAGAATCGCTAGAAAGCAGGAGTTTATGGTGGTTGTGGGGTCGTTCCGGCAGATGGATTCTCATGGTAATGTTTTTCTACACTTATTATGTTATTCTTAAGAGTTAATAAAAATCGCAGAGGACAAACGGAACTCGAAGTTATTTTTTTAAAGTTTTCTCCATAAGAACCACGAGAAAGCAGGAGTTTATGGTGGTTATGGGGTCGTTCCCGTGGATGGATTTTGATGGTGATTTTTCACTACACTTCTTTCGTCGTCCCTAAGAATCTGTAAAAAGTGCAGAGGGCACACGGAACTCGAAGTAATTTTTTTGAAGTTTTTTCCGTGAGAATCGCTAGAAAGCAGGAGTTTATGGTGGTTATGGGGTCGTTCCGGCAGATGGATTCTCATGGTAATTTTTTTCTACACTTCTCATGTTATTCTCAAGAGTCTATAAAAATGCAGAGGGTAACAGAACCCGAAATGATTTTTTTGAAGTTTTTATCCATGAGAATCACGAGAAAGCAGGAGTTTATGGTGGTTATGGGGTCGTTCCGGCAGATGGATTCTCATGGTGATTTTTTCCTATACTCCTCATGTTATTTTCAAAAGTCTATAAAATTGCAGAGGAAACACGGAACTCGGAGTGATTTTTTTGAAGTTTTTTCCATTAGAATCGCTAGAAAGCAGGAGTTTATGGTGGTTATGGGGTCGTTCCAGCAGATGGATTCTTATGGTGATTTTTTTTTACACTTCTTATGTTATTCTCAAGAGTCTATCGAAATTGCAGAGGGCATACGGAACTCGAAGTAATTTTTTTCAAGTTTTTTTTATGAGAATCACGAGAAAGCAGGATTTTATGGTGGTTATGGGGTCATTCCGGCCGATGGATTCTAAGAGTTATTTTTTCTACACTTTTCATGTCATCCCTAAGGATCTGTGAGAACTGCAGAGAGCACACGGAACTTAAAGTTATTTTTTTGAAGTTTTTTCCATGAGAATCACAGGAAAGCAGAAGTTTATGGTGTTTATGGGGTCGCTCCGGTGGATGGGTTCTCATTTTGATTTTTTTCTGCACTTCTCGTTATTCTTAAGAGTCCATCAAAATTGCAGAGGGTACACGGAACTCGAAGTAATTTTTTTGAAGTTTTTTTCCATGAGAATCAAGAGAAAGCAGGCGTTTATGGTGGTTATGGGGTCGTTCCGGTGGATGGATTCTTATGGTGATTTTTCACTACACTTCTTATGTCGTTTCTAAGAATCTGTAGAAAGTGCAGAGGGCACAAGGAACTCGAAGCGATTTTTTCAATTTTTTTCCATGAGAATCATTAAAAAGCAGGAGTTTATGGTCGTTATGGGGTCGTTCTGGCAGATGGATTCTCATGTTGAATTTTTTCTACACTTCTTATGTTTTTCTTATGAGTCTATAGAAATTGCAAAGGATACACGGAATTCGAGATGATTTTTTTGAAGTTTTTTTCCATGAGAATTAGGAGAAAGCAGGAGTTTATGATGGTTATGGGGTCGTTCCGGTTGATGGATTCTCATGGTGATTTTTTTCTACACTTCTTGTGTTTTTCTTAAGAGTCTATAAAAATTGCAGAGGGCACACGGAACTCGAAGTAATTTTTTTGAAGTTTTTTTCATGAGAATCACGAGAAAGCAGGAGTTTATGGTGGTTATGGGGTCGTTCCGGTGGATGGATTCTCATGGTGATTTTTTCCTATACTTCTTATGTTATTTTCAAGAGTCTATGAAAATTGCAGAGGGCAAACGGAACTCGAAGTTATTTTTTTGAAGTATTTTCCAAGAGAATCACTAGAAAGCAGGAGTTTATGGTGGTTATGGGGTCGTTCCGGTGGATGGATTCTCATGGTAATGTTTTTCTACACTTATTATGTTATTCTTAAGAGTTAATAAAAATCGCAGAGGGCAAACGGAACTCGAAGCGATTTTTTTCAATTTTTTTCTATAAGAATCATTCAAAAGCAGGAGTTTACGATCGTTATGGGGTCGTTCCGGCAGTTGGATTCTCATGGTGATTTTTTCCTATATTTCTCATGTTATTTTCGAAAGTGTTTAAAAATTGCAGAGGAAACACGGAACTCGAAGTGATTTTTTTGAAGTTTTTTTCCATGAGAATCACGAGAAAGCAGGCGTTTATGGTGGTTATGGGGTCGCTCCGGTAGATGGATTCTCATAGTCATTTTTGGTTACACTCCTTATATCATCCCTAAGATACTGTGAAAATCGCAGAGGGCAAACGGAACTCGAAGTGATTTTTTTGAAGTTTTTTCCATGAGAATCACAAGAAAGCAGGAGCTTATGATGGTTATGGGGTCGTTCCAGCAGATGGATTCTTATGGTGATTTTTCACTACACTTCTTTTGTCGTTCCTAAGAATCTGTAAAAAGTGCAGAGGGCACACGGAACTCGAAGCGATTTTTTTCAATTTTTTTCTATAAGAATCATTCAAAAGCAGGAGCTTATGATCGTTATGGGGTCGTTCCGGCAGTTGGATTCTCATGGTGATTTTTTCCTATATTTCTCATGTTATTTTCAAAAGTGTTTAAAAATTGCAGTGGAAACACGGAACTCGAAGTGATTTTTTTGAAGTTTTTTCCATGAGAATCGCTAGAAAGCAGGAGTTTATGGTGGTTATGTGGTCGTTTCGGCAGTTAGATTCTCATGGTGATTTTATTTTACACTTTTCATGTTAGTCTTAAGAGTCTATAAAAATTGCAGAGTGCACACAGAACTCGAAATGGATTTTTTGAAGTTTTTTTCCATGAGAATCACGAGAAAGCAGGCGTTTATGGTGGTTATGGGGTCGCTCCGGTAGATGGATTCTCATAGTCATTTTTGTTTACACTCCTTATATCATCCCTAAGATACTGTGAAAATCGCAGAGGGCAAACGGAACTCTAAGTGATTTTTTTTAAGTTTTTTCCATGAGAATCACTAGAAAGCAGGAGCTTATGATGGTTATGGGGTCGTTCCAGCAGATGGATTCTTATGGTGATTTTTTTTTACACTTCTTATGTTATTCTCAAGACTCTATCGAAATTGCAGAGGACATAGGGAACTCGAAGTAATTTTTTTCAAGTTTTTTTCCATGAGAATCACGAGAAAGCAGGAGTTTATGATGGTTATGGGGTCGTTCCGGCGGATGGATTCTTATGGTGATTTTTTTTTACACTTCTTATGTTATTCTCAAGACTCTATCGAAATTGCAGAGGGCATACGGAACTCGAAGTGATTTCTTTGAAGTTTTTCACATAAGAATCACGAGAAAGCAGGAGTTTATGGTGGTTATGAGGTCGTTCCAGTGGATGGATTCTCATAATGATTTCTTTCTTCACTTCTTATGTTATCATTAAGGGTCAATAATAATTGCAGAGGGCACACGGAACTCGAAGTGATTTTTTTGAAATTTTTTTCCATGAGAATCACGAGAAAGCAGGAGTTTATGGTGGTTATGGGGTTGTTCCGGTGGATGGATTTTCATGTTGATTTTTTCCTACACTTCTCATGTTATTTTTGAGAGTCTATAATAATTGCAGAGGGCACTCGAAACTCGAAGTAATATTTTGAAGTTTTTCACATGCGAATCACGAGAAAGCAGGAGTTTATGGTGGTTATAAGGTCGTTCCGGTGGATGGATTCTCATAGTGATTCTTTTCTCCACTTCTTATGTTATGATTGAGGGTCAATAAAAATTGCAGAGGGCACAAGGAACTCGAAGCAATTTTTTCCAATTTTTTTCCATGAGAATCATTAAAAAGCAGGAGTTTATGGTCGTTATGGAGTCGTTCTGGCAGATGGATTCTCATGTTGAATTTTTTCTACACTTCTTATGTCTTTCTTAAGAGTCTATAAAAATTGCAGAGGGCACACGGAATTCAAAATGATTTTTTTGAAGTTTTTTTCCATGAGAATCACGAGAAAGCAGAAGTTTATGGTGGTTATGGGGTCGTTCCGGTGGATGGATTCTCATGGTTGTTTTTTCCGATACTTTTCATGTTATTTTGAAGAGTATAAAAATTGCAGAGGGCACACGGAACTCGAAGTGATTTTTTTGAAGTATTTTCCATGACAATCGCTAGAAAGCAGGAGTTTATGGTGGTTATGGGGTCGTTCCGGTGGATGGATTCTCAAGGTAATGTTTTTCTACACTTATTATGTCATTCTTAAGAGTTAATAAAAATCGCTGAGGGCAAACGGAACTCGAAGTTATTTTTTTAAAGTTTTTTCCATGAGAACCACGAGAAAGCAGGAGTTTATGGTGGTTATGGGGTCGTTCCGGTGGATGGATTCTTATGGTGATTTTCCACTACACTTTTTCCGTCGTCCCTAAGAATCTGTAAAAAGTGCAGAGGGCACACGGAACTCGAAGCGATTTTTTTCAATTTTTTTCTATGAGAATCATTCAAAAGCAGGAGTTTATGATCGTTATGGGGTCGTTCCGGTGGATGGATTCTCATGGTGATTTTTCCCTAGACTTCCTATGTTATTTTTAAGAGTCTATAGAAATCGCAGAAGGCACACGGAACTCGAAGTGATTTTTTTGAAGTATTTTTCATGAGAATCGCTGGAAAGCAGGAGTTTATGGTGGTTATGGGGTCGTTCCGGCAAATGGATTCTCATGGTGATTTTTTTCTTCACTTCTTATGTCATTCTCAAGAGTCTATGAAAATCGCAGAGGGCACACGGAACTCGAAGCGATTATTTTCAATTTTTTTCCATGAGAATCATTAAAAAGCGGGAGTTTATGGTCGTTATGGGGTCGTTCCGGTGGATGGATTCTTATGGGATTTTTCACTACACTTCTTATGTTATTTTCAAGAGTCTATAAAAATTGCAGAGGGCACACGAAACTCGAAATGATTTTTTTTAAGTTATTTACCATGAGAATCTGGAGAAAGCAGGAGTTTATGGTGGTTATGGGGTCGTTCCGGCAGATGGATTCTCATGGTGATTTTTTCTATACTTTTCATGTTATTTTTAAGAGTCTATAAAAATTGCAGAGGGCACACGGAACTCGAAGTGATATTTTTGAAGTTTTTCCCATGATAATCGCTGAAAAGCAGGAGTTAATGGTGGTTATGGGGTCGTTCCGGCAGATGGATTCTTATGGTGATTTTTTTCTACACTTCTTTTGTTATTTTTAAGAGTCTTCAAGAATTGCAGAGGGCACACGGAACTCGAAGTAATTTTTTTGAAGTTTTTTTCATGAGAATCACGAGAAAGCAGGCGTTTATGGTGGTTATGAGGTCGCTCCGGTAGATGGATACTCATGGTGATTTTTGTTTACACTCCTTATATCATCCCTAAGATACTGTAAAAATCGCAGAGGGCAAACGGAACTCGAAGTTATTTTTTTGAAGTTTTTTTCATGAGAATCACTAGAAAGCAGGAATTTATGGTGGTTATGGGGTCGTTTCGGTGGATGGATTCTCATGGTAATGTTTTTCTACACTTATTATGTTATTTTTAAGAGTTAATAAAAACTGCAAAGGGCACGCGGATCTCGAAGTAATTTTTTTGAATTTTTTTCCATGAGAATCACGAGAAAGCAGGAGTTTATGGTGGTTATGGGGTCGTTCCGGTGGATGGATTTTTATGGTGATTTTTCAATACACTTCTTATGTCGTCCCTCAGAATTTGTAAAAAGTGCAGAGGAAACACGGAACTCGAAGTGATTTTTTTGAAGTTTTTTCCATGAGAATCGCTAGAAAGCAGGAGTTTATGGTGGTTATGGGGTCGTTCCGGCAGTTGGATTCTCATGGTGATTTTATTCTACACTTTTTATGTTATTCTTGAGAGTCTATAAAAATTGCAGAGGGCACACAGAACTCGAAATGATTTTTTTGAAGTTTTTTTCCATGAGAATTACGAGAAAGCGGGCGTTTATGGTGGTTATGGGGTCGCTCCGGTAGATGGATTCGCATAGTCATTTTTGTTTACACTCCTTATATCATCCCTAAGATACTGTGAAAATCGCAGAGGGCAAACGGAACTCGAAGTGATTTTTTTGAAGTTTTTTCCATGAGAATCACTAGAAAGCAGGAGCTTACGATGGTTATGGGGTCTTTCCAGCAGATGGATTCTCATGGTGATTTTTTTTTACACTTCTTATGTTATTTTCAAGAGTCTATCGAAATTGCAGAGGGCATACGGAACTCGAAGTAATTTTTTTCAAGTTTTTTCCAAGAGAATTACGAGAAAGCAGGATTTTATGGTGGTTATGGGGTCATTCCGGCCGATGGATTCTAAGAGTTATTTTTTCTACACTTTTCATGTCGTCTCTAAGAATCTGTAAGAACTACAGAGGGCACACGGAACTTGAAGTTATTTTTTTGAAGTTTTTTCCATGAGAATCACAGGAAAGCAGAAGTTTATGGTGTTTATGGGGTCGCTCCGGTGAATTGGTTCTCATTATGATTTTTTTCTGCACTTCTCGTTATTCTTAAGAGTCCATTAAAATTGCAGAGGGTACACGGAACTCGAAGTAATTTTTTTTAAGTTTTTTCTATGAGAATCACGAGAAAGCAGGAGTTTATGATGATTATGGGGTCGTTCCGGCGGATGGATTTTTATGGTGATTTTTTTTTACACTTCTTATGTTATTCTCAAGACTCTATTAATATTGCAGAGGGCATACGGAACTCGAAGTAATTTTTTTGAAGTTTTTTCCATGAGAATCACGAGAAAGCGGGAGTTTATGGTAATTATAGGGTCGTTCCGGTCGATGGATTCTCATGGTGATTTTTTTCTACACTTCTTATGTTATTTTTAAGGGTCAATAAAAATTGCAGAGGGCACACGGAACTCGAAGTGATTTTTTTGAAGTGTTTTTCATGAGAATCACAGAAAAGCAGGAGTTTATGGTGGTTATAGGGTCGTTCCGGTGGATGGATTCTTATGGTGACTTTTCACTACACTTCTTACGTCATCCCCAAAAATCTGTGAAGAGTTCAGAGGGCACACGGAACTCGAAGTAATTTTTTTGAAGTTTTTTCCATGAGAATCACGAGAAAGCGGGAGTTTATGGTAATTATAGGGTCGTTCCGGTCGATGGATTCTCATGGTGATTTTTTTCTACACTTCTTATGTTATTTTTAAGGGTCGATAAAAATTGCAGAGGGCACACGGAACTCGAAGTAATTTTTTTGAAGTTTGTTCCATGAGTATTACTAGAAAGCAGGAGTTTATGGTGGTTACGGGGTCGTTCCGGTGGATGGATTCTTATGGGATTCTTCACTACACTTCTTATGTCGTCCCTAAAAATCTGTTAAAATTGCAGAGGGCACACAGAACTCGAAATGATTTTTTTGAAGTTTTTTTCCATGAGAATCACTAGAAAGCAGAAGTTTATGGTGGTTATGGGGTCGTTCCGGTGGATGGATTCTCATGGTAATGTTTTCTACACTTATTATGTTATTCTCAAGAGTTAATGGAAACTGCAGAGGGCACGCGGAACTCGAAGTAATTTTTGTGAAGTTTTTTCCATGAAAATCACCAGAAAGCAGGCGTTTATGGTGGTTATGGGGTCGTTCCGGTGGATGGATTCTCATGGTGATTTTTTCCTATACTCCTCATGTTATTTTTAATCGTCTACGAAAATTGCAGAGGGCAAACGGAACTCGAAGTTATTTTTTTGAAGTTTTTTCCATGAGAATCACTAGAAAGCAGGAGTTTATGGTGGTTATGGGGTCGTTCCCGCGGATGGATTCTCATGGTAATGTTTTTCTACACTTATGATGTTATTTCCAGGAATTAATAGAAACTGCAGAGGGCACACGGAACTCGAAGTAATTTTTTCGAAGTTTTTTCCATGAGAATTACGAGAAAGCAGGAGTTTATGGTGGTTATGGGGTAGTTCCGTTGGATGGATTCTTATGGTGATTTTTCACTACACTTCTTATGTCGTTTCTTAGAATCTGTAAAAAGTGCAGAGAGCACAAGGAACTTGAAGCGATTTTTTCCAATTTTTTTCCATGAGAATCATTAAAAAGCAGGAGTTTATGGTCGTTATGGGGTCGTTCGGGCAAATGGATTCTCATGTTGATTTTTTTCTACACTTCTTATGTTTTTCTTAAGAGTCTATAAAAATTGCAGAGGGCACACGGAATTCGAAGTAATTTTTTTGAAGTTTTTTTCCATGAGAATCACGAGAAAGCAGGAGTTTATGGTGGTTATGGGGTTGTTCCGGTGGATGGATTCTCATAGTGATTTTTTCCTATACTTCTCATGTTATTTTTAAGAGTTTATAGAAATTGCAGAGGGCACACGGAACTCGAAGTAATTTTTTTGAAGTTTTTTCCATGAGAATCGCTAGAAAGCAGGAGTTTATGGTGGTTATCGGGTCGTTCCGGCAGATGGATTCTCATGGTGATTTCTTTCTACACTTCTTATGTTATTCTCAAGAGTCTATAGAAATTGCAGAGGGCACACAGAACTCGAAATGATTTTTTTGAAGTTTTTATCCATGAGAATCACGAGAAAGCAGGAGTTTATGGTGGTTATGGGGTCGTTCCGGCAGATGGATTCTCATGGTAATTCCGTTCAACACTTTTCATGTCGTCCCTGAGAATCTGTAAGAACTGCAGAGGGCACACAGAACTCAAAATGATATTTTTGAAGTTTTTTTCCATGAGAATCACGAGAAAGCAGGAGTTTATGGTGGTTATGGGGTCGTTCCGGTGGATGGATTCTCATGGTAATGTTTTTTTACACTTATTATGTTATTCTCAGGAGTTGATAGAAACTGCAGAAGGCACGTGGAACTCAAAGTAATTTTTTTGAAGTTTTTTCCATGAGAATCACGAGAATGCAGGAGTTTATGGTGGTTATGGGGTCGTTCCGGTGGATGGATTCTTATGGTGATTTTTCACTACACTTCTTATGTCGTTTCTAAGAATCTGTAAAAAGTGCAGAGGGCACAAGGAACTCGAAGCGATTTTTTCCAATTTTTTTTCATGAGAATCATTAAAAAGCAGGAGTTTATAGTCGTTATGGGGTCGTTCTGGCGGATGGATTCTCATGTTGATTTTTTTCTACACTTCTTATGTTTTTCTTAAGAGTCTATAAGTATTGCAGAGGGCACACGGAATTCGAAATGATTTTTTTGAAGTTTTTTTCCATGAGAATCACGAGAAAGCAGGAGTTTATGGTGTTTATGGGGTCGTTCCGGTGGATGGATTCTCATGGTGATTTTTTCCGATACTTTTCATGTTATTTTTAAGAGTCTATAAAAATTGCAGAGGGCACACGGAACTCGAAGTGATGTTTTTAAAGTGTTTTCCATGAGAATCGCTAGAAAGCAGGAGTTTATGGTGGTTATGGGGTCGTTCCGGCTGATGGATTCTCATGGTAATGTTTTTTTACACTTATTATGTTATTCTCAGGAGTTAATAGAAACTGCAAAAGGCACGCGGAACTCGAAGTAATTTTTTTGAAGTTTTTTCCATGAGAATCACGAGAAAGCAGGAGTTTATGGTGGTTATGGGGTCGTTTCGGTCAATGGATTCTTATGGTGATTTTTCACTACACTTCTTATGTCGTCCCTCAGAATCTGTGAAAAGTGCAGAGGAAACACGGAATTCGAAGTGATTTTTTTAAAGTTTATTCCATGAGAATCGCTAGAAAGCAGGAGTTTATGGTGGTTATGGGGTCGTTCCGGCAGTTGGAGTCTCATGGTGATTTTATTCTACACTTTTTATGTTAGTCTTGAGAGTCTATAAAAATTGCAGAGGGCACACAGAACTCGAAATGATTTTTTTGAAGTTTTTTTCCATGAGAATTACGAGAAAGCAGGCGTTTATGGTGGTTATGGGGTCGCTCCGGTAGATGTATTCGCATAGTCATTTTTGTTTACACTCCTTATATCATCCTCAAGATACTGTGAAAATCGCAGAGGGCAAACGGAACTCGAAGTGATTTTTTTGAAGTTTTCTCCATGAGAATCACTAGAAAGCAGGAGCTTACGATGGTTATGGGGTCGTTCCAGCAGATGGATTCTCATGGTGATTTTTTTTTACACTTCTTATGTTATTTTCAAGAGTCTATCGAAATTGCAGAGGGCTTACGGAACTCGAAGTAATTTTTTTCAAGTTTTTTCCAAGAGAATTACGAGAAAGCAGGATTTTATGGTGGTTATGGGGTCATCCGGCCGATGGATTCTCATGGTGATTTTTTTCTACACTTCTTATGTTATTTTTAAGGGTCAATAAAAATTGCAGAGGGCACACGGAACTCGAAGTAATTTTTTTGAAGTTTTTTCCATGAGAATTACTAGAAAGCAGGAGTTTATGGTGGTTATGGGGTCGTTTCGGTGGATGGATTCTCATAGTGATTTTTTCTTATACTTCTCATGTTATTTTCAAGAGTTCATAGAAATTGCAGAGGGCACACGGATCTCGAAGTAATTTTTTTGAAGTTTTTTCCATGAGAATCGCTAGAAAGCAGGAGTTTATGGTGGTTATCGGGTCGTTCCGGCAGATGGATTCTCATGGTGATTTCTTTCTACACTTCTTATGTTATTCTCAAGAGTCTATAGAAATTGCAGAGGGCACACAGAACTCGAAATGATTTTTTTGAAGTTTTTATCCATGAGAATCACGAGAAAGCAGGAGTTTATGGTGGTTATGGGGTCGTTCCGGCAGATGGATTCTCATGGTGATTTTTTCCTATACTTCTCATGTTATTTTCAAAAGTCTATAAAAATTGCAGAGGAAACACGGAACTCGAAGTGATTTTTTTGAAGTTTTTTCCATGAGAATCGCTAGAAAGCAGGAGTTTATAGTGGTTATGGGGTCGTTCCGGCAGATGGATTCTCATGGTGATTCCGTTCAACACTTTTCATGTCGTCCCTGAGAATCTGTAAGAACTGCAGAGGGCACACAGAACTCAAAATGATATTTTTGAAGTTTTTTTCCATGAGAATCACGAGAAAGCAGGAGTTTATGGTGGTTATGGGGTCGTTCCGGTGGATGGATTCTCATGGTAATGTTTTTTTACACTTATTATGTTATTCTCAGGAGTTTATAGAAACTGCAGAAGGCACGTGGAACTCAAAGTAATTTTTTTGAAGTTTTTTCCATGAGAATCACGAGAAAGCAGGAGTTTATGGTGGTTATAAGGTCGTTCCGGTGGATGGATTCTCATAGTGATTCTTTTCTCCACTTCTTATGTTATGATTGAGGGTCAATAAAAATTGCAGAGGGCACAAGGAACTCGAAGTAATTTTTTTGAATTTTTTTTCATGAGAATCACGAGAAAGCAGGAGTTTATGGTGGTTATGGGGTCGTTCCGGTGGATGGATTCTTATGGTGATTTTTCACTACACTTCTTATGTCGTTTCTAAGAATCTGTAAAAAGTGCAGAGGGCACAAGGAACTCGAAGCGATTTTTTCCAATTTTTTTTCATGAGAATCATTAAAAAGCAGGAGTTTATAGTCGTTATGGGATCGTTCTGGCGGATGGATTCTCATGGTGATTTTTTCCGATACTTCTCATGTTATTTTTAAGAGTCTATAAAAATTGCAGAGGGCACACGGAACTCGAAGTGATGTTTTTAAAGTGTTTTCCATGAGAATCGCTAGAAAGCAGGAGTTTATGGTGGTTATGGGGTCGTTCCGGCTGATGGATTCTCATGGTAATGTTTTTTTACACTTATTATGTTATTCTCAGGATTTAATAGAAACTGCAAAAGGCACGCGGAACTCGAAGTAATTTTTTTGAAGTTTTTTCCATGAGAATCACGAGAAAGCAGGAGTTTATGGTGGTTATGGGGTCGTTCCGGCAGTTGGAGTCTCATGGTGATTTTATTCTACACTTTTTATGTTAGTCTTGAGAGTCTATAAAAATTGCAGAGGGCACACAGATTTCGAAATGATTTTTTTGAAGTTTTTTTCCATGAGAATTACGAGAAAGCAGGCGTTTATGGTGGTTATGGGGTCGCTCCGGTAGATGTATTCGCATAGTCATTTTTGTTTACACTCCTTATATCATCCCTAAGATACTGTGAAAATCGCAGAGGGCAAACGGAACTCGAAGTGATTTTTTTGAAGTTTTCTCCATGAGAATCACTAGAAAGCAGGAGCTTACGATGGTTATGGGGTCGTTCCAGCAGATGGATTCTCATGGTGATTTTTTTTTACACTTCTTATGTTATTTTCAAGAGTCTATCGAAATTGCAGAGGGCACACGGAACTCGAAGTAATTTTTTTGAAGTTTTTTCCATGAGAATTACTAGAAAGCAGGAGTTTATGGTGGTTATGGGGTCGTTTCGGTGGATGGATTCTCATAATAATGTTTTTCTACACTTATTATGTTATTCTCAAAAGTTCATAAAAAACGCAGAGCGCACGCGGAACTCGAAGTAATTTTTTTGAAGTTTTTTCCATGAGAATCACGAGAAAGCGGGAGTTTATGGTAATTATAGGGTCGTTCCGGTCGATGGATTCTCATGGTGATTTTTTTCTACACTTCTTATGTTATTTTTAAGGGTCAATAAAAATTGCAGAGGGCACACGGAACTCGAAGTAATTTTTTTGAAGTTTTTTCCATGAGAATTACTAGAAAGCAGGAGTTTATGGTGGTTATGGGGTCGTTTCGGTGGATGGATTCTCATAATAATGTTTTTCTACACTTATTATGTTATTCTCAAAAGTTCATAAAAAACGCAGAGCGCACGCGGAACTCGAAGTAATTTTTTTGAAGTTTTTTCCATGAGAATCACGAGTAATCAGGAGTTTATGGTGGTTATGGGGTCGTTCCGGTGGATGGATTCTTATGGGATTCTTTACTACACTTCTTATGTCGTCCCTAAGAATCTGTTAAAATTGCAGAGGGCACACGGAACTCGAAATGATTTTTTTGAAGTTTTTTTCCATGAGAATCACTAGAAAGCAGAAGTTTATGGTGGTTATGGGGTCGTTCCGGTGGTTGGATTCTCATGGTAATGTTTTTCTACACTTATTATGTTATTCTCAAGAGTTAATAGAGACTGCAGAGGGCACGCGGAACTCGAAGTAATTTTTGTGAAGTTTTTTCCATGAGAATCACCAGAAAGCAGGCGTTTATGGTGGTTATGGGGTCGTTCCGGTGGATGGATTCTCATGGTGATTTTTTCCTATACTCCTCATGTTATTTTTAAGAGTCTACGGAAATTGCGGAGGGCAAACGGAACTCGAAGTTATTTTTTTGAAGTTTTTTCCATGAGAATCACTAGAAAGCAGGAGTTTATGGTGGTTATGGGGTCGTTCCAGTGGATGGATTCTCATGGTAATGTTTTTCTACACTTATTATGTTATTCTCAAAAGTTTATAAAAAACGCAGAGCGCACGCGGAACTCGAAGTAATTTTTTTGAAGTTTTTTCCATGAGAATCACGAGTAATCAGGAGTTTATGGTGGTTATGGGGTCGTTCCGGTGGATGGATTCTTATGGGATTCTTCACTACACTTCTTATGTTGTCCCTAAGAATCTGTTAAAATTGCAGAGGGCACACGGAACTCGAAATGATTTTTTTGAAGTTTTTTTCCATGAGAATCACTAGAAAGCAGAAGTTTATGGTGGTTATGGGGTCGTTCCGGTGGTTGGATTCTCATGGTAATGTTTTTCTACACTTATTATGTTATTCTCAAGAGTTAATAGAAACTGCAGAGGGCACGCGGAACTCGAAGTAATTTTTGTGAAGTTTTTTCCATGAAAATCACCAGAAAGCAGGCGTTTATGGTGGTTACGGGGTCGTTCCGGTGGATGGATTCTCATGGTGATTTTTTCCTATACTCCTCATGTTATTTTTAAGAGTCTACGGAAATTGCAGAGGGCAAACGGAACTCGAAGTTATTTTTTTGAAGTTTTTTCCATGAGAATCACTAGAAAGCAGGAGTTTATGGTGGTCATGGGGTCGTTCCGGTGGATGGATTCTCATGGTAATGTTTTTCTACACTTATTATGTTATTTTCAGGAATTAATAGAAACTGCAGAGGGCACGCGGAACTCGAAGTAATTTTTTCGAAGTTTTTTCCATGAGAATTACGAGAAAGCAGGAGTTTATGGTGGTTATGGGGTCGTTCCGGTGGATGGATTCTTATGGTGATTTTTCACTACACTTCTTATGTCGTTTCTTAGAATCTGTAAAAAGTGCAGATTGCACAAGGAACTTGAAGCGATTTTTTCCAATTTTTTTCCATGAGAATCATTAAAAAGCAGGAGTTTATGGTCGTTATGGGGTCGTTCTGGCAGATGGATTCTCATGTTGATTTTTTTCTACACTTCTTATGTTTTTCTTAAGAGTCTATAAAAATTGCAGAGGGCACACGGAATTCGAAATGATTTTTTGAAGTTTTTTTCCATGAGAATCACGAGAAAGCAGGAGTTTATGGTGGTTATGGGGTTGTTCCGGTGGATGGATTCTCATAGTGATTTTTTCCTATACTTCTCATGTTATTTTTAAGAGTTTATAGAAATTGCAGAGGGCACACGGAACTCGAAGTAATTTTTTTGAAGTTTTTTCCATGAGAATCGCTAGGAAGCAGGAGTTTATGGTTGTTATCGGGTCGTTCCGGCAGATGGATTCTCATGGTGATTTCTTTCTACACTTCTTATGTTATTCTCAAGAGTCTATAAAAATTGCAGAGGGCACACAGAACTCGAAATGATTTTTTTGAAGTTTTTATCCATGAGAATCACGAGAAAGCAGGAGTTTATGGTGGTTATGGGGTCGTTCCGGCAGATGGATTCTCATGGTGATTTTTTCCTATACTTCTCATGTTATTTTCAAAAGTCTATGAAAATTGCAGAGAAAACACGGAACTCGAAGTGATTTTTTTGAAGTTTTTTCCATGAGAATCGCTAGAAAGCAGGAGTTTATGGTGGTTATGGGGTCGTTCCGGCAGATGGATTCTCATGGTGATTCCGTTCAACACTTTTCATGTCGTCCCTAAGAATCTGTAAGAACTGCAGAGGGCACACAGAACTCAAAATGATTTCTTTGAAGTTTTTTTCCATGAGAATCACGAGAAAGCAGGAGTTTATGGTGGGTATGGGGTCGTTCCGGTGGATGGATTCTCATGGTGATTTTTTCCTATACTCCTCATGTTATTTTTAAGAGTCTATGAAAATTGCAGAGGGCAAACGGAACTCGAAGTTATTTTTTTAAAGTTTTTCCATGAGAATCACTAGAAAGCAGGAGTTTATGGTGGTTATGGGGTCGTTCCGCCGGATGGATTCTCATGGTAATATTTTTCTACACTCATTATGTTATTCTCAGGAGTTAATAGAAACTGCAGAGGGCACGCGGAACTCGAAGTAATTTTTTTGAAGTTTTTTCCATGAGAATCACGAGAAAGCAGGAGTTTATGGTGGTTATGGGGTCGTTCCGGTGGATGGATTCTTATGGTGATTTTTCACTACACTCCTTATGTTATTTTCAAGAGTCTATAAAAATTGCAGAGAGCACACGGAACTCGAAGTAATTTTTTTGAAGTTTTTATCCATGAGAATCACGAGAAAGCAGGAGTTTATGGTGGTTATGGGGTCGTTCCGGTAGATGGATTCTTATAGTAATCTTTCACTACACTTCTTTCGTCGTCCCTAAGAATCTGTAAAAAGTGCAGAGGGCACACGGAACTCGAAGTGATTTTTTTCAATTTTTTTCTATGAGAATCATTCAAAAGCAGGAGTTTATGATCGTTATGGGGTCGTTCCGGCAGTTGGATTCTCATGGTGATTTTCTCCTATACTTCTCATGTTATTTTCAAGAGTCCATAAAAATTGCAGAGGAAACACGGAACTCAAAGTGATTTTTTTGAAGTTTTTTTCATGAGAATCACGAGAAAGCAGGCGTTTATGGTGGTTATGGGGTCGTTCCGGTAGATGGATTCTCATGGTAATGTTTTTCTACACTTATTATGTTATTCTTAAGAGTTAATAAAAATTGCAGAGGGCACACAGAACCCGAAATGATTTTTTTGAAGTTTTTATCCATGAGAATCACGAGAAAGCAGGAGTTTACGGTGGTTATGGGGTCGTTCCGGCAGATGGATTCTCATGGTGATTTTTTCCTATACTTCTCATGTTATTTTCAAAATTCTATAAAATTGCAGAGGTAACACGGAACTCGAAGTGATTTTTTTGAAGTTTTTTCCATGAGAATCGCTAGAAAGCAGGAGTTTATGGTGGTTGTGGGGTCGTTCCGGCAGATAGATTCTCATGGTCATGTTTTTCTACACTTATTATGTTATTCTTAAGAGTTAATAGAAATCGCAGAGGGCGAACGGAACTCGAAGTTATTTTTTGAAGTTTTCTCTATAAGAACCACGAGAAAGCAGGAGTTTATGGTGGTTATGGGGTCGTTCCCGTGGATGGATTTTTATGGTGATTTTTCGCTACACTTCTTTCGTCGTCCCTAAGAATCTGTAAGAACTGCAGAGGGCACACAGAACTCGAAATGATTTTTTTGAAGTTTTTTTCCATAAGAATCACGAGAAAGCAGGAGGTTATGGTGGTTATGGGGTCGTTCCGGTGGATGGATTCTCATGGTAATGTTTTCTACACTTATTATGTTATTCTCAGGAGTTAATAGAAACTGCAGAGGGCACGCGGAACTCGAAGTAATTTTTTTGAAGTTTTTTTCATGAGAATCACGAGAAAGCAGGCGTTTATGGTGGTTATGGGGTCGTTCCGGTGGATGGATTCTTATGGTGATTTTTCACTACACTTCTTATGTCGTTTCTAAGAATCTGTAAAAAGTGCAGAGGGCACAAGGAACTCGAAGCGATTTTTTCCAATTTTTTTCCATGAGAATCATTAAAAAGCAGGAGTTTATGGTCGTTATGGGGTCGTTCTGGCAAATGGATTCTCATGTTGAATTTTTTATACACTTCTTATGTTTTTCTTAAGAGTCTATAAAAATTGCAGAGGATACACGGAATTCGAGATGATTTTTTTTAAGTTTTTTTCCATGAGAATTACGAGAAAGCAGGAGTTTATGATGGTTATGGGGTCGTTCCGGTGGATGGATTCTCATGGTGATTTTTTTCTACACTTCTTATGTTTTTCTTAAGAGTCTATAAAAATTGCAAAGGGCACACGGAACTCGAAGTAATTTTTTTGAAGTTTTTTTCATGAGAATCACGAGAAAGCAGGCGTTTATGGTGGTTATGGGGTCGTTCCGGTGGATGGATTCTTATGGCGATTTTTCACTACACTTCTTTCGTCGTCCCTAAGAATCTGTAAAAAGTACAGAGGGTACACGGAACTTGAGGCGATTTTTTTCAATTTTTTTCTATGAGAATCATTCAAAAGCAGGAGTTTATGATCGTTATGGGGTCGTTCCGGCAGTTGGATTCTCATGGTGATTTTTTCCTATATTTCTCATGTTATTTTTAAGAGTGTATAAAAATTGCAGAGGAATCACGGAACTCGAAGTAATTTTTTTGAAGTTTTTTTCATGAGAATCACGAGAAAGCAGGCGTTTATGGTGGTTATGGGGTCGTTCCGGTGGATAGATTCTCATGGTGATTTTTTCCTATACGTCTTATGTTATTTTTAAGAGTCTATAAAAATTGCAGAGGGCAAACGGAACTCGAAGTTATTTTTTTGAAGTTTTTTCCATGAGAATCACTAGAAAGCAGGAGTTTATGGTGGTTATGGGGTCGTTCCGGTGGATGGATTCTCATGGTAATGTTTTTCTACACTTATTATGTTATTCTTAAGAGTTAATAAAAATCGCAGAGGGCAAACGGAACTCGAAGTTATTTTTTTGAAGTTTTTTCCATGAGAACCACGAGAAAGCAGGCGTTTATGGTGGTTATGGGGTCGTTCCGGTGGATGGATTCTTATGGTGATTTTTCACTACACTTCTTATGTCGTTTCTAAGAATCTGTAAAAAGTGCAGAGGGCACAAGGAACTCGAAGCGATTTTTTCCAATTTTTTTCCATGAGAATCATTAAAAAGCAGGAGTTTATGGTCGTTATGGGGTCGTTCTGGCAAATGGATTCTCATGTTGAATTTTTTATACACTTCTTATGTTTTTCTTAAGAGTCTATAAAAATTGCAGAGGATACACGGAATTCGAGATGATTTTTTTTAAGTTTTTTTCCATGAGAATTACGAGAAAGCAGGAGTTTATGATGGTTATGGGGTCGTTCCGGTGGATGGATTCTCATGGTGATTTTTTTCTACACTTCTTATGTTTTTCTTAAGAGTCTATAAAAATTGCAAAGGGCACACGGAACTCGAAGTAATTTTTTTGAAGTTTTTTTCATGAGAATCACGAGAAAGCAGGCGTTTATGGTGGTTATGGGGTCGTTCCGGTGGATGGATTCTCATGGTGATTTTTTCCTATACTTTTTAAGTTATTTTTAAGAGTCTATAAAAATTGCAGAGGGCAAACGGAACTCGAAGTTATTTTTTTGAAGTTTTTTCCATGAGAATCACTAGAAAGCAGGAGTTTATGGTGGTTATGGGGTCGTTCCGGTGGATGGATTCTCATGGTAATGTTTTTCTACACTTATTATGTTATTCTTAAGAGATAATAAAAATCGCAGAAGGCAAACGGAACTCGAAGTTATTTTTTTGAAGTTTTTTCCATGAGAACCACGAGAAAGCAGGAGTTTATGGTGGTTATGGGGTCGTTCCGGTGGATGGATTCTTATGGCGATTTTTCACTACACTTCTTTCGTCGTCCCTAAGAATCTGTAAAAAGTACAGAGGGCACACGGAACTTGAGGCGATTTTTTTCAATTTTTTTCTATGAGAATCATTCAAAAGCAGGAGTTTATGATCGTTATGGGGTCGTTCCGGCAGTTGGATTCTCATGGTGATTTTTTCCCATATTTCTCATGTTATTTTTAAGAGTGTATAAAAATTGCAGAGGAATCACGGAACTCGAAGTAATTTTTTTGAAGTTTTTTTCATGAGAATCACTAGAAAGCAGGAGTTTATGGTGGTTATGGGGTCGTTCCGGTGGATGGATTCTCATGGTAATGTTTTTCTACACTTATTATGTTATTCTTAAGAGTTAATAAAAATCGCAGAGGGCAAACGGAACTCGAAGTTATTTTTTTGAAGTTTTTTCCATGAGAACCACGAGAAAGCAGGAGTTTATGGTGGTTTCGGGGTCGTTCCGGTGGATGGATTCTTATGGTGATTTTTCACTACACTTCTTTCGTCGTCCCTAAGAATTTGTAAAAAGTGCAGAGGGCACACGGAACTTGAAGCGATTTTTTTCAATTTTTTTCTATGAGAATCATTCAAAAGCAGGAGTTTATGATCGTTATGGGGTCGTTCCGGCAGTTGGATTCTTATGGTGATTTTTGCCTATATTTCTCATGTTATTTTCAAGAGTGTATTAAAATTGCAGAGGAAACATGGAACTCGAAGTGATTTTTTTGAAGTTTTTACCATGAGAATCGCTAGAAAGCAGGAGTTTATGGTGGTTATGGGGTCGTTCCGGCAGTTGAATTCTCATGGTGATTTTATTTTACACTTTTTATGTTAGTCTTAAGAGTCTATAAAAATTGCAGAGGGCACACAGAACTCGAAATGATTTTTTTGAAGTTTTTTTCCATGAGAATCACAAGAAAGCAGGCGTTTATGGTGGTTATGGGGTCGCTCCGGTAGATGGATTCTCATAGTCATTTTTGGTTACACTCCTTATATCATCCCTTAGATACTGTGAAAATCGCAGAGGGCAAACGGAACTCGAAGTGATTTTTTTGAAGTTTTTTCCATGAGAATCACTAGAAAGCAGGAGCTTATGATGGTTATGGGGTCGTTCCAGCAGATGGATTCTTATGGTGATTTTTTTTTACACTTCTTATGTTATTCTCAAGAGTCTATCGAAATTGCAGAGGACATAGGGAACTCGAAGTAATTTTTTTCAAGTTTTTTTCCATGAGAATCACGAGAAAGCACGAGTTTATGGTGGTTATGGGGTCGTTCCGGTGGATGGATTCTCATGGTGATGTTTTCTACACTTATTATGTTATTCTCAGGAGTTAATAGAAACTGCAGAGGGCACGCGGAACTCGAAGTAATTTTTTTGAAGTTTTTTTCATGAGAATCACAAGAAAGCAGGCGTTTATGGTGGTTATGGGGTCGTTCCGGTGGATGGATTCTTATGGTGATTTTTCACTACACTTCTTATGTCGTTTCTAAGAATCTGTAAAAAGTGCAGAGGGCACAAGGAACTCGATGCGATTTTTTCCAATTTTTTTCCATGAGAATCATTAAAAAGCAGGAGTTTATGGTCGTTATGGGGTCGTTCTGGCAGATGGATTCTCATGTTGAATTTTTTCTACACTTCTAATGTTTTTCTTAAGAGTCTATAAAAATTGCAGAGGATACACGGAATTCGAGATGATTTTTTTGAAGTTTTTTTCCATGAGAATTACGAGAAAGCAGGAGTTTATGATGGTTATGGGGTCGTTCCGGTGGATGGATTCTCATGGTGATTTTTTTCTACACTTCTTATGTTTTTCTTAAAAGTCTATAAAAATTGCAGAGGGCACACGGAACTCGAAGTAATTTTTTTGAAGTTTTTTTCATGAGAATCACGAGAAAGCAGGCGTTTATGGTGGTTATGGGGTCGTTCCGGTGGATGGATTCTCATGGTGATTTTTTCCTATACTTTTTATGTTATTTTTAAGAGCCTATAGAAATTGCAGAGGGCAAACGGAACTCGAAGTTATTTCTTTGAAGTTTTTTCCATGAGAATCACTAGAAAGCAGGAGTTTATGGTGGTTATGGGGTCGTTCCGGTGGATGGATTCTCATGGTAATGTTTTTCTACACTTATTATGTTATTCTTGAGACTTAATTGAAATCGCAGAGGGCAAACGGAACTCGAAGTTATTTTTTTGAAGTTTTTTCCATGAGAACCACGAGAAAGCAGGAGTTTATGGTGGTTATGGGGTCGTTCCGGTGGATGGATTCTTATGGTGATTTTTCACTACACTTCTTTCGTCGTCCCTAAGAATCTGTGAAAAGTGCAGAGGGCACACGGAACTCGAAGCGATTTTTTTCAATTTTTTTCTATGAGAATCATTCAAAAGCAGGAGTTTATGATCGTTATGGGGTCGTTCCGGCAGTTGGATTCTCATGGTGATTTTTTCCTATATTTCTCATGTTATTTTCAAGAGTGTATGAAAATTGCAGAGGAAACACGGAACTCGAAGTGATTTTTTTGAAGTTTTTTCCATGAGAATCGCTAGAAAGCAGGAGTTTATGGTGGTTATGGGGTCGTTCCGGCAGTTGGATTCTCATGGTGATTTTATTTTACACTTTTTATGTTAGTCTTAGGAGTCTTTTGAAATTGCAGAGGGCATAGGGAACTCGAAGTAATTTTTTTCTAGTTTTTTTTCATGAGAATCACGAGAAAGCACGAGTTTATGGTGGTTATGGGGTCGTTCCGGTGGATGGATTCTCATTGTAATGTTTTCTACACTTATTATGTTATTCTCAGGTGTTAATAGAAACTGCAGAGGGCACGCGGAACTCGAAGTAATTTTTTTGAAGTTTTTTTCATGAGAATCACGAGAAAGCAGGCGTTTATGGTGGTTATGGGGTCGTTCCGGTGGATGGATTCTTATGGTGATTTTTCACTACACTTCTTATGTCGTTTCTAAGAATCTGTAAAAAGTGCAGTGGGCACAAGGAACTCGAAGCGATTTTTTCCAATTTTTGTCCATGAGAATCATTAAAAAGCAGGAGTTTATGGTCGTTATGGGGTCGTTCTGGCAGATGGATTCTCATGTTGAATTTTTTCTACACTTCTTATGTTTTTCTTGAGAGTCTATAAAAATTGCAGAGGATACACGGAATTCGAGATGATTTTTTTGAAGTTTTTTTCCATGAGAATTACGAGAAAGCAGGAGTTTATGATGGTTATGGGGTCGTTCCGGTGGATGGATTCTCATGGTGATTTTTTTCTACACTTCTTATGTTATTATTAAGGGTCAATAAAAATTGCAGAGGGCACACGGAACTCGAAGTAATTTTTTTGAAGTTTTTTCCATGAGAATTACTAGAAAGCAGGAGTTTATGGTGGTTATGGGGTCGTTTCGGTGGATGGATTCTCATGGTAATGTTTTTCTACACTTATTATGTTATTCTCAAAAGTTAATAAAAAACGCAGAGGGCACGCGGAACTCGAAGTAATTTTTTCGAAGTTTTTGCCATGAGAATCACGAGTAATCAGGAGTTTATGGTGGTTATGGGGTCGTTCCGGTGGATGGATTCTTATGGGATTCTTCACTACACTTCTTATGTCTTTCTTAAGAGTCTATAAAAATTGCAGAGGGCACACGGAATTCGAAATGATTTTTTTGAAGTTTTTTTCCATGAGAATCACGAGAAAGCAGGCGTTTATGGTGGTTATGGGGTCGTTCCGGTGGATGGATTCCCATGGTGATTTTTTCCTATACTTCTCATGTTATTTTTAAGAGTCTATAAAAATTGCAGAGGGCACACGGAATTCGAAGTGATTTTTTTGAAGTTTTTTTCATGAGAATCGCTGGAAAGCAGGAGTTTATGGTGGTTATCGGGTCGTTCCGGCAGATGGATTCTCATGGTGATTTTTTTCTACACTTCTTATGTCGTTCTCAAGAGTCTATGAAAATTGCAGAGGGCACTCGGAACTCGAAGCGATTATTTTCAATTTTTTTCCATGAGAATCATTAAAAAGCAGGAGTTTATGCTCGTTATGGGGTCGTTCCGGTGGATGGATTCTTATGAGATTCTTCACTACACTTCTTATGTTATTTTCAAGAGTCTATAAAACTTGCAGAGGGCACACGGAACTCGAAATGATTTTTTTTAAGTTATTTACCATGAGAATCACGAGAAAGCAGGAGTTTATGGTGGTTATGGGGTCGTTCCGGTGGATGGATTCTCATGGTGATTTTTTCCTATACTTCTCATGTTATTCTTAAGAGTTAATAAAAACTGCAGAGGGCACGCGGATCTCGAAGTAATTTTTTTGAAGTTTTTTCCATGAGAATCACGAGAAAGCAGGAGTTTATGGTGGTTATGGGGTCGTTCTGATGGATGGGTTCTTATGGTGATTTTTCACTACACTTCTTATGTCGTCCCTAAGAATCTGTAGAAAGTGCAGAGGGCACACGGAACTCGAAGCGATTTTTTTCAATTTTTTTCTATGAGAATCATTAAAAAGCAGGAGTTTATGATCGTTATGGGGTCGTTCTGGCAGATGGGTTCCCATGGTGATTTTTTTCTACACTTCCTATGTCATTTTCGAAAGTCTTTAAAAATTGCTGAGGGCACACGGAACTCGAAATGATTTTTTTGAAGTTTCTTTCATGAGAATCACGAGAAAGCAGGCGCTTATGGTGGTTATGGGGTCGCTCCGGTAGATGGATTCTCATGGTGATTTTTGTTTACACTCCTCATATCATTCCTAAGATACTGTAAAAATTGCAGAGGTCAAACGGAACTCGAAGTTATTTTTTTGAAGTTTTTTCCATGAGAATCACATGAAAGCAGGAGTTTATGGTGTTTATGGGGTCGTTCCGGTGGAATGATTCTTATGGTAATGTTTTTCTACACTTATTATGTTTTTCTTAAGAGTCAATAAAAACTGCAGAGGGCACGCGGAACTCGAAGTAATTTTTTTGAAGTTTTTGCCATGAGAATCACGAGTAATCAGGAGTTTATGGTGGTTATGGGGTCGTTCCGGTGGATGGATTCTTATGGGATTCTTCACTACACTTCTTATGTCTTTCTTAAGAGTCTATAAAAATTGCAGAGGGCACACGGAATTCGAAATGATTTTTTTGAAGTTTTTTTCCATGAGAATCACGAGAAAGCAGGCGTTTATGGTGGTTATGGGGTCGTTCCGGTGGATGGATTCCCATGGTGATTTTTTCCTATACTTCTCATGTTATTTTTAAGAGTCTATAAAAATTGCAGAGGGCACACGGAATTCGAAGTGATTTTTTTGAAGTTTTTTTCATGAGAATCGCTGGAAAGCAGGAGTTTATGGTGGTTATCGGGTCGTTCCGGCAGATGGATTCTCATGGTGATTTTTTTCTACACTTCTTATGTCGTTCTCAAGAGTCTATGAAAATTGCAGAGGGCACTCGGAACTCGAAGCGATTATTTTCAATTTTTTTCCATGAGAATCATTAAAAAGCAGGAGTTTATGCTCGTTATGGGGTCGTTCCGGTGGATGGATTCTTATGAGATTCTTCACTACACTTCTTATGTTATTTTCAAGAGTCTATAAAACTTGCAGAGGGCACACGGAACTCGAAATGATTTTTTTTAAGTTATTTACCATGAGAATCACGAGAAAGCAGGAGTTTATGGTGGTTATGGGGTCGTTCCGGTGGATGGATTCTCATGGTGATTTTTTCCTATACTTCTCATGTTATTCTTAAGAGTTAATAAAAACTGCAGAGGGCACGCGGATCTCGAAGTAATTTTTTTGAAGTTTTTTCCATGAGAATCACGAGAAAGCAGGAGTTTATGGTGGTTATGGGGTCGTTCTGGTGGATGGGTTCTTATGGTGATTTTTCACTACACTTCTTATGTCGTCCCTAAGAATCTGTAGAAAGTGCAGAGGGCACACGGAACTCGAAGCGATTTTTTTCAATTTTTTTCTATGAGAATCATTAAAAAGCAGGAGTTTATGATCGTTATGGGGTCGTTCTGGCAGATGGATTCCCATGGTGATTTTTTTCTACACTTCCTATGTCATTTTCGAAAGTCTTTAAAAATTGCTGAGGGCACACGGAACTCGAAATGATTTTTTTGAAGTTTCTTTCATGAGAATCACGAGAAAGCAGGCGCTTATGGTGGTTATGGGGTCGCTCCGGTAGATGGATTCTCATGGTGATTTTTGTTTACACTCCTCATATCATTCCTAAGATACTGTAAAAATTGCAGAGGTCAAACGGAACTCGAAGTTATTTTTTTGAAGTTTTTTCCATGAGAATCACATGAAAGCAGGAGTTTATGGTGTTTATGGGGTCGTTCCGGTGGAATGATTCTTATGGTAATGTTTTTCTACACTTATTATGTTTATCTTAAGAGTCAATAAAAACTGCAGAGGGCACGCGGAACTCGAAGTAATTTTTTTGAAGTTTTTTCCATGAGAATCACGAGAAAGCAGGAGTTTATGGTGGTTATGGGGTTGTTCCGGTGGATGGATTTTCATGGTGATTTTTTCCTATACTTCTCATGTTATTTTTAAGAGTCTATAATAATTGCAGAGCGCACTCGGAACTCGAAGTAATTTTTTTGAAGTTTTTCACATGAGAATCACGAGAAAGCAGGAGTTTATGGTGGTTATGAGGTCGTTCCGGTGGATGGATTCTCATAGTGATTTTTTTCTCCACTTATTATGTTATTATTAAGGGTCAATTAAAATTGCAGAGGGCGCACGGAACTCGAAGTGATTTTTTGAAGTTTTTTCCGTGAGAATCACTAGAAAGCAGGAGTTTATGGTGGTTATCGGGTCGTTCCGGTCGATGGATTCTTATTGTTTTTTTTTTATACACTTTCCGTCATTTTTAAGAGTCTATAAAAATTGCAGAGGGCACACGGAACTCGAAGTAATTTTATTGAAGTTTTTTCCATGAGATTCACGAGAAAGCAGGAGTTTATGGTAGTTATGGGGTCGTTTCGGTGGATGGATTCTCATGGTTATTATTTTCACACTTTCTATGTCTGTTTAAAGAATTTATGAAAATTGCAGAGGGCACACGGAACTGGAAGTGATCAGTTTGTCTTTATTCTTCTCCAAGTATGGAAGGACTTTAGTCTATGGTGTTTATGGGGGTGTTGGCGATGCATATTCATGCATTTCAGACTAATACGATGCAAATAATTAATTCTAGGAGAGTTTTCAATTTTTTTTTTTTTTTGGCTTAGAAAAAAATTCTTTTTCGTTGGATAGCAACGTTTGGAACTTCAGGTTCATGTCTAATCGAAATTAGAGATGTACATTTGCGATACCTTCCTACTTAGTCCGCTAAATTTCATTTCACAAATTGATTTAATTATTTTACTTAATTTCCTTAATTTAACAGTCTTACAATTATCCGTTCTTTCATTTAGTTCTATTATTTTATTATTTTAGGCTCCCTCTCGTTAAATTAAATTTTAATTAAAAATAAAATGTCTGGACGTTCTACCGAAAAAATAATTGACCGAGCCGTTTTAATTGTTAGTTTTATTTATACTAATGTCTGACTTTCTTGCCGAGAAATTAATTAACTCCGTACGTGAGCATTTATTAAACTTCTAATGTATACCCGGGTCAAAATATCTAGCCTCATCGAACCTCAATTTAGCCTCGTCGAACCCAAGTAAGCCTCAATCAATCCTCACTTAGCTAAAAAAGTAATTTGAGCCTCAAATAATGCTCCTATAGCCTCAAATGATGCTCACAAATCCTCAATAAGCCTCGATTAGCCTCAAATGAACCTAGTCTTGACTCAATGAATTTCAAATAATAACAATTTTACGAGTTTGATCAATTGTAATTTAAATTCGATTTGTATTATTTGAGGCTCATTGAGGCCCTTTAAGCATCATTTGAGGCTCTTTGAGACTGTATGAGCGTTATTTGAGGTTCAAAATGCTTTTTCTGTCCTCCTGTCGGAAAGTGGCAACTCTCGGGCCGCTGCCCTGAACGAAGTTGCAACTTTCCGGCTCCGTCGAGCAGAAAAATAGTATACGCACCTTGGCCAGTAAAAAAGAAAGCCTCAGACCACATGTTTGTCAGCCTCGGCCAACAATTACATGTGCTCTGAGACTTTTCTTATTTTACTGGCCTAGGTATGTAATATACTATTTTAGGTAAGTGAGGCTTGATTGAGGCTTACTTGAGTTCGATGAGACTAGATTGAGGTTCGATGAGGCTAGATATTATGACCCGGGTAAATTCTGGCTTTCTTGCCAAGAATTGGTTTCATAAAGAAATGGTGACTGTCCCACGATTAGATTAATTAACGATTACGATTATGATTTATTAAGTTATAAATTCTGGATTTTACTCCAGAATGTAGTTTACTTTCAATCAAGTGCTTAAGGGGTCCTATTCCAACGCTGCCAATTTCCTTATCTTTTACAAAACTCCCTATATTATTCTTATATCAATCTATATATCACGTACACGGTGTCCGGTGTTCGCTTGGATAGGTGGCTGTTTTCTGTCTTGTTCGCCACTGTCTTGCCCTCATATAACTAATCACCTCGCGCGATGTTGGCAATTATCAGAAAATTGCCTCACCTACTTAGTTTCTAATTGGATCTTGTAGACAAGCCCCTTAATTTAGCGCGCCTGGTTACGTCGATAAAGTAGTTAACGCTTACGGGGTTAACTCAGAGTAATAGATCAACCACGAGAAATCAATCTGATTTGAATTTGAATTTTACCCTGTTACATCGGTAAATATCTCAAAATGGCCAAACTACGAGTTACCACTTCTGTGCTTTGTACGGCAGTACAATAATCCGTACCTCCCTGGGTACTTTTCCTCTGACAACGAACGAATACACTTAGAATGCTCCTCCATCCTTCCACTACGGTTCTGACCCGGGACTTTATCTAATTAATTAACTAAATTTTTTTATATGCCTCTTTAACCAGAATGACATTGCAATTGATTCCTCATTATATTGAGGATTTGATTGCCTGAAAATCGCGTCTTTAGGGGTAGCGAATAATTCAATGAAAATTGATTTTATTTATTGAATCAGTGGCGGTGATATAAAGGAAAATATCGATTGTCCCCGTTTGACGGTTAATTCCGTTCGATCGCAAAAAATGCATCCACCGCGAAAATACCTCTCTAAAATATTTTATTTAATGCATTAAACAATTATGATGGCAAACTTTTATGTTAGATTATGCTCACTAATGTCCGTAAAGTTATGAATAAATCCTTATAATCAACCCATTTTAAATATCGATATTTGTATGAATTACATACAACACGTGCATTCACACTCGGTGTTGCGCATGTGCACTAGTAGCAAGCAAACAGCTGCCTCGAACGCCAACGTAATGGAAAAATGCTCGTGGAACGATTCAAATTTTGAAATTCAATACTTCATTACTAATAAATTTCATTACACTGAAATCGTTACGTCACAAATAACAATGGTGTAAATACTAGTACTGATTGTGTATTTGAATCTCCCGTTTTATCTACATTGAAAACATGACCTGATTCAAATACTTTCTGTCCTTCGTTATTATTTAGACCTCTAATCCATTTATCATTTATTGGTGAAAACCCTAAATTTTATTTTTTTTATTTTTTACATAATTTTAGATTGTTTATTGCACTGTCTATATCGGAATATTTTTCTCTTTTAACGCCAGGGTTCTTTACTTTTGACAGTAGTACTCTCTCTACAGTTCGGGCACGATCCCTGTAAATTATTACGTGGAGTACTCGTGGGGTATTCCTTGACGACTGAAGAGCTTTCTATACCAAAGCCATTCAGTCAATTCTACGAATAACTCGTTACTCTTGAAGCACAACACTGTAGGAGGTAGATTTCCGTAAAAAGTTGAGCATTTAACGCTTAATTAATAGAATTAGTATCATTAAACTTTAACGCTACCAAATTTCAATGTGCTTTTTAAAAAAACATCATACTATTTGTTGATCGCTAAATATAATTTTACTTACTTCAAGAGTCCCCCACTTTCCATCTTCGACTCGGACTAACTCATAAGTAAACCCTATTTCATCAGAGAATTTTTGCAGTAAGTCAATACAAAATCCACTGCAACATTGATAAAAACTTTCGTTTCGGTGCGCCGACTGGATATCAATTCTGTAACAATTTAATATGATTATAAACCCGTCTTAAATAAATATCTATCGACGAAAAAATAAAGTAACGCAGATTCACAAGGTTTCATTTTCTTATACAATATGACATTTGACGACCAAATACAATATTTTTACAAGTAGTGAACGGTTAAAGATTTGATTGGAGAAGAAAATCATAATCGATTCATTTATCCTTGACTTACAGCTATGTACTTATGCGATTTTACCCTCTAGTCGTAAGATTTTTAATAAAAAAATGATTAACTCGTTAACTATTCGAGGTAGACGCATCGATACGGGCTCATTTTATTCGTTATACTGTATTCTACATGAAGGAAAAAAAACAATATCCATTACTACGCCAAACATTAATGCGGTCAGTATAGTATATAAAATAACATAATTTCTTTGAAAATCTTTAGAATTACTCTAACGAGAGCAATGGTTACTGTCTCTGACTGCAGTGAGTAACATTGAGCACATTACGGGGATAGTAGTAATAGTTACTCTACAAACCCCGATTGTTTGCCTCTCAGAAAGTAACTATCACTCTTTACACTCATCTCTCTGCGATACAACAGAGTTATGAGTTATTCCCGAGTCGAAATTTGAATCTTCAGTCGGACATAATGAACGTTGAAATCGTCAGTCGCATGTAATGAACGTTGGAATCGTCAGTCGCATGTAATGAACGTTGGAATCGCAAATCAGACGTAATGAACGTTGAAATCTCAAGTCGGACGTATTGGATGTTAAAATCTTTATCTAGATATTCAATGTTAAAAAAGACAGACAAAATCAATTTCCTTTGACTTTCCTCTGGGAAATTTTACAGGGTTTAATAATTAGAATACATATCCGACTTACAAACTTGAACTTTAGCACAAATATTCTTAACAATCTTATGAATTTCCCGCTTTCGGTATTTTTCCAAAGACTAACTCCGAGGGAAGTTTTGATAGAGTGAACGATTAAAATACTTGCGTTTTGACATTATGAGACTTACAGGCATGAAATTTGACATTAATGTTCCCAACAATCATAGAAATCCCCCACCATTTGTATTTCTTTAAAAACCGAATCTAAGATGGATTTGAATATGGTCAAAGTAAAGAATACTCCTTTTTTCTATTATAAGTCTTTTAGATTTGAACTTTGGCAAAAATATTCCCAACAATCTTAAAAATTCCCCCCTATCGGTATTTTTTTTCGAAAACAAACTCCGAGGGGGGTTTCAGCGTAGTTAGCGATTAAAATAATCTCGTTTTTTTTTCATGATTTGAATCAGTTTTCGAAAAAATTACCGAAGGTGGAGGATTTGTAAAATTGTTAGGAATATTTGTATCGCAGTTCGAGTCTGTAAGCCGGATACTGCCAAATTGGGAGTATATTGTAACGAATAGTCCGTAAGACAAGTCTAGCAGTGGAGCCTAAATAGCCACACTGTTGACGTTGTTGAAAAGTTCCCAAGATTCTGAAAGAAGTCTCGCTGAGGGCTCTGAACGATCTCGGTGGTAACGTTGTTTAGGGATTCTCGGGATTCTATTAGGACTGGGAATGTTCTAAAATCGGTTATTAGCTGGAGGGAAGTCTGTCTGAGCGCCCTGAACGATTGCTCATGGTAAGGGATTCCTGGGCCTTTGATTAGAGAATGGACATTTCTTTTAGTTTAAGTGAGTTCAGCTCAAATCAAAAGTTTGAATTCTCAGGACATCATTGGTCAACAGTATCCTGACTGGAACTTTGGGATTCATCCGGAGCTGACTTCGTCGGCGTTTCTCTTTTGTTGATGGTCAGAACTTCTGAGAGATAGATGGATATCTTGGGGAGTTTCTGAAGAAATTTTATGGGGAATAATTGAAATTCGTTGCAACGCGTATTATTCAGTAACATTCGTATGTAAGCTATAGATAACATATAGGAGAATGAACTGAATGGATTGAGCGATAGAACATTGAGCATTTGAGATGGAAATTATTGAATTGATCACGACAATAAAAGTTTATAAATGAACAACTGATGAATAATAATATGTAACGATGAAATATGTTCAAATATGAAATTTAATAAACTTCAGAGATACTTGTATTGTTTTCTTTATTATGTGCAGATATTATTTCCAATTTCATTGGGAAAGGAGAGAAGGAATCCATTCCTAGTCCTCCAAGGAGACGACTAAGGTGTTCCTGTTCTTATCCTGAAACTGTTTCCATTCCCATTGAAGATCCATTTTATCAAAAGGAGGATTATGCTTTTAATTTTATTTATTTTTATTCCTTGAATAGAAAAATAGAGTCTCATACATCGATTAACTCCTTAGCAAAATATTTTTTTTGTCAAGTATTAGCTCCATTAAATTATAGACTATTCTTTGATTTTTTTTTATTATTTTTGTGTTAGCCTACAGAGTCGTTTTTAGGCTATGGTGTTTTTTCCCTGTAGGGTGATAGATAGGGTAGGTTAGGACCATAGCGGAATCAAACCGACATTGTAGGTGAATTTAATTTCAATTAAGTTCGATTCTTCCTCGACAATTTTTATCGGGACTTTCATTTTATTGAGAAGGGGGTAGTGTAAGGAATGTGAAATTGATCTTTTAAAATATTTGAATAACTAGAAAACGAATGACTTTTTTTCTTGTTTTATAGAAGCGCGACTAGTCAGTTAGTCATAATTTGACAGAATAACAGCATACATCTGTATTTCAATAAACTATATCTCTCTTGCTTTTCTTTTCCTGCTGTTAATTGTAATGTTATTTCTAGTTTAAGTGTGTTATTATTGTAGTATTAGTAATATTAATTTATAAGTTCTGAAATACTACAATATATATCGGTTAACGCACTTAAGCTCCTCACGGGAAAGCCGAAAAAAATTGATTTCGTCAATCTTTTTTAACGTTGAATATCGAGACGACGATTTTAACGTCAAATACTTGCAACTTAGGATTCTAACGTTCATTACGTCCAACTGACTATTCCAACGCTCATTACGCCTGACTGACGATTCAAATTAGGAGTCCGGTTGATTTTTTACTTTTGTAATTAATGCTGGGCGCAATAACCAGTCATGTCACAAACCACAATCACAATCGCACTGCGCACGCTTCACAATCGCAGGGCACATGCTTCACTAGAAAATGACATGGAATTATGTTAAAAAGTTATAGACAGTGTGAAGATGTGTTTACTAGTTGCTAGAAACTTTTATTTATATACCCATTTATTCTAATTGTTCAAATATAAAAATAAGAAACGTATCACATATGGGTCGTTCCATTTCAAATCAACCAGTAGTCGGAATCGACCCCTTTTTAATTTGGACGATATTTGGTCAAAACTTTTCTTTTACCATAAGACAGAGATTTGTCAAAGGAAAAAAATTTTTGCGAAAGCTATTCAAAATTCAAAATTTTACTATTTTTCTAATTTTTCAACTTTATTTTTCTAATATCTCGAAAACTATGATAGATACAGAAATATTCTTGGTTTTGTTTTGAAGGGCACACTTAGGGCTACTGAAAAAAAATACACTCATGCCATAAATTAAAGGAACAGAAAAATTTTAGAAATTTTTTAGTGATTTTTGAAAGGCTGTAACTTTGTGAAAAATAATCGTATCGAAAAACAAAAAAAAGCATTTTGTAGCTTGAAATCTCTAGTTTCAACTCATTTTCATCAATTTTTTTTAGACCTCCAGCCATTGCGCAAACATGAGAAATACCGCGAGAAAAAAATTTTCTAAATTTTTCCTTTTCTTTGAGAGAGTCCACGGGCTGCGAAAAAAATCGTTCAGCTAAACCAATGCATAGGTCAGATAGGAAATTTAATCAGCTTTAATTTCCTTTTGTTTGGAGATTCGTACGATAACTTGTCGCTGAGATATCAGCCTTCAAATGGAAAATGATCCTTTTGGGTTTGATCGTCGATATTTCAGGTACTAATGAGCGCACAGTAAATTTGATGGTGGCGTTGTAAACTTGAATGAATTCCCTACAAGACCCTTTCATCAATTTTTATGAAAAAAAATTTTTTTTATCCTTAACATCCCTATGAAGTGAGTACAAAAAAGTGACTTTTTTTGGCTTAACAGTAAATCAACCGTTACTTTGTAAATATTGTTAAAAAAAATAATGTTGCCAGGGAATTTTTAGGCTTAATGTACCCCCAATAACCCTGTAAATTATTAAATTGATCCATCTAGCCGTTTTTCGGGGTGGATTGATCAAAATTTTCCACAACAATTAAAGGAACAAGTTTTGTTCCTTCAATTTTGTTATGACTATCGAAATGAAAACAATTATCGTTTTTTCATTGTTTTTGTCAATTTGGTACTCATTAGCGGTTGAAATTAAGAAAAAATTTTTTTTTTGAATTTTTTTTTTTTTGTGTTTTAAAATGTTTCAAACATCTCAGGAAATAATGCTCACTGAATTTTGACATGATTCGGCATAGGCGTACCACAATTTTCCTTATCCCAAATTAATTGCATTAAATTAAAGTTGATACCCCTAACCGGTATTCATGTACTCGACCTACGAAAATTTATGCGATTAATTATTGATACTCTCAGCGAAGTTTATTTGTACTCTAAAGAAAAAAAAAAAAAAAAAAACAGTTTCTTTCAAAACTAATCTTTATTTTTTTAATTTTGATAAATTTAAAAAAAAAAAAGTTGTTAAAAATTTTTGCAAACTTTATTTTTTTTTTAATTTTTGATCATGCCTAGGCGGCATTTATCTGAGCCAGAAGTCGCTCGGCTAGTAACTCTCGTTGAAGAGGGTTACAGGTATCGGGATGTCGGTGACATGTTAGGCGTTAGCGCATCGGTCGTGTCTCGTGCCTATACGCGATATCAAGTGACAGCTGGATACGGGCGACGGCCAGGACAAGGTCGTCGACGTGAAACGACTCCTCGCGATGATCGAGCAATAGTTCGACGTGCTCGGCAAGAACCTTTTGTTTATGCGAGAGTCATTGCTCAGGATGTTCCAAACCGTCGACAGCAACAGCAACAACAACGACAGCGACAACAACAACGACAACAACAACGACGACGACGACAACCTCAAAACATTTCATGCCAAACAGTGACCAATCGTCTTCGTGAGTTTGGGTTGCGAGGCAGAAATCCGGTTCGTGTACCAATGCTGACGGTCAGAAATCGCCGAGCTCGTCTAGCATACGCTCGCGAACATTTTGGGTGGAACTGGAGGCAATGAACCAATGTTTTGTTCTCTGATGAGTCTCGGTTTTGCCTGTACGGTGACGACAGAAGGCCCCGAGTTTGGCGTCGCCAAGGTGAACGTTTTTTACAAAACTTCACTCGCCCTGGTGCTACCTTCAATGGAGGATCGGTGAGGGTTTGGGCTGGGATTTCATGGTCGTGGCGAACTCCTCTAGTAATCGTTCGTCAATTCCTCAACGCCAGACGCTACATTGACCGAATTTTGAGGCCAGTTGTCTTGCCTCGACGACAAGCTGTGAGGAGATTCATCTTTATGCAAGATAATGCTCGCCCTCACACAGCCAACGTGACTAGACGATTTTTTGAGAGACATGACATAACGTTGCTACGACATCCACCAATGAGTCCCGATCTCAATCCTATTGAGCATGTGTGGGATATAATGGGGCGTCGATTGCGCCGGGAATATCCGAATTTAGCTGCATTAGAACGTGCATTGCAGCGAATCTGGCAAAAGATTCCGCAATTGGCAATTCGTCGTTGGATTAGTATGCGAAATCGGTTGCGTGCAGTTATTAGAAGTAGAGGAGGCAACACACGATATTAGAACACATAGACACACCCACGCACAAATACACACACACGGGCATTTCACAGCATTAAAATATTTTAAACATTTCAAAACACAAAAAAAAAAAATTCAAAAAAAAATTTTAAGAAAATTTGAAAAAAATTCAGAAAAAAAATTCAAAAAAAACAAATTCAAAAAAAAAAGTTCAAAAAAAAAAAGTTCAAAAAAAAAAAAATTAAAAAAAAAAAATTCAAAAAAAAAATTCAAAAAAAAAATTTTTTCTTAATTTCAACCGCTAATGAGTACCAAATTGACAAAAACAATGAAAAAACGATAATTGTTTTCATTTCGATAGTCATAACAAAATTGAAGGAACAAAACTTGTTCCTTTAATTGTTGTGGAAAATTTTGATCAATCCACCCCGAAAAACGGCTAGATGGATCAATTTAATAATTTACAGGGTTATTGGGGGTACATTAAGCCTAAAAATTCCCTGGCAACATTATTTTTTTTAACAATATTTACAAAGTAACGGTTGATTTACTGTTAAGCCAAAAAAAGTCACTTTTTTGTACTCACTTCATAGGGATGTTAAGGATAAAAAAAATTTTTTTTCATAAAAATTGATGAAAGGGTCTTGTAGGGAATTCATTCAAGTTTACAACGCCACCATCAAATTTACTGTGCGCTCATTAGTACCTGAAATATCGACGATCAAACCCAAAAGGATCATTTTCCATTTGAAGGCTGATATCTCAGCGACAAGTTATCGTACGAATCTCCAAAAAAAAAGGAAATTAAAGCTGATTAAATTTCCTATCTGACCTATGCATTGGTTTAGCTGAACGATTTTTTTCGCAGCCCGTGGACTCTCTCAAAGAAAAGGAAAAATTTAGAAAATTTTTTTCTCGCGGTATTTCTCATGTTTGCGCAATGACTGGAGGTCTAAAAAAAAATTGATGAAAATGAGTTGAAACTAGAGATTTCAAGCTACAAATTGCTTTTTTTTGTTTTTCGATACGATTATTTTTCACAAAGTTACAGCCTTTCAAAAATCACTAAAAAATTTCTAAAATTTTTCTGTTCCTCTAATTTATGGCGTGAGTGTATTTCGAAAACAAATTTTGAAAAATGAATAAGCTTCTAGATTTTGAATTTTCAAAAATCGTCAAAATCGTATAGCAACACGAAATTCCGGGCTAAAATTTTTTACTACTCTACCTTTAAATACTTTTAAGAGATCCTGAATATTTTTTTGTATAAAATTTATACTTAAAAATAAATTAAAGCCTGATCGTTTTTAGTTAAAAATTTTAAATACATCTGGAGGTCCTAGTCGTCGCATTTTTTCCATTTCCTTTTTTAAATCGTCATTAAACGGTGTTTGTTTATCGGTCAATCAGTTGTGCGGCATATTCAAGAATGTAAGTCATATCCAGAAACAAGTTTTGCAATGATTACAAAAATTTTATATCGAACAGACAAACAAATGGATACGAATTTTTCATTCAATTTTTTAGTAGATTTTTCCAGGGATCGGAAAGTCCTAACAACATTAAGTTTATATTTTATTGTGACAACGATACTTAACAATAATATTTTACAAATTAATCGGATTGGGGAAATTTTCAAGCTTGTTTTAAAATATTTTTATGACGGTAGGCTTAGACTTGGACTGGCATCTGCTCACCAAACATAGCCAGGGTCAGAGGATAGTAAAATAATGCAATATAGAATAAAGTAGTACTATTTTGGGTCTTGTCAGGTGAAGACAGAAAATTTTGAGAATACGAGTACAGAAGGCAATTTCAAAGTACACACTTCTTGTTGAAGACGAGTGAAGAAGATATCACGTTATCCTGCTGACCGTGTATTCGTTCTCAAGTCGAATTTTACTGTCGTACGAATTTTGTTAACTCAAAGGTCGAATTCTATTCTGAATTCTGATATACTCAATTTGAGAGTAATTTTGTGTGAAAATAGTTATTTTGATATTTACCTAATATTTTTATTTTGATAATCAAATAGAAATGAGTACCAATAGCAGTGATAATAATAAAAGGACTAAGGGTACTGCCAACTACCTTCTCTGCATCCGATGTATATATATATATATATATATATGTTGCGTAATCGATCTATATTTAAATTCAAATATAGTTGCACTTCCGACGGATAGAGGCAGCACCTACTGGGGCCTCGTGGCTGTTAAATTTAAACTTGACTAGCGCAGTGCGACGCATGCACATCGAATTTTCCTAAACTCGTGTCAAGAATACATCCGCTATTATCTTTCGCAATATACATTCAACAGATAACACGTGTTATAATTTATTCTTATGATTTTGTGATCATCTCAGAGTAATTAATTTAAATAATAATTGAATTAAATTCAGCATCCATCGGGCTCATTAAAACTATAATTATTTTTATAATTTTGGGCACCAGAGCTCAGAAAATAATTACAAAAAGAACTCAAAAATTCAAGTGATCGACGACCACGTTTCTCAATAGGTTATTCACAAGGGAGACATCACAGGTGCCTTTTTGATTAAATAATTAATTATTACCAGTGCTCAATTGAATTAAAAGACTCAATATTCGCATTAATTAATTATCATTATGCTCAATATTACAATTAGATTAAATATTAACGTTCGCTCAGTAGCCTCTGCAATCATGCTACCACGTGTTCAACAAATAAATTCAATTCAGCGAAATTTATTACCAACTCATTCAAATCAACTAAATCAAGTGATCATAAAGATTAAAAATTATAACCCTTTTTTTCATTTTTGAATTATCAAATGACGATAAAAATGGAAAAAACCATAAAATTGACTAGAACTTTGATTTTGACTTCGAATAACTTTTGAACCAGTCAAGATAGCGAGAAATCATAGGAGACCTTTTTTGTAGAGCGTTAAATTTGCTATAAGAATTGTTAATGGTCGACATAATCTGTTCATTATTTCATGATGAACAAAAATTTTAAATTATTAACAGAACTTTTCCCGTGTTATTTTCATTAAAAACTTTGGCTATCGGGGGGGGGGGGGGTTAATATTAAAATTAAGATCTAAAATTTGGCACAAATTTTTTTTTATAGATTTAGAAACGATTTAGGACTATCGTGAAAAATATTTGAACATCACCTGAATAACGGACACCCTAATATATATATATATATATATATATATATATATATATATATATATATATATATATATATATATATATATATATATATATATATATTGTGACGTTATTTTTTGTATGGGGGTCAAATCAAAGTGAACGTCACAAGCACCAACTGATTTTATTGTATTTACGAGCATGGTAACTCAAGACTTAGAATTTAGTTTACAGGTATTAGCGATTGTGATACGTATCTTTGATTTAAGTTATAGTTCAAGAATTAAATATGAAGTAACGTCTAGCTACAGTTATGGGTTTTTAATAAGAAAATTAAAAATTAGAATCAGAAATATGGAAATTGTATATGCAATATTGTTTGAGATTAAAGTTTGGGAAATGATAAAGTTTGAGTTTCGGAATTTTGAGTATGTTGAGAAGTCAGTGTTACCGTGAATCAGGACTTAAATTAGTCACCCGGTATCATCTGATGATAGAACCTAATATATAAGGAATTTGACGGATGCAGGATGGGATCAGTTTTGAGGTTTTGGGTTGGCAGGCCTTAACAGTAATTTTGTGACCGTTGCTGTTGTGGAAGCCGTTTGGTCATTTTTAATTGTTTTAGTGTGGCAGGCCTCAGAGGACAAGCTATGTTCTCTTGTGCCGCTGAGGAAGTCATAAGTCATTTAGTTTATAAGTTTTACGATCCCAACTAAAGTCTGTTCCAGGAGAGCAACTACCAAGGATATCCATACTCAGAATAAAGTTTAGTGAGTACGTTTGGTGAGGTAAAAGTGTCCAGTTATCGATATTGTCGAGTTTGATTATGGATTTAGAATATAGAGGTCAGTTATTGACAACGATAAGATTGAGTTTTGAGTTTTGGGGTTTTGAATAAAAGAAGTCGAAGGAATATCTTCGAAGAGCACGGACGTGAGCATTGGTCTCAAGTCACTCGAAGCGAGCAGACGTGTTCAGTAATGGCGCTACAGTTCATGGTGTAAGATGTTACTTGATATTTTATTCATCAATAATTACGTATGAGCTAATTATTATTATTATTAATAATTAATGAAGTTCGAGTCAAGGTCTTGAGATATTATGCTACTGTTTTAATTGAAGAAAAGATGTAAGATCTGAGAGAATTATGAGAATATTGGTACTGTTTAGAGCCATGTTCACGATTCATTGTTAATATTATTTTTATAAAATAATCATAAGAAATATGTTTGGTGATTAAACGAATTGTAGTCTAATTAACGTCATTATGAGACCCATGTACGTTAGTTTTACTAGTTTTTTAAAGAAAATGTTCTAGAGTATTGGTTTTATAAATTATTGTTCTAGTTCACCAAATATTATTTGATTATTGTTTCGATCTATTAATTAATTTATTTATAATGTATTGATACGCATCATTTAGATGCTAATTTAACTTTTTGTTAAGATTAATTTTATTATTATTAGATTCAGTATTTTGTTAGAGAGTAAAATTATTGGTATTATGCTACAGTATTTGAGTTATTGTTAAATTGAGATTTAAGAGTATTGGTTGTTTAATAAAAATTGCAAATCCACTGATAATTTACGTGAATTTGGAGATGAATTAATCCGGACCACTTCCTCTCTCCATAAACCTACACACTGAGCGACACCATGGCATATCGTAACTCTGTTTTTAGTTCTTCAGTCTCTGTTTTTGCTTTTGCTTATAAGTTCTGAGCATTTTAGTTTTAGTTATAGTTTTAGTTTGCGTGGTTTTGGTGATAATTCCAGAGATCAAAAATTATCCGGTTTCTTAAGATTTACTGGTTTCGTGATTCCAGTGATAAAAATTACTTGGCGCCCTGTTAGTATTGAGACTGGAGGTTCGAGGCAGAGAACGAAGTTTTAATGCAAGATTTAGCGCGTATCTAGCGTGTCTAGATTTTGTGTTATAATATGTTACGTCCAGCTAAAATGCTGACTATCATAATTTCATTTCCAATTTTATATTTCATATTTTTTCTTAATTAAATGTTGTCTGGCGACCAAATTTTATTTCTTTTTTTTAATAACTCTAGAGATAAAAAAATAATGTATTTCCTTAAAAATGCTTTTAAAAGATTTAGATTCGTTGTTCAAACATCTATTGAAATGTTGGAACAAAATCTAAATGTAGTTTTAATGACCCTCAAATAAATTACCAGGGTCAAAAGCAATCTGGAAATACTTTCCTCTAGAAAAACCGAAAATATTTATCAACAAAAGAGTATCTAAAATGAGTAAGAAGTAAATAGATGTTAAAATGAATTTTTTTCTTTTTAATTTTTTTTAAACAAATTAGTAATCTTTACACTATCTTAAGCCTTACTTTCATTTAAAGTGCACTTTTGTCGAACATTTCGGAATCCTTAAATAAATAGAAAAAATAGATTTTAATGATAAGATAGTCATTAGATAAAATAATATTTTAATATTCAAATAAATAAAAGTTAAATAGATAATATTTTAATATTCAAATAAATAATTTTTAAATATTCAAATAAATAATATTTAATTATTCAAATAAATAATATTTAAATAAATAAAATTTAAATAAGTAATATACAAATAAATATATTAACAAATTTATAAAATAAATATCAAAATAGGCACAAAGCCATTCGATAATTATTTTTTTTTATAAATAAAAGTTATTAATAAATTAATGATTATAACTAAATTTAAAGTATAATAATAGAAAATTCTGTAAATGTGAGTGTATGAGTGGATGCGCACACACATAGGCCCGCATCGGGGTGTGTCTTTTCCACTTCCCTAACGGAAAATCATAGAGGAAGGGAAAGGACCCATAGAAACTATGTTCCGATTGGATACATTTTTCCCCCAAACAATACACCAAATAGGACCCGATAGGAAAATATCAAAAGCATGGTTGAACATCAATCAATGCCTATTCTCAAATTTTCAATTCCCAGTTCCGGGTCAACGGGAAAATATTATTACAAGTGTTCTAACACTTTTACACTAGTTCCGTACTAGTTTATATTTCTTACAAGTGTTCTCACACTTTAACACTAGTTCCGTACTAGTTTTTTTTTTTTTTTTATTACTGTACAAGTGTCCTCACACTTAATATTATCAATTAATCATATTTTTTAGTGCATTAATCAATTGTTTAGTGACTAAATCAATTATTAATTCAACGTTAAGAGAAAATTGTAACCGCGAGTAGTACGTAGAATCAGTGGAAACAACAAAATTAATAATCCAGTCTCCAAACCTTCAGGTACTGTAAGCTTAAGTTGTAATTTTTATATTCAAACAAATTTCCAATCAATTAAAACCTTATACGATTTATTTCAATTTCAAATTTATGATTTTGTTAATGGAAATAAATTATAAGGTATATTTTATTGTAAAATTCTAATTATACGAGCAAGTGTAGGCACATGGCCGCCTTGTAACTCTGTTATAATTTTCAATTCCAAATAATAACTGTTGTACGATTAACACTGACGGTCAGCCACCGAATACTTTCACAAAATAATTTAATTGTGAGACCTATTGTAATCATAACGTTAGAAATTATTTTTTTTGTATAATATATAATAGTTAATACGTATATACAAAATCATTTATTTCAACAAACCTTCCAGATAATTATACTCAGTGTGATCCCGGTCTATTGGTCGAAAGACTAGGACCAAAAATATTCTATAAGTCCGATTTTAAAGTAGGTCGAGTTCTTCGCTTATAATTTGGCTTCCTTAATACCGTTGTCATATTATAGTCAAGGCTCAAAGCCTGCTTTTATTACAAATCCTGACGTAACAATATATATATATATATATAAATATAAATATATATATATATATATATATATATATAAATATTAGACTGGGCCAAAAAAATCGACTATTTTTTTTTTTTTGATACTGTGAAAATATTATCACTGATGACCAAAAAAATTATTGTGCAAGTTTTAGCCCTTAATATCGATATTAAGAGGTGTATCGTTACGACTATTAGTTTTTTGACACAAATTTATATGATCGAGCGAGACCGTCGAAGGCGGGTGATGTTCAATCGTAATTATATTGATTGTTTCGTTCGAAGATCATATTGTAGTACAGTCTTGTACGCCAATTGTCACCACAAAGTTCAGCTGTAAAGAAATTGAAATTAGCTACGTTATCACCTAAACATATATCCAGCTTCATCTAGTTTAAAGTTGTTGTTTCTAGAAGAAGAGATCATGGATGGGCTACATTAAGAATAAAAATATCATTTATAAGAAATATGCAAAGGGTGGGATGTGATCTCTTCGAACGAGACAATTAATATCGTTACGATCGAGCATCGCCCGCCTTCGGCGGGCTAGCTCGATCATATAGTTATATTTCATATTTCGTTCTCGAGATCACATTGTAGGATGTTCAGAGCTTAATCGAAACTAAGAAAGACCGAAAAAGGAAAAATTGTGAAGAATTCCAAACATGGACAAAAAATTTATTATTGAAATAAATAATATAATTAATAAAAAACGACCAACAATAATAATGAGTCATAATTTTGAAGTAAAAAAGTTCCTTTCAATTGCGACAAAATTTTTCTGGCAAAAACATTTGGGTCCTGAATAATCGGTCGATTATAAAACTTCTCAACAATTCTAGAATTTTGAGACCAGCCAGGAAGGTTTTTAATAATAGACAAATCAACACCTTTAGCCAAAGCAGATGATGTTGAAGCATGTCTAATACTGTGGGGTGCATATTCATCTGCCAAACCGCAGTCGAATAGAAATTTTTTCAACCATCTGCTTAAGGAATTGTTTGAAGCCGCTAAGAAGGGTTTCTGTGTCGTTATAAATAAAGCTTCAGTTTTTTTATTTTCCAACAAATCGGATGAAACTTTTAAATAAACTTCTAACGTTGTAGCTACACATAATTTACTATTATCAGGGAATCGAAGAAGAATGAGAAGAGGTTGATAATATCCACGCCTTGATGTTTTGATGTGATCAGCAATCTCAGTTTTATACCCGTTTTGAACTTTTCTAATATTTGAACGTTTAACAGAATGGAGGGTTTGTTTGCTATGTGCTGTTTATTGAATCTTGAAGTGTTGATATTATATAAGTTGTCCTAGATATTGAAAAATTTCATTCTTTCTTTCTGATTTCAAGGTATCAATGAAAAATGTTATTGGATTTAAGACTTTGTTCAAATTCATTAATAAAATTTGTTTTAAATGTATTATTGTAGGGTCTTTTTTTCCGGGTCTATTTTTTCCGGGTCTATTTTTTCCGGTCTATTTTTTGCGATCTATTTTTTCCGGGATTTTAGCTTCATAATTATCACTAGCGATTAATAAAACCAAATATTTTTCTCGCTCGAAGGGCTTAGAATAGAACCACCCATAATTAATTCCTGGACAGACAGCAGTGATTTTACCAACAAATTGAGCAAAATCTCTAATAGAGCAAGTTTTGATGCTTTTAAATTTGGAAATCAAATCATAAATATGGTCTCTCTTATTTTCAGTAATTTCTATAGTCATAGACTCTGAATTTAAAACGAAATCTAAAAACTTGCAAGACCAAGAAGAAGTTATATTACTTTTGGAACGATTAATTAAAAATCCAAGTGACTCCAGCAATTTAATAGTTGTAGAAGTATTACTTCGACATAAAGATTCTGATAGAGCTACTAGCCACCAATCATCCAAGTAGACCATTGACATCCAGCCTTGACTTCTCAAAGTACTTATAACTGGCTTCAAGATTTTCGTAAATACCCACGGAGCGGTATTTAATCCGAATGACATGCAAATAAATTTATAAAGCTGTCCGTTCTAGCGAAATCTAAGATATTTCCAAAAACTTTTGTGAATAGGAATCATTAAATAAGCATCTTGCAAATCAATATTAGCCATAAAACAACCTTTCAAAATTAGTTTTGAGGCTGTTCAAATATCTTCCAATTTAAAATAAGTTACGTCAATAAAAGTGTTTAGTTTTTTCAAGTTCAAAATAAATCTCATTTTACCATTACTTTTAGGAATGAAAAAGATATTAGAAAGAAACTGACCTTTCACATCTTTACACTTTTGGACGGCTCCCAAAGCTAAAAGCTCATCAATAGCTTTTTGCTTGCCTTGATTATCAGAATATACATTATTAAAGGGTTCCTTAGATTGGACTGGTGTCGTTGAAGAAGGTATTTTATAACCTGATATTGTTTTTAAGATGAAACTATCAGACGTGATATGTGACCAAGATTGTAAAAAAAATTTAAGCCGACCAGCAATGGGACTAACCTTTATTTGGGGTTGTTCACCTGACTCTGATGACCCTTGGGTTTGGTCAAAGCTCGGGTTTACGGGGGTGTCGTTCGATTGAACTGGACAAACTTTTGGAATGTCTCTGGTTAAAGCCCGGCTGTGACTGACCATTTCGTGACGCAGGCGGGCTCTTCTAGTTTAAAAAACGCTTTGACGGTCCTGAAGTTTTCTTTTCAGGTTGGGATTTCAAGGTCGAATCCGCCTTTTCAACAGTAGAGGAATTCTTGATACGTTTGGAAAGATCCTTGCCAAATAGAAACTCGTCCGTGACAGATTCTTCCAAAACAGTCTTGCATTTAGTATCCACAAATTGGTAGATGTGAGCTTTACGAGCTTTCTCCAATTCGAACATTAAATCGCACATAATATTACTAGAATCGCACAGCAATTCTAAAATTTCGTCTTTATCTAGGGGTTATTCGTGATCAGAAAAAATAGCACACAGGGCTTTATCAAGACTAGTTAAGGAAAGACCACATAGATTTTGGTTAAAAGCAAGTTGTTTTTCTCTGCCTATTGCAGATTTTTGAGGTAACGGCACAAGCTCCGGATTCAAACTCGGGGCTTTTAAGTTAATATTACTCTTTTCAGGGTATTTTTCCAGGATTTTCCTTTTTTTAGACATTTTCATTCGTTTTAAAATTGTTTCTTGCCCGCAAGCAACAAGATCGGGGTGGAAATCAAAAGTTTCTTCCTTTCGCCGACGTTTCACAACTCTCAACAGATTTTGAGCTTTGTCAGGTAAGTCAGAACTTGCAGAGATATTGACAACCGTCTCTTGAGGATCATTAACATCATGAGATATCTCCGGGCCAGAATCATTGGTGGAAACGAGTTTTTGCTCAGCATCAGACTCGAAAAAGTCGTCTTGATCTGAACCTACAGAGACAGAAAGATCTGGGTTCTACATATTATCAAAGAATTAATTTCTTTAACACAAAAATAGAAAGATAACTATTTTTCAATATAGCCCAGTCAAATGGTACAATTTAATACTTAAAAGTACAAAATTGCCCGAATTGCGAAAAAAAATCACATTTCAAATCGTTTTGATTTTTTTTTATTTTTATTGTAATTAATTCGTTTGTTTTGGGTTCACCCAAATGGTACGAATGAGGGCTGGTAATAGCCTATCGAATAAGGAACTTTCTTACCAAAGCGTTGGACCAGGTTCGATTCCGGCATGCACCAATGAAATTTATTTTCACAATACTATTTATGCGCATTACATTGGCAGCTCCCTGGTGTTGGAATACCAACGATTTTTTGACTGAATTGAAGTGGCGCAGACTTCATTACAAAATGATAGCGGAACAGAAGAACTCGATCGAATCTGCAGGGCTCTGCTGCCTCTATGCTTAGGCTAGCGGGTAGGGCTTTTTATCAAAGCAAAACACCTGTATCGGCCGAGCATTAGTGGCGGCAGAGGCCCATAAACATTCGCAGAACCTCTAGCTTTGGTGTAAGCTAACGTGTTAAAGCAATGATAGAGAGAGTTCTCCACCAGCAACGTTGCCCTTGGATAACAGGCATCCTCCATTGTATAAGTGCTTTATCCTACACAGTGGGCTCTGAACGATGGACCAGAATAATACCCACATTAACTTCTTAGGAGACATAATTTCAGATGACAAGACCCCCCGAAGACAAGGACATGACGTAAGATGGCCATGGTAGCTGTAGGCTAGGACGCATAACGAGCGGAGAACGACGATGGGCTTAGCTAACGCCAGGTACCGGTTCTTCCTGCACTAGTGAGGACTGCTGACAGCGGCTGTGTCCCGCGACGTGTTTTCTTGGACTCAGGGTAGAGAATCACCGAAATAAAGCTATGTCTCCTCCCCTTATCAACTCACAAACAATAGTATCTACAATAGTCAAATTATACATACTTGTTGGAAGGACAGTAGGCTTGCTAAGTTCGTTGTAAGGTGGACTGGCAAAAACGCAAGGCTTAATAATAATGACCACCAGAACCACGATCCTCTCCGATAACTAAAAGCAATTGTCCTCAATAGGCCCGGGTGCAATGGGTAACACAAGCTGAGTGCCTGGTTAAAAACCAATTTAATTCTAATTCTAATTCTAAATGGTACGAATTATTATAAAAACAATCGCCTGAATTTATTATGGAAAAATAATAAATTATTTATGAATTATAAATTATGATAAACCAGATTGATTTATGTAAATAATACCTTCATTGTCAGTTTTGACGGACATGTCACTGTCTTGCTTATCTGATGACATCTGGTCGATCAGATCCCTATATTTTTTTAATTTCTTTTTCAGAAAATCAAGCGCCAAAGGAGTATCATTTGAGGGTTTACGCTTATTCATATTGTTTTTTTTTAAATCAAATAAAGTTAATTGAGAAAATAAAATAACAGACGATGTTGACGTGAGGCGCAGAAAAAACAGAATGAAGCTGGATATATGTTCAGGTGATAACGTAGCTAATTTCAATTTGTTCACAACTGAACTTTGTGGTGACAATTGGCGTCCGAGACAGTACTACACTGTGATCTCAAGAACGAAACATGAAATCTAATTTCAAATTTAATTTGAAAAATTTTAGCAAAGAATATTCTCAAAGAAAATTGAATTTTCTACAAAAAATCTCTCTAAGTAAATTGATGTAAAACGAGCTGTTTCCTTGTAACCGTGCTTTAAACAATGATTTGTTTTTTAAATTCTGGTAATGCGCGTTTTCATCCCCCGACAAAATATCTTTATATATAATTTTTACAATTTTTCTGAAGAACTCGTACTCTAAATAGGTAGTGATTTTTTATTTATGAATTCCCACAATTTTCCTGAAAATCAAGCACCCAAATTAGTTGTGAATTACAAGTAAACATTTAAATTTTAGCGGTGGTTTTTTTAGAGTGCTGACATCTAGTGCAGACTGTATCATATAATAGTTTATTTTGGGTCTGCTATCTAGTGTCGGATTTTTATTTATATAATTATTCAACTTTAATATTGTTTTTATATAATAAAGCTATTTGACAAGAGTGATATAAAAATGATGATAAAATTTTTTACACCAAACAAATATAAAATTACATTCTTCATATCGTTGATATTTCTGAATTCTCATGTTTATTTTAGTGCTTATGATGGTGTGGGTTATTTTGTTAAGAGAAATTTTGCTGATAGGATATTTGGTCAGCGATATTATGTCCGGAGATATTTTGTCGGCGGATATTTTGTCCGTAGGATATTCTGTCGGGGATATTTTGTCGGGGAATGAAAACGCGCAGAATCTTAAATTTTTTTTTCTTTTTTGGATTTTTGTAACTACTAGAAATATACAAATTCTTTTAGTCAAGATATATATTCTTGAAGAAAATTTAATGCTCTACAAAAAAGGTCTCTTAACATTTTTTGCTTAATTTACTCACTCGAAAGTTATTCAAGGTTGGTTGAGTCAAAATGACTTCAATAACCTGAATAACTTTCGAAGGAGTGAATTTAGCAATCAATGTAATAAGACCTTTTTTGTAGAGCATTATAATTCCTTCAAGAATATATGTCTTGACTAAAGAAAATTTGAATATTTCTAGTAGTTGCACAGAATTTAAAAAACAAATCAATTTTTGAAGCACGGTTACAAAGAAACGGTCAATTTACTGAGAGAGATTTTTTGTAGAGAATCAAATTTCCTTTAAGAATATACATTGCTAAAATTTTTCAGGTAGATCATTTACGTGTTTTGAGTAAAAAATAAAATTTCTGTCAAATAACTAATAGTCGTAACGATATACCTTTGAATGTCAATATTAAGGGCTCAAACGGGTACAATAATTTTTGATTAAAAATGAAAATTTTTTTAATTACCAATTATTCATTATCTAAAGAATAAAAATTATTTTACCTAAAAATACTTACTATGAAAAAATTTAAAACTATTTTTCATTACAATTTTCCATTTTCGTAATTATGATATTTTACATTGATCAACGATAATAAATTATGAGAAAATTACGTTCACCAGTAATACACATCCAAAAAATTAAAGGAACAAGGAAATTTTATAAATTTTTTTGCGATTTTTGGAAGGCTGTAATTTCGTGAAAAATGACCGTATCGAAAAAATAATAATAGCAAATTGAAGCTTGAAATCTTTAATTTAAAGATCTTGCGACAAAATAATTTTTTTAGCCACGGTTTTTGCGGAATCATAAGAAATAGCTCGAGACCAAATTTTTCTAAATTTTTTACTCTTGTTTTTTAGGTCTACGGGGCCGGGAAAATTTTTTTTGAAAAAACCAATTCATGGCTCGTTTAGAAAATTTATTCAGCAACAATTTGTTTTTTGTTCTTTCTCTGTACAACAATTTGCTGCTGAGGTATCAGCCTTCAAAGAAAAAAGGGTCCTTTTGTCGTTGATTGTCGATATTTAAGCAACTAATGGTCGCACAGTAATTTGAAGGGCAGTTTAAGAAACTTGAATAAATTCTCTACAAGCTCCATTTTCTATTTTTTGAAGGAAAAAATTGTTTTCATCCTTAATATCAATTTAAAAAACCCACAAAAAATGGACATTATATGCTTTTTTAGTCAATTCATCGCTCCTTTGCAAATATTGATGGAAAGATTAATGTTGCCAGGCGATTTTACAGCTTAATGTACCTCCAAAAACTCTGGAAATTTTCAAATCTGGTTATTCAGTAAATGTCAGGTAAAGAGAAAAGAAAAAAAAATTTTCCAAAAAACGAAAAAAAAAACCCCCCGAGTAAAACGTAAAAAAAAAAGTAAAAAAGTTCTTGTTTTATCACGATTTTTGAAAAAAAATTAATTAATAAAAAGTGTTTGCTTTCGGTAATTTTTTTTTATGATAATTTTGAACTTAGAGTACTGGCAAAGTGTAATATGAGTATGAATTTATAAAATCTGATCAATAAAAAAATTAATAAATTTGATTCATAATTTGACTATTATTCGATCATAATTCTCGTAATTTAAGCATCATTATTTATCATAACTACGAAAATTGTAATGAAAAATAGTTTGAAATTTTTCCATAATTAGTATTTTTGAGTGAAATAATTTTTATTTTTTGAATAATGAAAATTGGAAATTGGAAAAATTTTTATTTTTAATGATAATTACTTCAACAATGCTATAATTCTTAAATAATTTTATTAATTACTTTATTAATGAAAAAAAAATTTAATTCTTTAAGTAATTAAAAGTCAAATCGTAGTAATTTTTAGTTAACAAAACAATGAAAAATAAAAAATCCTAATTTTTTTATTTGTTATGGCCCCGTGAAAATTTTATGTAATTTATTATGTTTGTATTTTTGATTTTTAGAAATATATATAGATTTCTCGGAATAAACTTGTTTCGGGGGATTCACGGGGAAACATGGATGTGAAATTTTACAATAATAGTTTTTTTTGTTCGTGGTTTTAAATTTTATTTAAACACACATTTAATTATTAAATATTTAATGAAAATTTATAAAATTTAAAAATAATTTAATTTCATAGTAGAATTATCATTTAAATTCATATTTCGATTATTCTTACTCAGTAAAACATTTTAAAATTCTTAAATAACATTGTTATAAAACTATTTAAATTTCACGAATTTGTTTAAGTAAATATTTAAATTATTATTGAAAATAATATTATTTTATAATTCACAACTTAAAACATTATTATTTGGATTCATAATATAATATTTTGTAATATATTTTAAATTATCGAACTAAAATTAATTATTCAGAGTAATATTCGAATTAACAAATTAAAATTATTATTTAGATTCGTGAAATAATCCATTTGTAATATATTTAAATTCTTAACTAGTTTATTTAATATATTACAAGTTTATAAAGAACAAACTTACAGCTTGGGGTGTGATTGGGAAAGAATACATGAAATGTGTCTTGTTTTTAAGTAGTTACAGATAAAATATAATAGATAAAAAACAGGTTGTCAGAGAATAAAATACATAATTAGGATTGGATTTGTCACAACAGTGATGTTCTTCTTTGTAGTGTTTCCAGTGTATAGTTGACGGTGCTTTTGATGCATTTTTTATCTTGCATGGCGAGTATGTTTACTTCTTTAAGACCAAAAACACACATGACATCTAGGTACGGGGTCAAAAACTTCTTCCTTAGGTCCTTGTATGCAGGACAAAAGAAAAGAAAGTGCTCATAGGTATCTAGGGCCCAGTAGTGGCATACTTGACAGTATTTGTTGGGCTTGAAAATGTGAGTTTCCCCATTTTGTGAGTTCAAAGAGCACCAGTGTTTATTTCCTAGCCTTAGTTGTGTGAAAACTCTTTTGTGCAGGAAAGAGAGATTGGTACTTGAATGAAAGGCACATGAGTCACCGATTGATCTTCGGATATCCAATTGACATGCAGACGAGGATGCCCAGTTGTTGTTGTCTTCCAGGCGCAGTGAACTTTTGTATTTTTCGAAGACTCTGGATTTTTCTAACTTCCATGCCCTGGGGTCCCAATTACCCCACATATGGGTTGCACCGAGACTGGACAGGCAACATCTAAAAAGAGCTGTCCAGTTGTACTTTAGTTTGCTTACCATACCTCTTGAGTCATCTGCCAGCTCGATTTGGCGCATGAGGCATGTCTTAGGCAGACTGTTTTCACTTAGCTCCAGAATATTGATCATGAAGTTCCAGGCTAGTTTGAGACCTTGCAGGCTTGTTTTGAATCTGTCCAGTTCGAGGCTTAAGAAGCAACTTGGTGTGCATTTGGGGAGTTTTAAAGTACGTTTGAAGAAATCCACTTGCGCTGCTTCAATTTCTTCGGTATAGGCTAGTCCCCAGACTGGAAAGCCGTACAGTAGGGTAGAGAGAGTCATCGCATCGTATAGCTTGGTGCACGCCTCCCAGCTGTCGTTTTTCGCGCTTGCTAAGATGGATATCACAGCTCCAGTAGCTATTTTAGCTTTTTTTATTGCACTTTCCATATGCTTGGAACCAGTCATGGTGGAGAAAATGTTGAAACCCAGATACTTGAATGTAGGAACTACTTCAATTGGTGAATCGTTGTACTGGGGCAGGTGTACTTTGTTGCGTTTTGCTTGGCCTCCTGATCTAAAAAACATTGTTTTTGTTTTGCTTGTGTTGACTTTAAGCCTGTTTATTTCACAATATTTTTTTAGGGTTTTTGTGAAGGCTATCAGATCTTTTATGTTCCCAGACAGCAGTACCATATCATCAGCGTAAAGCAGCATAAGTAGGTCCACCACGTTGTTGATATTTAAGCCAGTATGGTTCCTTCTCCTAAAAAAATCCTCGATATCAGCCAAAAACAAAACGAATAGCAGGGGACTTAGGCATTCTCCCTGGAGAACTCTTTCAGTGACTTTGAAGCGATTTGAGGACTCTCCGTTTTGTTTGACCTGTACGGTGGTTTGGTCATATAATTCTTTTAAGTTGTGTATAAACTTTGTACTTACGCCAAGCTGGTAGAGTTTTGCCCAGAGTAAATCCTGTGCCACAGAATCAAAAGCACGGGAGAAGTCGACAAAGAACCCATATGCCTTGCCGAGGGATTGTCTTCCCCTGATATGAATAGCAGATTGAAGGACATAAAATGCGTCAACACATCCTATATTTCGTCTGAATCCCATCTGTGATTCTGGAATGAGACGTGCATTCTCAGCCCAGTTTTCAAGCCTTTTCCTGAGAATTTATGTAAATACTTTGGTAATGCAGTTCATGAGCGGAATACCTCGGTAATTTCCTGGGTATTCTCTGGCTCTCGCTTTAAAGATCATGCAGAGGACTGCTTGGCTCCATTCTCTGGGTACTTTGCCCTGCTCAAGAATACTATTAAATAGCGATAGCAAGCAGATTTTCCAGTTTGAAGGTAATATTTTTAAGAACTCATTCGATGCCAAGTCATTACCCGGTGCTTTGCCTGATTTCAACTTTTTTAAGCAGTCCTCAAGCTCCAAAGCTGAAATTTCGTTATTAAGCTCCAGGATGGCATTGCTTGCTAGATTTAGAGTAGCAGAGGTTAAGTCTGGGTAAATGTTTGCATAGAAGGTGTTCCAATCCTCAACCGAGGGCCTATTGGCCCATTTTTTAACTCTGGAGCATTTTCTCACAGCAACTCAGAAGGAGTTGCGGACAGCACTGAATTTGTTTTTTATATCATTGATGTGGTCCAATTTTCTAGTCTTTATAGTTTTCTTATATTCCTTCTTGGCATCAATAAATGCATGTCTGTATTCTGGGCTGAAGTTTGATTTAAAACATGCTTTGAGGACTTTTTGAGCAGCCTTTTTTGCATTTTTACATTCAGAGTTGAACCATGGTTTTGATGGTTTACTTTTTGAGTTGGATTCAAGTACAATCTTCATATTTGCAAATTCCGCAGCTTCTTTGATGTTCTCAATAATTTTCTGAGCCTGTATATCAGGATTAGTTGTGTTTATTATTTCGGATTAGTTATTGGCAGCCAGATACATGATGTACGCACTCGAAGTGGAATCTTTCCATTTGAAAAGGATGTGTTTCGAGATTGTGTTGACTGGGTGTTTTGCACGAGTACAATCTCCACTGAGTAGTTCCAGAGTAACTAGGAAATGGTCTGAGTCTGTGAGGTTATTTTGCAGTTGCAGGTCAGAAATAAGTGATAAGGCGTTGACGCTAGCCCAGACTAGATCCACCGTACTTGAGCCGTTTGAGTTACAAAATGTCTTTTGGGCAGGATGGTCACTTTTTTCGCGGCTATTGATGAATACAAAACCAAGTGGCCCAAGTTGCTCAGTCAGAATTTTTCCTCTATCGTTAACAAATTTATTGGTAGCTTTTCTTTCTGTGTATAGTGTGGTGTCTTCAAAAAATTCTTCATAGCTGTCATCCAAAAGGCCCACCCTGGCGTTTGCATCTCCCCCAATAATGATTGGAGCGTCTTCGTAGACTTCCTGGATAGTATTGATAACTGAGCATAGTTGCTTTATTAGCTTTTTAAAACGTGGTGAGTCAATAAAATTTGGGGAGAAGTAAAGTAAACCAATTATTAATGGAGAGTTGGCTCGATGGTCGACCAGGATGAAGCTCTACCAAGGTGTTAATGCGATGAGTGTCGAGCTTGTGTTAACATTAACTAGCGTTACAAGGCGTCCACTTGGTCGGTAGCAGTTGGTTGGTTTTTTTGCTGGGCTCCAATAGCACCGGTATTCGCTGAGGAAGTCTGGGGTAGAAGTCGGGTTACAAGAGAGCCAAGTTTCTGAAAGACAGTATATACAGGATAGGATGCTGTTGACAAGATTAGTACAATTATTAAAACCATTTGAATTATTAAAACAGATACTTATGTATGAATTCTCTGACGTTTGTTGCTATTCCTTTGGCGTATGCTGCCTATGAGGCTGTGGGGCCCGGTATTGGGTCCTCGAGTGTTGCGAGGTTTGGCTTGTGCATGTATATCTCTTTTGGGGCTGGTTGCAATATATACGATTTGGTTTTTTGCAATATCCCATTTGCAGGAGTTCCCGTCCTCGATAACCTTCTGGAATTTAACAGCTACAGTTTTGCCTTCTCCTCTCATTCTATTTGCAAAGCTTCTGTTGTTAATATCAATAATTTTTTCGGTGTTAGTGAGTTCCGGATTGATATAAATTCCTTTTGTTGCCTCTTTATCTTTGAGCATGGCTTTGTTGCGCAAGATATTTAGTTTAGTGTCAAGAGAGTTAAATTTCACACGGACGACAGTGGGTTCAATCCTCTTTAACCATGCACAGTCTACTATGCTGGGAGAGATGTCTAGGGATTTATTGAAAAAGTCTGTGAGGAGGTCATGCAGGTTGTGAGTCTCTTCACATAGAGAGAGTCCTTTGATGATCACATTTTGTTTGATGAGGTTTTTTTCACAAGTCTCCAATTGTTTGACTGCATCAGCCAGAGTTTTCGAAACGTCCAAATTGCTTTGAGAGAGATCATTAACTTTGTTTTTAACTATCTCATCAACTTTACTTTGGATTATCTCAGAAATCTTACTGTAAGTTGGTGAGAGTGATGTTTCTAGAGACGTAGACATGGTCTTTTCAACATTGAATATTCTTTCCTCAAGCTTGCTGTTAGTTTCCTTGAGACTGCCAATTTCACCCTTTATGTCCTTTATATCCTTGCCGAGACCTTCTAAAATCTTATCTTGTTTATCAATCGCGTCTACCAGCTTTTCTTCCAGGCTTGAGAATGATTTTCGGTTGTCTTTTTTCATATTTTTCAGCATAGCAACAAGCCATTTCATCTCCTGGGGAATCGGGGTTTCTTTATCATCCATTTTATTGGTGTTACTCTGGCGCTTTTTTGGTGGCTGTAAAGGGTAGGTAAGAGCGGAAGAGTCCTGCGTGATTTCCGAAAAGATTCTTTCACCTGTGCTTTTGAAACCAGCTAAGTAATTGCTGATTGAATTTTGATTAGCATCTACTTTATCCACACTGCCTGGCAGTTTGCTTAAGTTATTTGGACGTCCTTTTCCCACTTTTGCAGTATTAACTACCGGACTGTGAGTAGTAGTGCAGCCAGGTAGTGGGGAATGATTGCTTGTATTGGTATCTGATGGCAGTGGGTAACAGTCAGCATCAGGTGTTTTCCAAGTTGATCCACGGGTGTCGCTAGAATAGCCTCCAGATGTATCTGGGTATAGTTTGCTCTTACACCACGCACATTTTTTGTGTCACAATTATAACCTCACTCTAAGGACCTTGGGTTTTATTGTTGCTAATTGTGACGTCACGACGTCGTATTCTTACTGTCAATCAGCTTATTAAAAAAAAATCGTACATGCTATGCCATCTGGCTATGCATGAATTAATTAATTAGCAAATGACTTCCAGCCATTATTACGGCTGATGATTTTTAAATTTGAATTTAAATTCAAATTATTTTTATTATGAAATATTGTTGTAAATAAATATGAAAATAAAATGATTCAATATTAAAAAATTAAATGATTATGAAATTTGAATATAAAGTCAAATTACTATATTTTATAATAAAATGAAATTTATTAATAATTAAATAAAAAATGAAAAATGAAATGAATTATGAAATATGAAAAGAATATTATTATAAAGTATGAAATAGAATTTTGAAATGATAAAATATTTATAGAAAAATTATAAATGAAAAATAATTATTAATATTAAGTTTATTAATAATTAAGTAAAATAATAAAGGAATAAAGGAGTATGAAATGAAATTATGAAATTTTTATAAAGAAATAATAATTATTAATAAACAAGTTATTAATAATTAAAATAAAATAAATTATAAAATGCTTAAATAATAAAAGAATAAATTACAATAAAAGAAAAAAATAAGAATCAATAAATATTGATTTATGAATTCGACTCCAATGCTTTATGCGTATGTTGCTAACTGCATTGGAAGTCATGAAAAATATATATATATATAAATAATAATTATGAAAAAATATTGATTTAATTATAGCCAATAAAATAATTGGTATAATTAAATAATTATTGGAAGGGATGTTACTACCTGGTAACAGCTCTTCTGGAAATCGAAAAAGATTTCAGTTTCCTAAGTGAGCTCATTCGTCATCGACGAAATTTTAATTATTTAAAGGCACGGTCCTTAATTTTATTAAATCATTGTAATGTGATTTAAATATTTATAAACCGAATTATAAAAATATAATTCAGAATATTTTTAAATAATTATTGAATTATTGAAAGTAATAATTCATTTTAATAAAAATAATTTTGATAAATATTCCATCAATTATCAAGTTCAAGTTGAAATCTTTAAATATAATTCATTCAATGAATAAAATTCAATATTGATAAAATTCCATCAATTATCAAGGTGTTACGTCTGGATTTTTAATAAAAGCAGGCTTTGAGCCTTGACTATAATATGACAACGTGTTAAGGATGCCAAATTATGAGCGAAGAACTCGACCTACTTTAAAATCGGACTTATTAAGTATATTTGGTCCTAGTCTTTCAACCAATAGACCGGGGACAAGAAACCTTAGTGAAGGAATGTGTAAATTAAAACATGAATTTAAATTATAAATAAATAACTATATTGTTACAAACAAATTTCGATTAAAAACAGTGAAAATGAAAAGATTGAAGTCAAGGTTATATAATACAGAATTATTCGGAATTTAACTTGTTAACAAATACTGAGTAAATTTTAGATACGAATGCCAATTATTTCTTTTACGCTGTATACTACAAAAATCTAATTATTTTGAACATGCCATCAATGAGGTGGCTTATGTGAGTAATACTCCAGCCTACTCTAGTTGAAATGACTGGTAGAGAATGTTTCTTAATGATACAGTACAAAAATATTAATATATGAGAGCGGCTGAGGCAGCCGTTCGGCACGTGCGTGGCTCGGGCGATCACCAAAGTTAAGTAGCATCAAGCAGGATTACTACTTGGCTGGGTGACCGCTTAGCCACGCGTCGGGTTCGAACGAAGGTCTCTGACCGTTAGGCGCGGGATGAAGATCCAGTGATCGGTAAAATGGGAATTTTATCGATCACTGGAGCTTCACTCAAACCGAAACTGTACTGGCTAGGTTTTCTCTGTGGTTTTCCTACGCCACTACACCTCCATTGCACAAGGGAGGGAGTAGGGCATCACCGTAATGATGCAGTACAGTACAAGCACAAGTCGGGCCACAGCCGCACAATAAGGAAGCAGTTTGCGATTTAAAGGCAAAAATGTAAAAAGATACTCCTGTATTCTATACATTGAAATAAAGAAATAAATAATATTAATATATGAGACATTAAATTTCGTGGACTTACTACATATTAAATGGCGATAATTTTACATGGATATTTTATTGAAATATGCGTTGATCGAAGGTCTTCATCCTTTGGTAAATAATTATTGGCCTATTCCTTACTTCATATTTAAAATCGACTACGTGTACATCTTTCATTGTATCAGGTTTTTAAAAACAAGGTGGCTAGCAGCCTACTCTTTACTATATGAAAATGAGATCACTCGGATATAGGAAGAATAACGGGTATTAAGTTAATAGTTCGGGACTCACGACACAACTGACTATTTTTGGGTCAGTTCGTTAGAGTTTCTGAAAAATGGGTGGTTTCTCAAACTTCTGTACTTGGGGGACATTCTCTTCCCACGTTCTTCCACCTCCACCCAAAAGTTTTCCACTTCCTTTCGGAAAACCATTGTTTCGGGGCCGCACTATCCCTTCGACATTGATTTCCCGTTTCACTCTCTTTCAGTTCTTCACAACTCACTGCTCTTTTTTGTTAATAATAAATGTAATAATAATAAAAGTAATTGATGTTACTATTTTCATAAATCTTAATAAATAATTCGATTTATTTTTCCTTAAATTATTGTTAAATGAAATTTTCTATTTCTATTTTGTTTAAGTTTTATTCTAATATTTTAATATTTTATTTGTCTTTGAATTCTGATATTTTAATGTTTTATTTTATTTAAATTAAATTCTCATATTTTAATATTTTATTTTATTTAATTTGAATGTTAATAGTTTCTTTTAAATTTTAAATTCTAATATTTTAATGTTTTATTTTATTTAATTTAAATTATCATATTTTAATATTTTATTATTTTTAATTTGAATGTTACTATTTTATTTTATTGTATTTTCGCTTTAGTATTTTACTCTTAACAATATTTAAAATTGTTAAATTTTATTATCTACCTAAAACCTTTTAATTTTTATTTATTTAAACATTCATTTGTCTAGACACCATAATTTATTTTTAAGTATTTTTCAATTTAGAAAACATATCAGAAATGCATTACAATGGTACTATTTACTTTAAGTCTTATTTTAGAGTGCAGTTGTGATAAGAAGTGCGTCAACTGCCACTCTGACCATGGTGAGGATTAAAATTCCTTTTCGCTTAATATATTATTCGAATATGAATTATATGTTGAGACAAATTTTAAAAACTACAATAGAAGTAAAATAAAATGATAATAATATTAAAACTAAAAATTTATTCGGACGTAACAAAGGGTTAAGAAGGAAGAATAATAAATAAAAAATCAAATAAATAACTATTGATAACAATAATAATCATCAAATAAATCAAGGTAACAATTTAATTAAATAAATAATTAATTATCAAATTTTAAATAATAATTGATTGATTTTAAATAAATTAAATAACAAGTGAAATCGAGAGTTAAACCATTTTATAAAAGTATTAAAATTGTAAATTGCATTTAATTGTCTAATGCAAATTGAATTTTGTTTTGTAATAATTTTTAAATAATTGTTTTGATTTTAATAAATTTGGAAATTGTTTTAATTTTGCTTTTATTATTTTTTTTTTTACTTAATTAATTAAATTTTATTTTACTTAGTTTTTATTATTTTAATTTATCTTTTAGACAACGAAACATTTTTTAATTATTATTTTCTTTTAATTTTAAATAAACAGTCATCCTTATAGCTCCGTCCCAGTTATTTCGCTAGGCGAAGGCTAAACAGGAGCGCTACTCTTAATATGTGTTATTTTGACGTAACACTAATCATCTCAATGTTATAAATAATTGCCTTAATTTAACTTGTAGATGGAAGTAGACAACTTAGTATATTTCATTGAATATCTTTAAACTTTATATTGCACGTATGGACACTTCAAAATAGTAAAGATCGTAGAGCGTCAGCGAGCACGTCCGCTCCCGTTCAATGCTCAGATCACACTCAAAATTCTCAATTAGTAATATTTGAATTAACATTAAAAATAGTATTGCTTAATAATTCATAAATTAAGATTATTATTTAGATTCCTAAATAATATTTTTGGAATATATTTTAAATTCTCAAATTAGAATTAATTAGTTAGAGTAATATTTGAATTATTATTAAAAATTGTTATTTAAATTTATATTCTTATTCAAAAATATATGAATATTTCGATTATCAACTTAGATACGAAACATATCACTTAAAAATATATTTTATTTCTAAATTAAATAAAAATAATTGAGAAATTTAATTTTCATTAAATAAAGATACGAAATATAGTATTTAAATATATTTCATTTCAAAATTAAATAAAATGATTGAAAAATCATTACAGCACCCACTTTTATGTAATGTTTCGCCTTCACGTATGTTCTCTTTCTTACAAAATGGTGTACTTAATTATTTATCATTATTCTAATTATTTTCAAATTTATATAAGTATATATATATATAAGTATATATATATATATATATATATATATATATATATATATATATATATATATATATATATATGTATATATATTATTTATTGTTTGTTAAATGAGCGAATAAACTAATTGGATCTGGTTTAGGCGTGAGGAATTAAACAATTAAAAATTACACAGTTTTTAACTATAAATAAATAAGAGATTTATTTACACTTATTTACACCTTAAATTGTAAGAAATTATACTTAATAGCGAATGCGACAAATATTACACGGAAGCGAATGCAACGTAAAACTTACGTATAAAAATTAACACGTGGTAGAGAGCGGTTAGATTCACGGAAATTAATTTAGATAATAATTACACGCGAATAACAATTTATTTATTCTCAATAAATAGCAGCCTTAATTTACTGACTAAATATTGAAGATAATTAGCAAAGCGATTTTAATTATATCACACAAGAAATAATTACTGAAGCGGTTTCAAAGCACGAGGTTGCAGGTAGCAAAGCACGTTGTAGAATAGCTGGAGATGAAAAAGTCGTTAAGTCGTCGTCGACACTTGGTGTTGACGTGGAAGCCTTGCTGCATAAGACGAATTTTTCCATTGGCTTAAAAGCGCGCCAACAGGAAGTAGTTGATAGCGGATTTTCTTATTGGCTGGCCAATATAAGACGAATTATCTGATTAGCCGGCTGGAAGCGGGTTCCCATAGCGTCTTGACACGGTCCTGATGGAGTTTTTAGTATGTGTTGGGCACAAATAGCGAGTGACCCGGCACTCTACGCTCTCTGGACAATAGCGAGTTCGGCAGCTCCCGGACTTAGCGGAAATGCACGAAGCTAATTTGAATTAAATTAAGCTCATGACTAAACAATTGTTTAAATGTATAAATCGTATATTATTTATTATTTCTTATATATTTTAATTTGATTTGAAATAAATGTTTGAGTTATTTCTAAATTATTTAGTTTAAATTTATCCGACTTGACATATCTATTACTTTATTTGTGTATATTTATTTTTATCCATATATTTATATGTGTACCAATATATATATGTGTATATATATATATATATATATATATGCGTAAGGGATGAAGGATGCCGGGTTCATAACATATTCTTGATCAATCCAAAATTTCTTAATTAATATTATGGTGACTGAAGTAATTAAAAAATAGCAAGTGAAAATTTTTGTTTGCTGATCTCTGCTTCCGGTGATGAAGTAATCGATTGCAGATATGGTTAATTACATAGAAGTGTTATCAAAATTAGTTACTTGGGTAGTATAAATTGAAGAAATGTATTATATCTGAACGATCGATCAAAATATAAAAAATGAAAAAGAGAACTAATATATGAGATTTAAAAATGAGAGTTAAATAAATAATGAGACTGCAAGTATCAAAGATCTTCTTGGGAATATATATACTAGGGTGTTTCAAAAAATAAAAAATTTTTTTTCTTCTCGGAAACAGTTTCGAAAGTTTCATTTAGGTATCAAAATACGCCTGTGACAATTAGAGCTCTTTATATTAACATTTAATGGTTCAACATTGCACTGTTCTATTTTTCATAAGAATAACATGAAAAAAAATTTTTTTGCGTATTCTGATTTTTATAACTCGCTAAAGATGCATCATTGGAAAAATCAGCAGGTTTATTTTTGAAGAGAATTGAATGTTTTACAAAATAGTATATTACACACCTAAGGAAGAAAAGTACGAAATGTCTGTAATTGTTGACCGAGGCTTCGCCTCGGTCAACAATCATATGATCAGAGACTTTCTTATTTACTTCCCGAGAAGTGTATACTATTTTTCTCGTCGACGGAGGCGGAAAGCCGCAACTACGTTTTGCACAGCGGGACGAAAGTTGACGCTTTCCGCCCGGTGGCGAGAATAAAGCCTTATAATTTCTTGAAACATCTATTTTTTCCAAAATTATTTAAGGTTGAAGTTAAATTTATATAAAATTTTGAGATCTTTTTAATTTTTCATCGAAACTATCAGACTTATTACAAAATATCATGGTACTTTTTTTGTAGACAATTCTATTTCCTACAAATAATTACTAATAAACTTTTTCTGGATTCCGCATTGTTTTTTTACTTATTTTCATTTTAATGTCAAGCTTATAAACAAAATAGTCTTCTGATCGATTTTGAGAGCTTCACATTAAAACGAAAATAACTAAAAAACAATGCGGCATTCGAAATAACTTGATGGGTAATAATTTGTAGGAAATAAAATTGTCTACAAAAAAGAACCCACGATATTTCGTGATAAGTCTTATAGTTTCGCTGGAAAAGTAAAAGATTTCAAAATTCAATATAAATTCAACTTCAACCTCAAAAAACTTCTGAACAAATGGATTTATCAGAAAATGATAAAAGACTTTTTTTGTCGAGCATTCAATTCTCTTAAAAAACATGCCTACTGTTTTTTCCTATGATGTATCGTTAGCTTGTTATAAAAATCAGAAGATGCAAAAAAAATTTTTTCTATGTTATTCTTATGGAAAATAGAAAAGCGCAATGCGGAACCTTTTAATGTTAATATCAAAAGCTCTAATTTTCACAGACGTCTCTTTATATTGTTATGTTCTGGCTTTAAATCTAGTTAAATAATAATTTTAGAACTTTTTTTTTGGTAATATACATTAAAACTTTGGTCACTGTAATAAAGGAAAATTGTTTATCAGAGTAACTAAAGCAGATAAGCAACTGCGCAAACACCGTCGTGGCCCGTAGCTTGAAGTTATGACGAGGCATGAGACCCGGGCCTCGACGACGTTCTCTAGCGTAACCTGAAATGCAACGTTTGGCGATTTATAATTTTATAACTTTTTTTTTTTGTACTGGTTCTGCGGAGGCAGAACAAGCAGTCAGCCAACGAACATCTGAGTCACCGGACCTCGGTCCAGTTACTAACTGATCCAACCTGTAACTTGATGAACTCAAACATACCTAAATTTATTAAATTTGGTGTACCATTTATTATATAACTCTTCTCGAATATTAAAAAAATCCTGAATCACTACTAATCGACGACGGACTCGCCTAGGGTCGACAGACACCCTAATGATATCAAACCTGAACATAAAAATTAATAATATAAATTTATTTATATTTTTAATTATTGTGGGGTAATACCCCAGAACATAACAATATCGGAATGAAACTTTTGAACTTGTTTCCAAGAAGAAAAAAAAAATTGATTATTTTTTAAAACTCCCTAATATACACATACATACATGCGTATACACCTTTGATACATATATATATATATATATATATATATATATATATATATATATATATATATATATATATATATATCGAATATAGATTATAATTATTCAAAAAAAAATAAAAATTTTATATATATCATACGGGGTGGCCAGTATTGTATCTACTCATGATGAGCATTTCCCAGAATCATAATAATGTATTTTATGAAGCATACTGTTTAAATAATTGATAATAATTATAAAGGGATGAGAGGATCTGATATGTGAGAATTGGCGGTTCGTGAATAATTATATTTAACACTTGAGAATTTTGTGAAAAATAAATATAGTAATTTATTTACAATATATACACTGAATGAAAATTTATTTATATGAGATTTATGCCAAAGAACAGTTTATTTAATTCGTTTAATGCAATTTTATGCAAATGCAACACGTGGCCAAGATGGCTACTTGGCGGTAACAATTTCGACACACGCGGTGAGACTAATTTAATTTAATAAAGCACTGAGATTGATAATGAGATCAAAAATAATATAATGAATAATTGCTGATAATTATTATGAGAAAATGCACCAAATAAGTTAATGAGAACGCAATTGATTTATTGAGAACACTGAGATTATGAAAAGCACGAGGCGTCCGCCATGAGAATACTTTACAATATGATAAAGTGAGAGCGTTGATAGTGCGAGAGAGCGCAAACTTCCGTCTTCTTCATCCCCACTATGCGGTAAGAATGCGACTAGCGGAGCCGCCTATTATTGATAGGTGATCGACTGTAGTATAGACTATAGCATCGATCACTTATCCGCCGTGAGAATAGTGATGAGAGCGCGGGAGATTTGAACATTCTCCCCGCCTTCTCCTACTGGTTGGAGAAGTTAGATGATCCATGAGAATCTTCCGCAGCTGATGAGATTGGTAGCAGCACGAGTTTGCTGATCGGGCGCTTGAGAACAGATGAGACTGTCTTTAGAGTGACAACTCTGGTGAGACCATCTGCACCAGGATGCAATTGAACCACACGAGCGAGCGGCCATTTCGTAGGCGGGTATCGCTCGTCTGAGAGCAATACAAGTGATCCAACTGTTATGTTGTGATGAGATGTATTCCATTTTGAGATAGATTGATGAGATTGCAAGCATTCTGTTGACCATCGATCCCAGAAATGCTGCAAGCGTTCTTGAATGTGCTGCAGATGAGAAAGCCTTGATGATGAGATAGAAGTGAGATTAGGTTCCGGTATTGTGTTGATAGCGGCACCACGGATGAAATGTCCGGGTGTGAGAGCAGTGAGATCGTCCGGATCCTCTGAGAGTGCGCTGAGAGGACGAGAATTGAGAATTGCTTCGACTTGAATGAGAAAGGTTGAGAAATCTTCATAGGTGAGAAGTGTATCAGCAGTAGTTCTCTGAAGATGATACTTAATTGATTTTACGGCAGCTTCCCATTTTCCGCCCATATGAGGAGCTCCAGGTGAATTAAATGACCACTGGGTTCCGTCATTGGCGAGATGCTGCTGTAGATGAGATGATTCCTTGAGAGCGCCGGTGAGAAGTTGTTTGAGGATGAGATCAGCACCCTTGAAGTTTGTTCCACAATCACTTCGAAGTGTGCGGCAAATTCCCCGTCGACTAGTGAAACGGCGGAATGCCTTGAGAAAACCTTCACTGGAGTAGTCAGTGACAACCTCCAGATGAACGGCTGATGTTGAGAGACAGACAAAGACAGCGATCCAGCCTTTGTAGCATCTGGTACCGCGTCCTTGAAAGAACTTCAGAGACACTGGGCCTGCGTAGTCGACTCCAGTGTTCTTGAAGACGAGAGATGGTGAGACCCGATGAGATGGAAGTTGACCCATGAGTTGCTGAGATCTGACTCCCCGCATGCGCACGCAGGTGAGACAGCGATGAATAAAGTTTTTAATTGGGGCTCGTCCACCAATTATCCAACACTTCTTTCGAACATGAGATAATGTGAGTTGGGTACCTCCATGCATTGTGCGAATATGAGAGTCTGCGATGATGAGACGTGAGAGTGTACAATCCTTTGGAAGGATTGCTGGATGCTTGCTGTCAGAATCCAGTGGTGAATTCTGCAGCCGTCCACCGACTCTGATGATGCCAGCTTGATTGATGAATGCAGTTAGTCTGGTGAAGCAATGAGATTTTCTGAGAGCTGTGCCTTGAGATAGTGATGCAATTTCTGATAAGAAATATTCTTGCTGAGTAGATTTAATCCAATGGATTAAAGCTGCTTAAAGTTCAGCAGGCGTGAGAGGTGAGATGCTGATTTTTGAACAAGGTATTTTCTTAAAACATGAGATTGCTTGAAATACTGTTGCTGTGCAACGTAGTAGAGATGTGAGAGTAGTCCAAGAGTGAATGAGAGATGAGAGTGGCATGAGAGGTGGACTAGTTGAGACATGAGACTTGCAAGGTCGCATTTCTGAGCTTACTTGCTCTGTTTCATCTGGTGATGAACTAAGAAATTGATGAGATGGCCATTGGGTGGGTGGATCAGCTAGCTAGCTGGGTCCTGACCACCATAGCTGATGATTGATGAGTTGAGACGCTGTGAGACCCCTGGAAGCACAATCAGCAGGATTCTGCTTCCCTGAGATGTATCTCCATTGTGCATCTGGAGAATGCTGCTGAATCGCTTCAACGCGATTTTTTACGAATTCCTGCCACTTGGTAGGTTCACTGGACACCCAAGCTAGTGTTGTGGATGAATCAGTCCAAAGATAGGTTGGAACATGAGATAGTTGAAGCGTTGATGAGACATGAGATGCAAGTTTTGAGAGCAATAATGCAGCTGAGAGTTCAAGTTGCAGAATTGTGAGACGTTTGAGAGGTGGGACCTTTGTTTTCGAGCAGATGAGAGAAATAAGAGCCTGTTCACCAGGTTGACAGACTCTGAGATATATTACTGCAGACATTGCAGCCTGAGATGCGTCAGAAAACCCATGAATCTCGATGCTTGATGAGTTTGGAATGAGATTGATCCATCGAGGAATTCTGAGCTGAGAAAGTTGAGGTAGTTCATCGCGGAACGTCTTCCATCGGTGAACTATTTCTGGTGAGAGCGCGTCGTCCCAGTCGACCTTTTGTAGCCAAAGGTCCTGGATGAGAATTTTTGCCTTGACTATAACTGGTGAGATTAAACCTAGAGGGTCAAATAATGAGCAGCCTCTGAGGTGATGGTGCGCTTGGTTATGCTGAGAGTCTGAAAAGTTTTGCCAGTAAAAGTGAGAACATCTTCTTGACAGTTCCATGAGAGGCCCAAGATTTTTGAGAGAGTATCTGAGAATAAATGAGAATCTTCTGGACTGAGTGATGATGAGATTTTGCTAAACCTAGGATGATTGCTTTTCCATTTAGCTAATGGAAAGCAACCTGAGTTGCAGAGTGCTTCGACATGATTTGCAATGTCGTTGAGATCGCTAAGATTGTCGGCACCACCGCCGATGTCGTCGACGTAGCTACCTTTCTGGAAGGGTTCCACTGCTAGTGGATATTGAGACCCTTCATCGATGAGAAGTTGTTTGAGAGCTCGGCCAGCGAGATATGGTGCTGGTCGAGTGCCATACGTGACAGTCTTGAGTTGATATGTCACGGTGAGACCATTCTCAGTCCAGAGAATGCACTGATAGTCCCTGTCATCAGGGTGAATGAGAATTTGACGAAACATCTTCACGATGTCCGTCAAAAAGATGTATCTGTGACTTCTGAGATATAAAAGCACATCACAGATCTTCGATTGCAAACTTGGGCCGATATGCAGATGATCATTGAGAGAGCTGGATGATGATGTTTTGCTTGAACCGTTGAATACGACTCTCAATTTGATCGTTTCGCTGTCTTCACGAACGACGCCATGATGAGGTAAATAGTATACATGAGATGGTTCAGGCGATGATGATGAGACTCGCTGCATGTGTCTGAGTGCTTCATACTCGGTGAGAAATGCGTTGTATTGACTCTGCAGTTCAGAGTCCTGAGAAAGTCGCTTGATGAGACGATTGAGACAGCGTTGCGCAATATGACGAGATTCACCTAGCTTATGAGATGACGATTTGAATGGTAAACGGACCATATATCGTCCTGATGCGTCCCGAGAATGCGTTGCTAGGAAGTGAGCTTCACATTCAGCTTCCTCGACGGTCAGAGTTTCGTTGCAAGACTCTGGAACCTCTTCAAGTTCCCAGAACTTTGTGAGAGAGTCGTGCAGTTGAGAATTTGAGATGATATGATGAGACAAGCTAAGTAAATGATGAGATTGTTGATGAACAGGACCCAGGATAGTCCAACCGAGTATGGTTTTCATTGCAATCGGTTCTGATGAACTTCCTGATCTGAGACCTGGTCGTATGATGACCGTAGAAATCAGCGCCGATGAGAAGGTCAATTTTACTAGATTTGAAGAAGTCTGGGTCGGCGAGTTCTAGATCTTGAATATAAGACCAAAGCATTGGTGAGATTGAGACTGATGGAATTTGCGCTGTGATGTTCTTGAGAATGTGTGCGTTGAGAGATGCTTGTTCGGATGAGATGGTAGAATGCAGTGTAAATGAGCCCATGCCTGAGGTTTTTCCTGATGAGATGTTGCCAACTCCTTGTAATGGTATATTGCAAGGCTAAGAGATGAGTAAGCTCTGATCCAGGATCAATGAGAACTCTGAGACGATGAGACGAGCCTGAAGGATGAGAGATGAGAGCATATGCGGTTGCCAACAGCACTGTCGGTCGAGATGTCACTGGTTTGTCATTTGGAGCACGACTGATGGCAGATGAGACAAAAGCTGCTGCTTGAGAATGGCAAAATTGTTATTGCTGAGATGGTTGAGGCTGAGATTCTGGTTAAGATGTAGGTGGTGATGAGATCTGAGGTGTTTCAGCCATGACAGCAGGTGGCTTCTTCCTTAACCTCATGAGACGAGAGTAATGCAGCATTGAATGATGAGGTTCATTGCATTCTTTGCACCGAAGACGATCTTTGGTTTTGCAATTCTCAAAGCTGTGATCGCCAAGGCAGTTGCGACACAGATGATAATGAACTGCTAATTGGAATCGTTCATCAGGAGACATTGCCTGGAACTTTAGGCAACCTGCAATGAAGTGATTCCCTTCACAGCAGGAGCAGTAGTCAGATTTGAATGAGAGCGTATGCTTTGGAGCTGTTGAATGAGACTGAGACGTGTTTGACTGAGATTGTTGAATGCGTGGAGTTGGATGAGACTGCATCTGAGATTGTTGAAATTGAGATTGTTGAGAATGTCCATGCGTAGATACATGAACCTGAGCAGATGAGATGCGGGGCTTGGGTTCCTGATTGCCACGTGAATCGTGCTGCGGCTTGCGTGGTGAAACGCCACACTCCATGGCTTCACGAGCACTCGCACGACCGCTGAGAAAGGTACGAAGATCTTCGTAGCTTGGAAACTCCGTAGAAGTGCCTAGGTGCACTTCCCAAGCTTTCCTTAATGAGATGTCCAGCTTCTGGACGATGAGATGTACTAGGATCTGATCCCAATGCTCGGTTGGTGATCCTAGTGCCTTAAGAGCCTGAACTGCCTCGTTGGCAGTGTTGATGATGGACTTGAGATGCTTGGCAGAGTTGCTGTCAGCCGGTCTTATGCTGAACAGCTTTTCCAACTGCGCCGAGATGAGAAGACGCTTGTTGTCATATTGCTGTACAACAGCGTCCCAAGCAGATGCAAACGAGTCTCCAGTGACTCTGATGTTTGCGATGAGACGTGCGGCATCTCCCTCCAATGCCGATTTGAGATGATACATCTTCTCGACTGAAGTGAGAGATGTATTTTCCCCAATGAGAGAAACAAACATGTCGTGGAAGTGTTTCCACTCCTGATAGTTGTCTGAGAATTTAGGCACAGGGATAGTAGGGACATTAAGCTTACTTCCAGCTGGCACGATGAGACTAGAGTTGGCGAGAGCACTACCTTGCGATGGTAATGCCGACTCCAACTTATGAATGCGATGTAAAAGCGCGTCTTGCGCTCCTTGAAACAATTTCAGGGCGTTTTCGAATGACCCGTTGGTGAAATATTTATGTTCGACAGTGACGACAGTCTTGGATGAGAGTAGCTTTTCGTGGTCCTCCACGAATTTGCCCCAGTGCAACGAAAGCAATTTCAACTTCGCGTTGGCTGCTCGTAATGAGACGGTATCGATTACACTAGCTTCCGCTGATGCTGCAATTGACGTAAAAATGACAATCCGTCCCTGTTGTAAGGCAATGCGGTTCGTGATAGCAGCCATGTCTGAAAAAGACGTACGTGAGACACAAAAAAAAACAGAAAAATGCTCAAATGAGAATATAAATGAGACAAGGAACGAACTGACAATGGTGGCTGCTTATTGATGAAAAGTTGAGAATTTTGCAGGTAGACGCAGATGAGATTTTTGAGTGATACGCAGCAAGATGAGAGTGATCTTGTACACTTCACTTCACAATAACTAATTTGCACAGTGGTGTCCCTTAATTATTTTCCACAAGTGCAGTACCACGTCCAGGGTACTCAGCAATGCACCTGTGTTGAAGTGAAAAATATGCACTACACAATTCACTCTTTTGTCACTGAAAAAGTTTTTTAAATAAAATTATCCAACCAATTCACACGATCCGGCTCGAAGGACCATGTCATGTTTAAATAATTAATAATAATTATAAAGCGATGAGCGGATCTGGTATGTGTGAATTGGCGGTTAGTGAATAATGATATTCAACACTTGAGAATTTTGTGAAAAATAAATATAGTAATTTATTTACAATATATACACTGGATGAGAATTTATTTGTATGAGATTTATGCCAAAAAACAGTTTATTTAATTCATTTAATGCAATTTTATGCAAATGCAACACGTGGCCAAGATGGCTACTTGGCGGTAACAATTTCGACACACGCGGTGAGACTAATTTAATTTAATAAAGCACTGAGATTGATAATGAGATCAAAAATAATATAATGAATAATTGCTGATAATTATTATGAGAAAATGCACCAAATAAGTTAATGAGAACGCAATTGATTTATTGAGAACACTGAGATTATGAAAAGCACGAGGCGTCCGCCATGAGAATACTTTGCAATATGATAAAGTGAGAGCGTTGATAGTGCGAGAGAGCGCAAACTTCCGTCTTCTTCATCCCCACTATGCGGTAAGAATGCGACTAGCGGAGCCGCCTATTATTGATAGGTGATCGACTGTAGTATAGACTATAGCATCGATCACTTATCCGCCGTGAGAATAATGATGAGAGCGCGGGAGATTTGAACACATACCAAGAAAATGTTTAAAGGGTGACGACGACATAACATGCGTAGTAACATATCCGCGGACAAAATATCCGTGACATAGTATCTACGAAAAAATATCCACAAGACAAATTATCCTCAGACTAAATATCTGCGGAAATAATATATGATAAATAAAATATCTGCGGATAAAATATTTTGAAAATGAACATACCAAAGATATGAATTTATCACACAAAATATTTCATAGTTAAAATATCAGTATGAAAAAGTTATTAAAATCATATTTTTCTGTTAATTTATCATTTAATTCAATAAATACTTAATTCAATAAATACTTCATTTTATGTATGATTGATTCATACATAAAAAGATGTGAAACATAGCGCCCTTTTTTCACAAATTTGTGCCCAAAAAGCGTCACACCAATTTTTATCGACAAATATTTGATCAATTGAATTTTCTTTATGGATATTTTTTCTACAGATTTTTTGTTCACGTATATTTTGTCTGATAGATATTTTGTCACCCGGATTTTTCATCAACGGATATTTTTTGCGGATGCTTTGTCCACGGATATCTAAGCGTGTCATTAAACATTATAAATATAACAACATAATATAGCAGACGAGCGTCCATCGTATGCTGCCATCTCTTGTAATCCAGCTTCATGCGAAGATGCCACAGTATATAAATATTGTAACTAGGTAATTAACTGCGTGGTTGGTTTATATGCTTATTATTCTTTGTCAGCTGACGCACGTGCGTCATAAATGCAGTTAGAGGCCTGATATAATAATCCTACCAAAAACAGATTCTCTGTATAAAATCGCGCCCAGTACACGTTTAAAATTTTTTACAATTAAAAAAAGATTTTTTTTACAAAAAAAATGAATCAAATCGAAAAAATACCAAGTACCTAATATAATTCGAAATCATGGAAAATATTTTCATAGAATTGAAAAAAAAAAATTGAAAAAAAAAATTTCAATGTACTTGGTGTGCGTTGTAAATTTATTCAAGCAAAATTAATTTCTAGAATTGATATCGCATATAAATTATTTCTTAATAAAATTGAATGACATTCTTTTTTTTTCAGTTTATAGGCACACCAAGTACATTGAAATTTTTTTTTTCAATTTTTTTTTTTCAATTCTATGAAAATATTTTCCATGATTTCGAATTATATTAGGTACTTGGTATTTTTTCAATTTGATTCATTTTTTTTGTAAAAAAAATCTTTTTTTAATTGTAAAAAATTTTAAACGTGTACTTGGCGCGATTTTATACAGAGAATCTGTTTTTGGTAGGATTTGTCTTTTTTTTGTCGTGTTGATTGTTAATGATTTTAATATACACTATTAGAAATCGACTTCTAGTTTAAGACACGTGAGCCTATATTGTTTATAGTATGAATTTGTAGAAACAATAAAATTGTTTGGTAACAATTGTAGTAATTTTGTACTGCTAGATATTATAGCCTGATTGATCAATTTTTATGAGACAAAGAGCTGCAGTTGCTGAACGACAGTTTCCTTTAAAGTTAACGTCAAATATATACATTAACGTCGGACTTTTCTGTTAGTAATTTAAAACATCAAATGGCTTAGTAGTTTTACCTCCCAGCACCTTCTAGCTATTACAACTAGCATATGGTGCTAACTACCTATCCTCCCTCCCCTCTGAGCCAATGGAATGCTTTTTTTTCTGAATCTCAATGAATAATATACATATATATATATATATATATATATATATATATATATATTGTAATGAATGTGAAACTGAATGAATGTGAAACTGATCTTTTAAAATATTTGAATAATTAAAAAACAAATTCCTTCTTCCCTTGTTTTATAGAAAGGCGACTAGAGTCAGTCAGTCATATATTGACAGCATAACAGCACTTATATATATATATATATATATATATATATATATATATATATATATATATATATATAATTGTGATGAAAATAATGATAAGCAATATTTTGGGAACATGAAGTACTTATTTATTTATGAACAGTAATCAAAATTATAAAATTAAACAAAATAATCTAATCACATAATTTATATACCAATGTGAACAAAAAGTACGTATTAATATCTTTCAAACTAAAATCCTAATATTTGTCGTACGTAAGTAATTGGGCTCAGTTTTCCATCGTTATACTGAAATTTGAAATGAGAACACAAGAAATCGATTTCCAACTGTTATTATTATTTTTTAACCAAGCATCTATCTAGTTGCTGAGTTACTTGATTATTTTTTTCTACTTTCTTGTAGGAATAATATGTAAGCATTCTTAGCATTAGTGGGCCATCGAACTGATTGCACATTCGTATCATCTATTTTGACCCATTTTGAAGTATCCTTAATCATAGCAACATAATGAGTGTAATTATTATTTTCTTCAGAGTAAAATATTGCACTTACGACATTATATGTCTTATTACACAATGATATTTTGGCCTGTGGTACAAATTTTATATATCCTTTCTTCTGAATCATAGCGTTATTTTTTACTAAAGATAAATCTAACTTCACTACTACTACCGGTTGCAAGGTATGTAATAAAATTTTTGTGTGTGTTTCTTCAATCTCTTTGCAATTGTTACAAATTTTCAAAGTATCAAACCAATGACCGAAGGATGAACTGAATAATTCTGGTAAATTGTATATTTTTTTCTCATCGGTTATCGAAATACACATAATATCTTCTAGTATTTTGTTTGAATTAGTGTAATTACATTTTTTACATCAATCCATACATACTTGCTCAAATCGTACTAAATTTCTAATATCATGATTATCATTACATATTGTAGAGAATATTGCTACAGGATCAGCCTCTGTATTAGGACACATATGTTTGGACATAGACTTTTTTATGTCACTAGATTTTAAAACATTTTCGTGACTATTGTATACATTAAATAAATTATTTAAGTTTTCGTTATTGAACTGATTTTTTGGATCATGATTCAACGCCGTTCTGAGTATTGTATTATTAAAGATACACTGTATGACTGAATTTAAACCACTAGAAATGAAATCAGAATTTTCGATACCTCGAAATACCAATAACTTTTCACATGATTTTTTTAGTTTTTGTTACAATTTCAACAGAATTTTCATCAACGGCCCAAATTAAATTCC
>OZ024706.1:19443784-19569396 GCA_964016945.1 Microplitis deprimator | reverse complement strand
GAACTAATAATTTAACTGTTAGTTGAATAAACAAACATAATCAATTTTAATGGAAACCACGATAGTGGGAGTAAATATTGACCTCTTCTCTGTCGTATTGATATCCCTTTTTCATGTGGATATTTTTATCTCCGATAAAAGTCGTTCACTAACCATATACTACACGTATCATAGATAACATGATTATCATAAAAATACTAATGAGTAATTAATTTGATTAATTATCTATTACAAAATTTTTGTAATGATAAAAAATACAACTTTTAAATATAAATTTTGAACAATTATCAATTTAGCGCGCTTGCGCATTGCCTACAAACGGGCAGATGTGCTGCCATCGTGACAAGGCGACAGATCACATGTTGCCGTGTGTATTTGAATCAAAATTTTACAAATAGTTTATTCAAATTATAAATTTGAAATAACATTAACAATGAATATATCGCTACGGGCCAATGATTTTGTAATTTTTTCAAAGGTTGGAAAAATAATTATTTTAATGTCATCCTTGCTATATTGGTCATTCTTTTTTTTTTATTTTTATTTGTACTTCTTTTATTTATTAACAAGTTACTCAAATAAAAAATAAAATGTTAAAATTATTTAACCCTGCTGGCCAGCCGTAAGACTTCTCTCTGTCTTCGAGTTCAAAAAGGGTTAAATTCTTTATTGATGATTTAATCATTTTTCTTAATCACGGCTTTAGTCAACCAATTTTTAAAGTATATACTCGCAATCAAAACTATTTTTAAAAAATCAAGAAAATAACTATTTTTCCGATATTGATAATTAAAAGTATTTTTTTTTTCTTTTTCTTTTTTTTTTTCTTTTTCTTTTTTTTTTTTTTTTTGTTTTTTTTTTTTTTTCATGAAAATTTTATTCATACACATTTATTTATTGATACATATTTACATCAGGGTGTCAAAAAAAAATTTTTTTTTCTTTACTCAATTATATACATATACCAATAAAAAAATTTGTTTACATTAACTTTTCGTGAAAAAAAAACTACTTTTAATTATTATCAATTTTGTTCATTTATTTATTCTATATAAGAAACATAATAATTTTTTATACAAGTTAGTTTTTTTCTTTTACTGACATTTTACGATTATTTACAGAGAGAAATTGATTTCTTGAAATTTAAATTTTCCCTTGTTTTTTACTATTTGAAAATTATTAATAGCGATGGTTCGTAACGTCGCGCAGCATATACACGGCCTTAACAGTGTTAGTGAAACAAAGAAATGCGCGCCTAAATTCACAACTAATCCGTTTGCAACCGATCGTTCTCGCTGACACTTACAGTATAAACAACAGAGTGCATCAGATTTATCTGTAAATAACCTGTAAGTTTATGCTTATTATTGAATATTTTTTTTTCTCAAGTAACTTAGAACCTGCGCGTTTGTTATTTGTAATTTATTGTCATTATTAACATATAAATATGATATTCCTTTGATTCGGTAGAGTTCTGAAACATACGTTATATTTTTAGTGATCCGTGACTTAAAAATTATTTTCTTTACGATCGGTGATTATGAACAAAAGCAATACATATGAATAGTGATAATAATAATAAAGTGAAAAGTAGTTATGTAAGAAAGAAGCCACGTCCAAAGTCAAGGAAACACGCTTGTCGACAGAAGTAAGTTTCGTTTGTTATTGTATTTATTCCTCGATTGAAGTGAGAGCTACATGAACTTAATAGCCATGAGTGTTGAAAACATTTTTTTACGTTTTTCAAAACCATGATATGAATCAAGTTTCTTCTGGTCAAAAATATTTAAAATACATTGCTGTTAATTATTTTATTACTTTAATCGTCATAGATTCTATCTTAGAGGCCGCCCATTAGTCTCTGCTTGGAATATTTGGTCGATTGAATATAGTTGATGTTTTTCATGGATATTAGTATGTGGTATGAGGATTCTAACTTTTTAACTTCTCGCTGAAAAAATCAATGATTTTCCGAAAATTCGAAAAGTTATTGTTTTCACCCCGATTTTCGAAAATCGAGTTTTCATCAGATGCCGACGTTTTGAGATCCTAGGAAGCTATTTTGACTATTTTCTGATTTTGACAGATATCTCGAAAATTGAGCTGGCGGTTTACAAGTTAATTTTCCCATTTAAAGTACATGTAAAAAATTTTTTTTAGATTTTCAGGGAAAAATCAAAGAAAAATTTTTTTCTTCCAATTTAGAATTTCATTCCCTTGTATGAAAATTAAATTTCCTACAAAAATGTGCCGAATAGCCATGCTCGTAACTACAATATAAAAAAAGTTACAAGCCCCCAAATTTCGAAAAAAAAAAATTTTTTTTATGTATAATTATTATTTTTACTGTTTTTTTTTATTAATTGGTGGTATTTTTTTCTTCTAATTTTTTTTTCGTAATCTTCTATATAACATCTATTTTTATGCAAGAAATTTTTAATTTATCACGCTCATAAATTGGAAAAAAAAAATTTTTTCTTTGATTTTTCCCTGAAAATCTAAAAAAAAATTTCTTACATGTATTTTAAATGGGAAAATGAACTTGTAAACCGCCAGCTCAATTTTCGAGATATCGAGCTGATTTTTTAGGACGATTTATTTTGAGTCCCAAAGAAACTTTTGAGACTATGAGACCGAGAAAAAAATATCATTTTTTTTTGACACACCTTAATATATATATACATAGGTATATAAATAATTACTTGAGGCAACTCGTTCTCCATAATACTTCTTCTTCTGATGAACTTCTCAACAGAATCAACGGTTCTAAAGTATTGACGATTGAAAGAATAAAATTATTCATAACAACATTTATGCTGAATATAGTTCTTTTTTTTAATTTTTTGGCCAAAACATGTAAAAATTTGTTGCAGCAACGTGATGGTGCTAATACTCGTGAGTGTGTGTTGGATACGTGTTGGTAAAAGGCAATGTATCCGTTAACTCGGTACCTGAGTGGCTGTAATCTATGTGTTTGTATCTGTGTATTTGTGTTTATTTGTATCTATGCATTAGTGCCTGCATTGTTGTATATTCGATTTTTACATCTATTATCTTGTTTATTTCATATTTATCCGTTAATATTTATTTGATAGCCGGAAAAGGAAGCGAGAAGAAGAAATTCAATTTAAGTTAGAATGGAAGAAGATTCTTGAAAAGAAAAAAAGGCAAGAGGAACCAATAGAACAAGAGGAAGCAGATGAGGAGATATTAAAAGAAATGTATATAGAAGTAAAGGTATCAGAAACAGAAATACAAGAAGCAGATAATGAAAACGATGAAAGAACGGTAATGGTAAATAATTCTTTATCTAGTTCAAATAATGTAGTTTTAGATGATTACATTGTAAGTCATAATAATATTACTCAGCATGATACTATTAATGTCAGCTAAGTATACTCTGAGCAATCAGAGGAAGGAATTGATCGAGATTGTAGAGTTCTCGATGAATTCGAACTTGGTATTAATAATGTACGCAGTATAGATTCGCCTAATAAAATTGTAAGTGACTGCAGCAATTCTGAGCTCAGCGTAATTGATTGTATTCAAGTATACTCTGAGCATTCAGAGGTTAGAAGTAACCGAAAATCTATAACTTCCTATGACTCGGAACTTGATGACTTTGATGATTATAGTGAGGATTTATATTCTCTACGGTCCGAAGAGTGAAACCACTCACATACTGACAATTTTTATCGAAATAAGTCTTTGCTAGATTTTTCAAATGGAATGTCGGATTCACTGTACCCAAGTGAAACTGAATCCGAATTAAGCAATAATTCTAATGAATCTTTAGAAAATCTTCTACAAGAAAGTATTTCTAATAGATCGAATAACTATTTTCAAAGTAATAGTGGGCTAAATTGCAATCAATCGACTGGTTCCAATAAACGAACTGATATTTTTTCTGTTATATCTGGTCATCGAATGGTTGATCTAGCTTACTACTTGGAAGAAGTTCAGAACTTTGGTGATGCCAAAAATCATCAACGTCAATGTACTCGTCGTTTGGAGGACGTCGATTTTTTTGCATTTACAGAAATAGGTTTAAATACTTTATGTTACGTTAAATGCCTTCAATGTCAGATGATTGGTAAATTTTACACTAACCCACCTAAGCCTGAAAACGATTTTCAAATCAATCAAATGACCGCCGTTCGTGTTTTAGGTTCCGCTAGTTCTTTTGTTGCTTTCCAAACGACTTTAGCTGTGCTTAACATACCATACATTTCATATAAAACCTATCGAAAGCATCGCAGAAATATAATTAAGCCTATACGCGATGCTCTTGCTCATGAAATGCATTTAAATGCACTCGAAGAAGCAGAAATTGCTGTAAAAAAGGGTGACGTTACTCCTTGTGGCATCCCTTTGATAAAGGGTATCACAGATGGCTTCTTTGGAAAAAGAAGTTATGTCGGAGGTAAATATGATTCCCTTGGAGGATCAGTTGCAATCATTGGCTGTGCTACGCAAAAAATAATTGATATTGAAGTTTTAAATAAATTTTGCAGTAAATGCGTTTATTATAAAAATCGTAGTATGGAGCCGCCCGAACATGAATGTTTTATGAATTACGACCGTAAAAAGAGCTCCTCCAGTATGGAATCAGCTGCTACTGTTACAATATTTAATCGCAGTATAAAATTACATGGATTAATTTATAAAACCTTAGTTTCTGATGATGATAGTAGTACATATAAAGCGATTCTCGATTCAAACCCATATCGTGATTATAATATCACGGTAGAGAGAATAAAATGTATAAATCATCTATTTCGTGGAATGGGCTCCAAAATCAAAGTCGCTTCTAGACTTTCTGATAATACGGTTTTACATAGACGAGGTGTGGGTCTTCTTCGATTAAAAATTAAAGCTAGTGGACTTAAAATACGTAAAATTATAACCGTCGAGATTGATCGTTTAAGAAAAGAACTTGAAAACGACGGTCTATCAAAGAATGACAAATTGCAGATTTTCGAAAAAAATACTGAAATTTTGCGAAAAAATATTCCCATTGCAGCCTTTCATGTTTTCGGCGATCATAATAAATGTCCTTCTGAATGGTCTTGTGATTTTTCCAAACCTAATTATTTAATTAAAATTAAAGAGTTTGGTTTGTACCCACGAATCGAAAAAATAATGGATGATTTGAGTTCTAACGCAGACCATTTACTGCATAACGAAACGAGCAATCGAATAGAACAATATCATGCAATTTTCGCCAAGTATCTCTCTGGTAAAAGAATTTTTTATAACGGTGCAGATGAATTTACTGACAGAATATACATGGGCGCTCTTGAACAAACGACATCAGGAGCTCCAGTGTCGACACTTCTTAAATTTTGTGAAAATAATGCCCCTTCAACAATTGAGAAATTGGAAAGGGAAAAAGATTTACAAAAACAGACTAATAAAAAATGTCGAATAAATAATAAAAACAACCCAAAAGGGAATCGCCAGTATTTTGGTCCTGATAAAGATTACGGTCCAAATGCAGCTCAACCTGATTTAGTTGAAACTCATCCGAATGTTTATCAAAAAAAAAAAGAAGATCATCATGAGAAGCTTCGTGATCGTCAAAGAAATCGAAATTTCCATGAAGCTCAAACTAGAAATGAGTTAATCTATGGAAAACCACATTGTTTTGAACTAGATATGATTCCTACTTCCATAGTTGGAAAAATATGCCGGATGGCAGAAACAACTTCATGTGTTCCTGTCATCAATGATATATGCAATTCTTTTATATTTGATGATGAAGTTTTGCGAACTATGAAAAATGATAGAGAAAAGTTTCTCCAACTGTTTGAAACGGAAATTATCAATAGCATTTCACCATATGGTTTATTCATTTCTAATGATGAAGAAAGCTTTTATATCTGTGCTAGGCCTGACGGTCTTGTAAATGATGATTCTATAGTCATTCTTTACAGTATTTCAGATGACGAACATAATGTTGATCAAGTATTAAATAGTAATAAGAATTTAAGAAATTTATTTTTACAAAGTGCATTAAATCGAATTAATGAGAATCATCCATTGTATTACATGATTCAAGGGCAACTTCATGTCACCGGTAGACAGTTTTTTTATTTTGCTGTTTATACTTCTCAGAACATGAAAAGAGCTGAATTAATCGAAAGAAATGATGACTTTTGAAATCGTCATATGAAACCAAAGCTTGACAGATTTTACCATTTTGCATTAGTTGATGAAGTTATTGATAGTAGAATTAAACGAAGTATGCCTATTCGTGAAGCAGCATTTACGATCGAAGCCAGGGCTAAAAAAGCTCAGAAAGATGCTGATAAAGCAGCGAGAAAAGCTTATGAGCAAAGTTGTACTTTAAATCAACCAGTTGATTGTTCTATTGATGATGATTATCAACAATTCCTTAATATTTATCAGGAAATTGTTTTGAATCAGACACTTCAAGATTTTAAACAAAATATCATGACCAGAGATAGCTACTTGGATGATATTTCGATTTCACGTTTTTTATTATTAGTTGAGTCTCAAGGTTTTTCGATTCAACTACCTATCACTATCTTGGAACCACGAGGAGAATCAGTTTTAAGTAATGAAATATTGATTTTAGGTGGTCATCAGGATAATCGTCATTGGTGCTGTTCATATTTTAATGGTCAATATGTGGCTATATATGACAGTTTAAATCGCAATAATTTGGCTAAAATGTCGAACAATGAGCGAAATTTTTTGAAAACACTCTATCCAAGAAGTCCAATAATTTTTAATAATGTTACTCAACAGCCTGATGGAAGTAGTTGTGGAGTATATGCAGCTGCATATGCGACAACAATTGCACTGGGTGGTGATCCAACTAAATTTAATTATTTACAAAATGCAGCAGTAATGCGACGGCATCTTTATTGTGAAATTATTGTAAAAAATCAATTAGTGCAGTTTCCGTGTAATCCTAAACATTAAAACTTATTACAGATAAAACAAAAAAAACTTTGCATAAATATTTGTACTTTTAATAGTTTCAAATCATACACTAAAATTTGTGACAATTTTGCACAAGAAAAAAAAAACCCAAATACGATTTCGTAGCCTTACTGATGAGTCCTGTATACTGTTTTTGGGTCTAATCACACACATAGAGTTCTTGTCAATCTTAAATACGTCTCTCTAAAAAAGTTTCTCGCTTTAGTGACGTATTTTCACGTGATATCTCATAATTACACACAGAAAACATTTATTCGATAGAATTATAAGTTGGTACAAATTGTGCATCACTATTGATGCTGTAGCTGAATGATATTCAATTATTTAGTTTGAGTTAATATTCTATGACTTTCAAGTATCACAAAATTGGATACATTTTCTGCAATCTTTTTTTTATTATATGATAACTTTTAAAAATATTTTTACCAACTACTTTTCTGTGCTAGATAGAAATATTTTGTAATATATATCACGGTGTACAAGCCTCTGTTGATTAATAAAATACATAATCATGGTCTAAGGTGAGAACTGACTATGCAGAATAAGATTTTCAATAGATTTTATGAGTCATGTTCAGGACGAAACCATTTATTAATAAGTTTATTTAAACATTTATAAAATATCAATTAATCATCACTGATTTAATACAAGTGATATAACTTTTGTGTTATTTGGCAAATTATTTGAACCTCCATATGCTACATGAGTTATAGTTCTGGAGCCTTAAAGGAATAATGAGGTGGCCGAATTTGAAAGGTTATGAAACTTCGTAGAGTAGTTCGAAATAATTAAAAAAAAGCGACAAACAAATGTTACCGAGAAAAAATTCTGTGCGACTTTTTATAAACAAATAATGATTTCGTTGCAACCACGTAAGCAAGCAGCTCTACAAGTTTACTTGTCACATTCAAATTTACTTGTCGCACGCGGATAATCGTTTAACGCACAAAAATGTCGCGACAACAGTTGAATCTGCTAAAATCTACTCGGGGAACAAAAGAGCGTGCGCTAAGATAGCACTTATATTGCATAAATGATAAAAGAGAATAAATGTCTCAGATCACATGTAACTATTTGCCGAGGCGAAGCCGAGGTCAACAAACATGTGATCTGAGGCTTTCTTGTTTACTGCCCATGTCATGCATACTTTTTTTCTCTTGAGCGGAGGAGGAAAATAGTATACACACCATGGGCAGTAAATAAGAGAGCCTCTGATCGCATGTTTGTTGACTTCAGCTTTGCCTCGGCAAACAGTTACATGTGATATGAGACATTTTTTATGTTACCACCCTAAGTGTGTAATATACTATTTTGCAATTATTTTTTCCCATATTGAGCAATCCATCAAGTTCAGCTAGAGCTCAATGGAAGCGTCTTTTTATTCCCTACAAAAAATTTGGATGATTATACAACAACATTAATATTTGTTATAGATATGGTAAACTTTTGATTAAATTGCGTTCTTGACTTTAATAATTTATTGCTAAAAAAATTTTAAATGTTTTGATTTAAAACTTGCTACACAGTTTTTATAGTTCTTCATTTTCAAAATAAGACTTTTGACAATTTAATCCGATAAATAGTTTTTATTTTAAAGCTGTTTAATTACACGGTTGCAACGAAGTCATTATTTTTTTATCATAAAAGTCGCTCAGAGTTTTTTCTCGGTTACGTTTATTTGTCGCGTTGTTTATATTAATTCGAATAACGCTATGATATTTCAAAAGGTTTCAAACCTGTCCACCTCAGCATTAACGTCCTTATTTCCCTGATTAAAAAAAAATAATTCAAAACAATTCAATTTTAATACTATATAGATATATATTCACCGTTGAGTAAATCATTTTCTTTAAACAACGTTGAGAGGACTATATAGACGACCGATTAAAAAAATCGACTATTGTTTTTTCTTCCCACGGCACACTCATAACTTTCAGTTGGATAAAAGAAGCCTGGAGAAAAAATCGGTTATTATTTTTTAACTTCCCGATATGAAAATAGAAAATTTTTTAAAATTTGGGAAGTTATTGTTTTTACCCCAATTTTCGAAAATCGGATTTTCATCAGATATCGACGTTTTGAGGTCCAAGGAAGCTATTCTGAGTATTTTCTGAATGATGTCCGAGCGTATGTATGTGCCTGCGTGTGCGTGTGCCTGTGTATGCGTGTGAATCGTTTATAACTTTTAAACTAATTAACCAATTCAAATCGTTATTGCGACATTCGAAAAATGTTGATGGCCGTCAACTCTCCTAAAAATTTCAGATCCATTGATCAAGTAGCCCCGAAGGTAATTGAAAATTACGAAAAAAAAAAATATTTTTTTGATTTTTTCAAATTTCTCGAAAATGATTTCAATGATCGATTCCGAAATCTCTACAACTTAATAAGACGCGTCCATTGTTACTCAACCATCTAAATCGGCCTATTCGTTTGAAAGATACCGTATCGGAGAAAGAAATGGTAAAGAACGATTTTTTATGAATATCTTTGAATCGATTGAATCAAACATTTCCAAAATTTAATTAGCTCAAGAACTCAGTAAAACGCGCTTATTGTAACATCGAACATCTTAATCCGTCAATTATTTTAAAACAAATCGACGACGAAGAGTCGAAAAAATAACAGTTTATGTCATTTTCCTCGGATAAATCATGATATGATGTACTGTAATGTGTTTGAGTTTGAAAAGCTCGTAAGAAACCATTGGCATTCAAGAGTATTTTCGAGCTTGATGAACTCGAAAATGTATTCACAATAATGTTTTCGAGCTCAAAAAGCTCGAAAACAGCAGGAAGCCTTGCGGCTGGCCCATAGGGCCAACCGATGTCAAGATTTTTTTTTTAAATTCCGCATTGGAATACCTTCAGAGTACCGAAAAAGATGCTTGTAAAGACCATAGCTCTTAATTTTAATATTTGATGGTTGCGCATCGCAAATGTTTATTTGCCATTTAAATAACACAAGAAAAAAAAATTTTTTTTTTTCAATTTTTTAACGCACAAATCAATTAACGGATTTTTATGTGCGATAACTATTTTCGTAGAAAATTGAATGCTCTACAAAAAAAATCTTTTATTATTTTCTGATAAATCCATTTGTTCAAAAATTATTTGAGCTTCAAGTCAAATTTATAGTAAATTTTGAGATTTTTTTATTTCTCCGACGAAACTATCAGACTTATTACAAAATGTCATAGGAACTTTTTTTTAGGTAATTTTATTCCTGACAAATTATTGTGAATAAAGTTTTCCAAAATTCCACATAACTTCCTAGTTATTTTCATTATAATGTCGAGTTCTTGAAGTCAATTACAAAACTATTTTTTTAAAAGCTTTTTCGTTTCAAGGAAAATCCATTCAATTGATGGTATCGATATTTTAGCGACTTTCCGGTCGAAAGTGGACAAAACAATCTCTTTGTTTAAAAAATTAGTTAACCAAAAAAAAAATTTGTTCGACGATACCATTGGAATTTGAAATGTAGGTCTATCTACTATTGTATGTTTTGACAGAGAATGAGCGCGCCCACAAAGCAACGGGTTGTCCGAGAGATGCCCGAGCGTTTGGCTTGTTTTTTTGTTACATCTCGAGAATTATTCGAGATAGGAAAAAGAACTTTGGTATCTTCCTATCTGTTTTTTGAATCCAAATATCGTTTTTCAAATAAATTTCCCCAAAAAATTATTGGTGTGGGAGTTACATTGATTTAACCAATTAAACTGTTAATAACAATCGTTTGCAGCACTTTTGAACAAAATGGACTACATTTTCATTATTTTCAGCCCGAATTACGGAAGAAACCGTTGCAAAAATCCATGAGTGATAAAATGTTGACGGGTCTTCCTCTTCAGCCAATGGACGATTCTTAGTATTGAGTCAAAAAAAGAGAGATCTTTGTATTTACTTGACCCATCAACACTACCGTTATGAGCATTTTGCTCACAGGACACTATTCAAACTATCGGATGTCGCTGTAGTGCAATCGAGACACTAAAACTGACGGGAGTGCTGAAGGGTTAACAGGGATCGTCAGATATTTTCGGCTGAGCTTTATTTGGAAACAAAATCTCTAAATACAAAATACATACTGCACACTGATGCACTACTGTCTAATCTAACAAAGTGCGCTTTAATTGTTTGATAATATTCATTTGCTCAAAAGAAAAACGCGGCCGAAGTTTTCATTGGAAAAAATGATTTTGCGTAGTCATACATAGTAGGGTGTCCGTTATTTCCCAAATTGATTTTTATTTACCAGTCCCCCCCTGAATTTTTAAATTATGACCTAAAAAAAATATCCACCACAAATAGGCTCTTAATTTTCACATTAAACCGTGCCGAAATCATTTTACATTTCTCATTTAAATAACATGGGATTTTTAGACTTTTTACTTTTAATTTTTTTTCTCAGAAACAAATGAGAGTAAAAATAAAATCAAAGCAAATTCTGATAGGAAATTGAACGCTCTACAAAAAAGGTCTCTTATGAATTTTTGATAAAATAATTCCTTCAAAAGTTATTTAACATTAAACTTGTGTTTATTGTCAATTCTATAATATTTTCAATTCTATCTTCATTTTTACCTTTTTTGGCTATAAAATCGTTGGAATAAACGATTATTATCATCATCACTAGAGTACTAATGATCATTTATGTCGATATCATGGCCAAAACCAGAAAAGCAAGGGAAAAAAAAACATTACTTTATGAGAAATAAAAGAAATAACATACCTTTCCTCATACAGATGAACTTTAAAATGAATTAATGGAAAGTGGTGAAATAAATATGTAAAAATTTCTTTATGTATAATATTATAAGCAAATTTATTATCATTTTTGATTTCTTTATAATTTTTTTGTCAAGCAAGCTTTGGTCGCATTGGGATATATTGTTTTATACTCACTCACAACTTGTATTAAATGTTGTTTTTGGTCTTCTCGTATTGTTCAAATATTGAATCAAAAAAATTATAAAGAAATCAAGAATGATAATAAATTTGCTTATAATATTATACATAAAGAAATTTTTACATATTTATTTCACCACTTTCCATTAATTCATTTTAAAGTTCATCTGTATAAGGAAAGGTATTTCATTTCTTTTATTTCTCATAAAGTAATGTTTTTTTTCCCTTGCTTTTCTGGTTTTGGCCATGATATCGACATAAATGATCATTAGTACTCTAGTGATGATAATAATAATCGTTTATTCCAACGATTTTATAGCCAAAAAAGGTAAAAATGAAGATAGAATTGAAAATATTATAGAATTGACAATAAACACAAGTTTAATGTTAAATAACTTTTGAAGGAATTATTTTATCAAAAATTCATTAGAGACCTTTTTGGTAGAGCGTTCAATTTCCTATCAGAATATGCTTCGATTTTATTTTTACTCTTATTTGTTTCTGAGAAAAAAAATTAAAAGTAAAAAGTCTAAAAATCCCATGTTATTTAAATGAGAAATGTAAAATTATTTCGGCACGGTTTAATGTGAAAATTAAGAGCCTATTTGTGGTGGATATTTTTTTTAGGTCATAAACTAAAAATTCAGGGGGTGACTGGTAAATTAAAATCAATTTGGGAAATAACGGACACCCTAATGGATATCTGTATTTTTGTAGGTTTAAAATCATCGAGTTGCTTGTTTATATTACTATTGTTTTAGTTACAATCGTTGTGAATAAAAATAATAATTGTAACCAAAAAACATGTACTTCAATATAAATTTTGAATTCGCAGCTGAAATGCTGCTTTTTACTTCTGAGCCTATTTTTCGCTGATTTTGTTTTTTCGTTTTCGACGAAATCGTACAAAATCAATCATCATCTTTCTATGTATTATTTTATTCTGTGCTATTATCAACCATTCACGTCAGTTCATTTTATTAAAATTTGAAGCTTGATGGTTGATAGTATTAAAATCAATCTGTATCTAGTTGATTTTATGGAACTATCAAGGTATGATTTGAAATAGACATCAATTACAGTTGAGTATCGTAGATGTCACTAATCTATAATTCCTTCATAGTCGACACTGCAGTAAATAATTTTTAAATACAATTTATACCGCGAGATGGAGTTCGTAACAGTCGGTAAGACCCCGTTTATCGACAAAAAATGGTCCAAAATCTTCTTAAAAAAAACTAAATCAACAAAGATAATATTAATTGTAGATCTATTATCTAAGTGAATTGATAATTTTTTTTTATTATTAAATTTTTGTTCATTTTCATAAATTTATATAATTATCCTTATAATTTCTACTCAAGTTATACACTAGATTTTGAGGTATAATTTTATATCGAAATTATTAATATAAGTATTAAGTAATTGACAAAATTATCACACAAATTATCTTAATGAACATTTGAGTAATATTATTTTTTTTTAATTAAAAAAATGAGTTAAATTTAAGAATTTAGACAAATATAAAAATTAGAAATAAAAAATGGCTAGGAATTAATCTGAAATAAATTTAATATTGTTTGTTTGACTTATTCTCTAAAAATTTTTCAATTAATTTAATTTTTTTTTCTTCGATTTCAATTAGTTTTTCTTTCAGCCGGATTTTCTTCTCATCTCTTTTTGTTTTTTCTTCAATATCTTCATGGACTTGCTTTCTCTTGGTAGAGATTTTTGTTTTTTTTTGTAGCTGCTTCTAATTCATCCACAATGTTATCAGAAGTGGAATTATTTGCTTCCCTTTTTAAAGAACATAATGTTAATTTTGATGAATTAATCGGTCTATCGCCGATTATTTCATTAATTAAATTAAAAAACCCAAAAGTTGCAGGTGGTCGGCCAGTTTTATCACGACAACTTTTATAAGTTTTTTCTAAATTTTTCCATTTCATCTCACATTCTTTTTTATTCACGTTATACTTCAGACTAATTAAATCATTAGAAACATTATCCCAAAAATTTTGTCTATGTTTAAAGTACTTCAAATCATCCATATAATACCCATAGCTTGTAATTAAAGCTTTGGTGCTTTCATAAGTCCAACTGAACTTGCTATTATTGATGGAGCTTGATTTTTTGTCACCTTTTTTTTATAGCGACTTCACTTAAAACTTCTTCTGAAGCAGTTGACTTCGAAACTGACGGTTTTGGTGCAACTGATATTGGAGAAGTATCTTTAAAAGAATTGGACAATTGAGATGTTTGTAGGCCAACTTCTAATTCACTCGAGTTCTCATCTATAAACTCTAAATCGTAAATTGTATTTATGTTTTCATCATCTTCATTGTAATTTTCAAAAAAACCTGAGTCATTGGAATCTTATAAGTTAAAATGTTCATTTACATCGCTGGACAGATGTTGAGAATCGTTATATAATATATTACTATCATCAGTAACGTCATTCGATGTTGAAAGAAATGTCTCTTCGACAGTGTCATTAGGAGTATTATTGGGTGTTTCAATAACTTTTTTTTTATTTTCATTCTCACTCCAATTGTTCTTCGCAATTTCAAACATTTGTAATGAAAAATTTTTATCTGAAAACAAAAAGTTTTTAATTTTATTATTGAAAGGAATAAACTTAATTTTTTAAGAGTATAATTAAAGTAACAATTATTTAAAAAAAAATGTCAATTAGATTTATTATAGAAAAACATTAACATGAACTAACCTTGTTGTATTTTTATTTTTATTTCTTTTGAAACTCAAATTGGGTATAAGTTTTTTGACAAAGGATCAAAAAAAATATGTTTTAACACCATTTCGTAATTTGTGGATTGCAAAGGCATTTTTTTCTTATAAATTAATAAAATGATAAAGTTTTGAGACAATGAAAAAAAAAGGACGCAATTAAAGTTCTCCTAATGAGAAAGACGCCGTAAAGAATTTTCGTAAATATCCCGTTTGTATGTATAGTAACGGCGTGAGATTAGACTCGCTTCTGAGAGTGGAAATAAGAGCGACATCGACTTACTGGTATGAAAGATCCTTCGAGAAAAGTAGAAATACTTCTATCCTTCTTATAATACTCTCTGGGAATAAGACATTATATATTTACAGCGTTTACAGATGATATAAATATATAACATAACCTGTAATGAACTTTAATGACGTTAATGTGCAATCGCAATAAATAAAATTATTTAAATTTTGGCGCTTAAACAAATATGCGCAGAACCCATGCGCATCTTGATCTGCACATGCGAGTAAAAAAAATTTCTAAAGAAAGCACCCACTAGCCACAGGGTGAATTCTTTGGCAAAAATTACAACTTCGTACATGCGCACTAGGCGATGCGCAGAAAATCTGCTCATCTTACTGTTAGCGCAAAATTTTTAAATTAAATTTTTTTTTAATTTCGGACAATTACACTTAGTGATATTGATAATTAAACGATAAGTTATTTAATTAATATATAATCCTAATTAATCCTCTATCGGAAAATATTTGAAATAATGAAAAATCAATATTAAGACGCGTGACATTTGGCGTCACTGAATATTTCACATACTTACATCATGAAAATACAATTAATTGAAGAAAAAAATTAAATTAATTTGTAAATGCTGAGACAATGTGAATTGTCATTTTCGTCCTGAGGCTCGCGGTTCCCATTTTTCCCCGTCTCGTTGCCGTCTGGAACTACTTAAGTCATACTGCCGTGGTCACATGACTAATTATCACCTCGAAGCATGTCCGTAAGGGTGCAGTGGGGACAGAGCCCCGAGGCTAGCTCTACACTCAAAATTATCGGTCAATCACTTTGATCCTGGATAAATTATCGTACAGACGTCTTTCTAGCAATTTACTTGCGATTCTGTAATAAATTAGCAACCTTCTTGCGACTCTGTAAGCCCGGCAGTTAACTTGTGATATTCTGTACATTACTGGCAATTATCTTGCGACATTATATCTTATTGTTTAGTGATTAATTATTATAAACAAAGTTTAATAAATTCAATATTACTGTACGTTACCGGCGATATACTCGCAATATAAAGTACACTGTGCCACGCATCTCTCTACATTACATCCAGCGCTTGCATTTTCTTGTAAGTAATTTTTATTATCACAATTGACAATAAACTTGCACATTTTGTTAACCATTCATTTTATATATTATTTGTCCATTCTATTCATATCCTATTTTACTGGTAAGATCCTTCAATAGATTAATAAAAGTATTAATAATTAAGACATAACTGATAATTCAATCAACAATAAGAAAATAATTTATAAGTAATAAGCCGTAAGGTAAGTTAGTGAATTTTAACATACGTTGCCGAGTTTGAATAAGTGCGGGTCTTTGCTTTGCAAGAACCTTAGCCCATTGCTCTGCCCAAGTAAAATAAAAATTTGTTAAAGGCCAGCCTAAGCCAGGGTTCAACCCGCAAATTCTGGTGGCTGCTGGTAAAAATCGCGAACGTAAAAAGCGATTTGTCTCAATGCATTTATATTATTTATAATTATTTAGAAAAAAAGAATAATTTCGCAGCGGAAATGATTGCTAATAAAATCGATCAATAAATGGAGGTTAATTATTTATCTCTATAAGTAATTTTTCTTATATAAAATTCACAAATTGTTTACTCTTATATAATTGCTTATATATATTTTTTTTAATATTCCGTTCATTATATATTTGTAAATTGAACGAAACTAATAAATTTTTTTTTTCAGGAGTGGTTTCTTGTGAACAGTTCCTCGGAGTCAGAATCATCGGATAGCGATGCTGAACCTCCTGTTCGACGACGACGAACTTCCATCAGAAACTATCTTGAAGAGACGGTGTGGCTCTATTCGAATTTAGAGTTTAAAACTCATTTTAGACTTACTGGAATCACCACTTATGGCTCAATTGATAAGTAATAAATATTTATAATTTTATTCCGAAGTCCTGAAGATCATATTATTAATCGTTAGTTTCAATTAAATTTTTTTAAATTTTAGATCCATTTCCACGGAGTTATTTTTTAAACAATGGCGAAACTCGCCTAGATGCCATCACGCATGAACGAGCGTTGCTGTTGACGCTGTGGTATTTAGCAAATACAGAATCATTTCGCCAGATTTCTGATCGCTTTAATGTTACCTGCAGCTCAGCCCATAGATTATTGATTAATACCATTGACTTCTTGAACTCATTACAAGAAGAAATTATCCGATGGCCAACTGAAAGAAACGAAATAAATTTAATACGCAATGAATTCTCAAGAAAACGTAATTTCATGGGGTCATTGGGGCGATTGATGGATGCCTCATAAGAATTAGAAGACCGTGTGAACATCAAGAGGATTATTACAACCGGAAGAAATTTCACAGCATTGTTTTACAAGCAACTGCAACGAGTAAAAAAAAGTTCCTTGATGTTTATGTTGGCGAACCAGGTTCCATGCATAATGCACGGGTATTACGTAGATCACCTATCTATGGAAAAGTTACGGAAAATCCTGGATTTTTCCGAAACCATTTTCTTGTAGGTGATTCTGCGTATCCGAATTTGCCTTGGCTAGTGCCACCGTTTCGCGATAATAATAATTTAACTGTTGAAAAGCGAAGATTCAACGCAAGGGATGCATCAACTCGAGTACCGGTGGAGCAAACGTTTAGTGCACTTCAGTGTAAATTGAGAAGATTGCAGAAGCTTCAAAATTTACGGCTCGACATTATTGTTGAATGCGTCATGTGCTCGTGTATTCTCCATAACATTTGTTTATCAGAGAATCATGATAGTGATGAAGATAACGATAATGATAATGACAGTTATTATGATAATAATGCGCATCTGAACGTTGGAGATCGGCGGCAAATGATTTTTAATCGAATGTTCCCTGAGAATGACAATGTATAAATAAATGAATTAAAATTTAGAAAAAAATAAATAATTAACAATTTATTTCTATTATTATTTTTTGAAAAGATATTTTACGATCATAAATTTAAGAATATTTAATGGAATAGCAGTAATTTATTATAAAAAGTGAAGATTTTTTTTTTCTAAGAAGCTTTGGAAAATCAGAATTTATTCTTTCAAGATTTATGAAAAATAAACTTTGTTATAAACTAATCTTATTAATTGACAATAACATAAAGTTAATTTTTTATAAATCTTGGAAGAATTAAGTCTGTTTTTCCAAGGCTTCTAATTTCAAACTATTGATCATATTCAATTAATACTCGAATTTCTTATAATACTTGTTTTAAAAAACAAGTTAATGATTATAAGTAATTTTAAGTGAAAATAAACTTTATTTTAATATAAATTAATGAAATTTGTTTATAATAAAGTTTATTTTTACTTAAAATTACTTATAATCATTCACTTCTTTTCGAAAACTAGTATTATAAAAAATTTGAGTATTAATTAAATCTGATGAATAATTTAAAATTAGAGATCTTTTAAATTATTAGTATAAATCAATAATTTAACATTATAGATCTATTAAATTATTAATATTTGAAATTAACAACTTATTAATAGAATTATATCAATAAATAAGTATTAAGAATACATCTTAACTACTCCTTAATGGTTATCAACAATAAACTGTTACTTATGAACTATTGACTTTATTCATAACTAAAAATTTTACTTTTAGATTTGAATAATAAGACCAGGTAACTGGAGATCACTTTTTTTTTACTCTGTAAATAAATTTAATAGTTATTAGTAATGATAAATTATCGTTAACTAGTAATGATAAATAAAAGCATTATACATACTTGAAAAAATAATGATAATAAAAAAATTAATTAAGTTTCGACTCAATATATTTTTTATATAGAGCTAACTTTTCTTTGTTAAATTCGAGTTTTTCTTGTTCTAATTTTAGCTTTTTTTTCTTCCAATTATCGTCTGAGCTTTTATTGTCTGCAGATCGTTTACGTTTGTATTTTCTTTTTTCTTTTTTTCAGAGTCCGTAGGTTTTTGATTTTTTTTCAAGGGCTCAATGATAATGTTAATTTCAACGGATTTAATTTTTAGCTTAGTAGAATTAAGTGTAAATGATTCCGAATTAATTGGCCTATGGCCTTCTATCTCATCGATTGTCTCAAAGAATTTGATACGCGTAGAGCCACGGCCAGTACCATCTTTACATCCTTTATATGTTACTAAAAGGCTTTTCCATTTTGATTCACACATTTCTGCACTAATATCAAACTTTTGACTTACTAAGTCATTTGTTATGTTTTCTCGTAAGATTTTATGTAGTAGCGGAGTCCCGTACCGATCATGATGATAACTGTAACTTTCAACTAATGTATTTGTAGCATCATATCCCCAAATGAATTTTTTTAATGTGACAGATGTAGAATTCGATGGTTGATTTACAGTTTTTGACGATTTTTTTATCGACATTTATCTTTACTTAATTTTATTTATCCACTCGTTAACTTTTTCGGAGTTACTGCTGTTACTTTTATCAATGATTACACTAGCTTCAGGAACAATCTCGTCAGAGAAAATATTATCTAATGAGTCTTCACAAGTTCCATGTCCTGATGTTGTTGTCTGGTTCGAATTTTCATCAATGATACCGCTTTCATTGAAAGTGATATCATTTTCAAAAGTCAGATTCAATGCAGGGTCACTAGTTTCATATCCTGTTGTTATCGTCTGCTTTGAGTTGTTATCAATAATGCTCATTTCATTAGAACTGGTATTATTTTAAAAATAAAGAAAATTTAATGTAGGGTCAACAGTTTGATATTCAGATGTAGCTGTCTGGCTCAAATTGTCATCTACTATACCAATCCCATCAGAACTAGCATCATTTTCTAAATTGAGTAGATTTAATGGAGAATTAGAGTCACTATTTACCTGAACTTCAAATACTTCAGAAGTAGTTTCATACTGATAGTCATTTACACTAGTAATGATGGGTACAGTGTTACTCCCATCGAGATATCTGCTTTTATCTACATTCAAAATTTCTAAAGAAATTCTCTTATCTAAAGAAAAAAAAAAAAAAAACAAACAATTGAATTTAATGCTCAAATCATTAAATATAAAAAGAAATTAACTTCAATTACTATGGAATTCCAAGTTACCTGCCAAAAGAGAATTTTGGATTGTCTTTGTTAATAAAGTCGGATAATTTTTTTGTGTTTCGGGGTCGAAAAACACGTGGGTAACGTAAATAATGTTCAAATTAGACATTCCCGATGAAAGAAGATTTTATACAATTGTATAAAATTATACATAAATTGGATAGAAAAAATGGCCCGATCCAATTGTGTACAATCTGTATAGAAATTGAATACAATTCTATATGATTATATACAATTCTATACAAATTATATACAATTCTATATAATTACATACAATTCTATATAATTGTAATTATATAGAATTGTTTATAATTATATAGAATTGTATATAGTTTGTATAGAATTGTGTTGTAATAATAGTTAAATAAATACATGCCGGGACTGGTTGGTGGTTGGGATATTAGAAAAATACGCATATTAAAAAATATGACAATATTATTATTTTTCACAGCACATAATATCACTGGGTTACATAATTAAATCGTTGATTTAATTATCTAATACTGTTAATTGCCTGAGCTCATGAATACGTAATTAATTGAATGCAAATTATAAAATTGAGCTCGAGTAATTGATTTGAATAATTAAAGTAATTATTTTGAATTTAGATGAACACTGATTTGATTGTAAAAAATATCATGATAAACAGTAACATGAAATCAGAGGTTTCCGAGCGAAGTTTATAATTGAACACTTGAATTACTATTTTGTATAGCACCAATGCATAAATAGATGAGATTATTGAGTTCATAATATTTATGATCACTTAATTTAATTGATTTGAATAAGTTTATAATAAATTGCACTAAATTGAATTTATTTGTTGAACGAGTGGTAGCATGATTGCAGCGGCTACTGAGCAAAAGTTAATTTTTAATTTGATTGCAATATTGAGCATAATGATGATTAATTAATTAGAATACTGAGTCTTTTAATTTAATTGAGCACTGGTAATAATTAATTATTGAATAAAAAAGGCACCTGCGATGTCACCCTTGTGAATAAACTCTTGAGAAACGTAGTCGCCGATAACTTGAATTCTTGAGTTCTTTATGGAATTATTTTCTGAGCTCTGAGGCACAAAATTATAAAAAGAACTATAGTTTAAATGAGCCCGATGAATGCTGAATTTAATTCAATTATTATTTAAATTAATTACTCTGAGATGATCACAAAATAATAAGTTTAAGTTATAACACGTGTTGTCTGTTGAATGTATATTGCGAAAGATAATGGCGGCCGTCTTCTTGACACGAGGCAGGAAAAATCGATGCGCATGCATCGCACTGCGCTAGTCAAGTTCAAATCTAACAGCCACGAGGCCCCAGTAGGTGCTGCCTTTATCTGTCGGAAGTGCAACTATATTTGGATTTAAATATAGTGCGATTACGCAAAATTCCGCCCGCCATCAGCAACAGAGTTGATGATTGATAAGTTCTTGAGTACGTGATCTTTCGTTGAGCATGCCACTGAACCAGGTGAGTTATACTTCCTCATCTTCTTGAGGTTCTGGTTCAATTGGTAGGAGTGCAACCTTTGTGATTGGACGAGTGAGTGTTGAGTTCACTGTTTTGAGCGTAGCAATCCTGGTTAATCCATCTTTGCCAGGCTGGAGTGCGATTATACGAGCGAGAGGCCACCTAGTTGGTGGAAACCTTTCGTCGGTGAGTAATACAAGTGACCCAACTTGAATTTGATGAGTTGGCTGTTGTCACTTGGTGATTGCCAGTTGTCTCTGAAGATAACTTGTAGACCAATGATTCCAGAACTGTTGAACACGTTGTTGTAAAAATTGCCATCTTGACAATCGAGAACTATTTGTATAGATGAGTGCTGGATCAGGAATCATGTTGAGTGCTCGTCCAATGAAGAAGTGACCAGGAGTGAGTGCATCAATATCATCTGGATCTTCCGTGAGTGGCTCCAATGGGCTTGAATTCAATATAGCTTCAATTTGCGTAAGAAGAGTCGTAAATTTTTTAAACGTAAATGAAAACTCTCCCACTGTTCGAGTAAGATAGTGTTTGAGTGATTTGACAGCAGCTTCTCACTTTTCACCCATGTGTGGAGCTGCTGGTGGGTTGAAATGCCAAGCAATACTGTTCACAGTGATGTGATCCAGTATTTCTCTTGACTCTTGAGTTTCTTGAGTGAATAGACAGTTGAGATCATTTTCAGCGCCTTTGAACGTTGTTCCGCAATCGCTGTAGAGTGCTGTGCAGATGCCTCGTCGGCTGATGAATCTGCGGAGTGCTGCTATGAACCCACTAGAGCTGTAGTCGCTGACTACCTCTAGATGTACTGCTGACGTAGACAGGCAAACAAAAACACAAATCAAGCCTTTGTATGTTTTTCCTCCTCTACGTCTCCAATTTTTGAGTGTTATTGAACCAGCATAGTCAACTCCAGTGTGAGTGAATGCAGATGATAGTGTGACTCGTGATACTGGTAGCTGACCTATGAGTTGTTGAGCTCTATCAGCACGATGTTGTGCGGATTTCATACATTTGAGTATAACTGAGCGTACTGGTTGTCTATCGCCAATGATCCAGTACTTTTGTCGTATGAATGCAGGAGTAAGTTGGGTACCACCACTCATCAAAGTAAGTTGGGTACCACCACTCATCAAAGATGATGAGTTAAGTGAGTGTCGCATTCCGTGGTAGAATAGCAGGATGCTTACTTTGGTCTTGATTTGGAAAATTTTCCAATCGTCCACCTACTCGAATGATGCCGTCGGTGTCAATGAATGCAACCAATCGAGCAAATGGATGTCCATTTGTCCACGCTGCGTGCTTGGAGTACATGTTGATCTCGTTTGAAAAATGAATGCGTTGAGTTTCTTTGATATAGAAGTTGAGTGCAGAAATTACTTCGTCAGATTATTATTCCTTCAAAAAATCAAGATAGAGTGCTTTCAAACGATCGTCATGATCTAGACGACGTTTGGGATGAATAAGACAGCGGTATGCTGCTGAGTACAAATTTCTCAGTTGTTGAGGTGACGATTTAACTGGCAGTCGGACTTTGTACCGTCCTGAACTGTCTCGTCGATGGGTTTGTTGAAAATGAGCTTCACACGCCTCTTCATCTTGGTTAAGTTTCTTGATTTTGCTGGCTGGAATCTCTTCTTGAGTCCAGAAGAGTGATAGCAGGTCTTGAAGTTGTTAAGTAGACTGCTCGACAGCAGCATGATAAGTAATAGGTGGTCGATGAGTGTGTTGAGTGACTAGACAAAGTAATATCCACCCAAAGATGGTATCTTGAGCGATTGGCAGGCCTTTAGACCTCTTAATGAGTGCATCTTTAATGATAAGACCATAATGATCGGCACCAATTATGATATCAATTGGTCCTGGTCTCATGAACGCTGGATCTGCCAATTGTAGTGGTTTGTATTGGTCCCAGTTGAGTGTGTTGAGTGTAACAGATGGTTGTTGAGTAGTAAGACCACACGTCTGGCACTCATCCTACTTGCACTCATACCCCGGCAATCTTACTCGCAACTTGCTTAGTGGACTTGATCATGAAGTTAAGTACTCATCCCGTCTTTTTGACACGAGGCAGGAAAAATCGATGCGCATGCGTCGCTGCGCAAGTCAAGTTTAACTTTAACATCCACGAGGCCCCAGTAGGTGCTGCCTCTATCTGTCGGAAGTGCAACTATATTCGAATTTAAATATAGTGCGATTACGCAACAAATTGTATACAATTTGTATAGAATTGTATACAATTTCTATACAGATTGTATACAATTGGATCGGGCCATTTTGTCTATCCAATTTATATATAATTCATATATAATGCATATATAATTTTATATAATTGTATAAAATCTTTCTTCATCGGGTTTCAAAACATTAAATGTTTATAATTTTTTGTATTAATGATAGATAATATATATATATATATATATATATATATATATATATATATATATATATATATATAGTATATGTAGATATATAGATATATATGGTATATGTAGATACATATAATGCACAAGTATTGTTAATTAAAAATTATTCATTTAATACTTCTAACCAAAGTTGATTATCATATAAACGACACAAACATCATGGTTTGTAACGTTAATTTTATTAATTAAAATTTTTTTCGATATGTGGGCCTTGAGGTCACGTCCTATGTAAACATCAAACAGAAGGGGGGCGGGGATCATGTGGAAAATTATTTTGGATTATATGGGAAATTCGTTCTACAGTGGGTGCAAATCGGATAATTTTTCATTAAAATTTTTATTTATTTAATGAAAACTACTGTCAAGCAGAATTTATATTATTCAATTAATTAAACAATCATTTATAACATCAAAACTCTGGATTAGAGTAAATGCAGAATTTAATGAAATCCTCATCGTTCTAAAGCACTCCAGATTTTTTACAGTGTAGAAATTAAAAATTAGTCAAATTCAAATTTAAAAATTTCTCGCTAACAGTAGGATGCGCAGATTCTCTGCGCGTCGCCTAGTGTGCATGCGCGAAGTTGTAATTTTTGCCAAAGAACGCACCTACAGTATTGGAACTCGAGCATGCGCAGTGTGACGCATGCGCATTATATTTTTCCTGCCTCTTGGCAAGAACACCGACACCATTATCTTTCGCTGCATACAATCAAAATTAAAACACGTGTTTTCAAGAATCAATATAATTCGCACTCATCTCGAGATATTAACTGTGAATAATGAGTTAATTAATTCAAGTACTCGTCAAGCTCTTTAAATCTAATTGCACACCTCGAACGCGGAGCGGAGAGGTAGTGCTCTACTGCCACCAAATTTTCAAACTGCGTTTCGGTCAACTTCTATTATCTTCACTAATTTTATGTAGCTCGTAATAAAAAAAAAAAAGAATTATTATTAGCAAAAAAAAAAACTCCAATGACTAATTCTAACATAGTTATAAGTTTTTTTACTTAGACTATCATAAAAAAAAAGTTAATTGAAAAACATTTTTTTTGGTCGTCAGTTGGTCTGTACGTATGTGAGCACAATATCTCGACAAACTTGGTGAATCACTTTGATTTTTTTTGTTATTAGCTCCGGATTTTTTTTCTTAGATACTCTTTCGCTTATCACTGTTTCAAACCGTCACGTTCATCAATAATTGAATAAAAACTCAAAACTGATGGTTTTAACAAAATATAAAAATAGCCATTTTTTTCTGCACAAATAGATATATAGAGTTTTTAGTTCATCTGAATTCTACGCTTCGCAAGCGCTATTTTTTTTTTTTTTTTACTCTTAGGGCCAGTTTTTAAACCGAGTTTATTTTTACCCGGGTTTAGATTATTTGCGGTTAATTTTTCCTCAATTTAGAAGTAAATTTTTTTACTAGAAAAAGACCCTAATAATAAAAGTTTCTTTGAATTTTTCGTCAAATGTTTGTCAACTTCGGGCTTTTTGGTTTTTGACGGCAATTTGCATACAACTTTTGAAGTGAATTCACATTCTAATTCGGGTAGCAAATTTACGTCAAATTGTGTAGCAAATTGTACACAAAGTGTCGTCAAAAACAGAAAAGCCCGAAGTTGACGGACATTTAACGAAAAATTCAAGATAACTTTTGTAAAGTAAGCTTTTTGGCCCTTAATAGTTGAACTTAACTTCAAATTATTGTTGGAATTCACGGTTCATTCGACATCAAACATACTGCAAATAATTTGTATAGTAAAGTATTTTTATACTATCCCTGATAGCCAAGTTGGTCGCAACTTGACGACAACCTACTGCCGCAACCTGTCACCAAGTTGGCCGCAAAAGTTAGAATTTTCCGCAAGTTGTCGGAAACTTTTCGAGAAACTTCTCGACAACTTTCAGCTCGTGTAACTGTTGTCTACAAGTTGACTTCAAGTTACTCAGAAACTTGACGACAGGTTGCGGCAGTAGATTGTCGACAAGTTGCTGAACAACTTGTAGCCAACTTGTCACCAACAGTTTTACAGTATGAAGTTGCCGCCAAGTTGCTAACAAGTTGATCGCAACTCATGTACACCAACTTTCTGATCAGAAACTCTGGCCATTAGGAATACTTTAATCTTACTTACCCTAATTGTCACTTCAGCTTGAAATTGACAGTAATTTGATGTTAAAATTACCTGAAATCTGCTGCTCGAATTCACCGACAATTTCACATTAAAAGTTCCCTGATAGCCAGACCTTGCCCTGTAAGTTCTGCAGTGAAACATTGTCGGCTAACTTAACGAGAAAGTTTCTGGCAAGCTTGGCTGGATACTACCTTCGTTTAAATTGGCTTTAGAATACGGCAGTAGCTTGAATGTAACTTGACAGACAACCTTGCCGTCAATTTGAAGTGAAAATTTCAATCAACTTAACGTCATTGTCTGACAGTAACACTTGCAGTCAAATTGAATAAAAAGTTAGAGACAATTAAAAGGTCAACTTAAAGATAACTGCTTGCTTTCCAACTCTTACCTTTAAGTCACCTTTTAGAATACGGCAGTAGCTTGTAGTTAACTTACGGTTAGGGTGGCTATCGGGGAATTTTCGCTGGTGTTACTATCCAATACCGGCAGCAGATTTCAGGTAAGTTAAAATTTTCTAATTGACGACAATTTACAGTCGAAGTAGCTATCCTGGCATACTTTTGGTAATATTAATATCAGAATAGTTTAGGTTTCCACTATATTAAATTGGTGTATTACCGTACGATGGACGGTGTGGCTCAATAAGTTATAGATTAAATTGAACGGAATATAATATAGTGCCGGATAGCTCAACTGGTAGAGCACTCGGCGCGATATCGAGATGGTCTGGGTTCGATTCCCAGTTCGGGCTAGCTATATTTTTCTCAATTTATCTATAAATTGTCTTATTGAGAAGGTTTGCATGTTTAGGTTTCCACTATATTAAATTGGAGTAAAAGAATAAAATATCAGAATATCTAAATTCAGACATTCCCTAAAAATTTTGATGAAACCATATTTTTATACATATAGTGACTTCCACAGAAGCTCAATCCATTATACTACCGTATTTCCATAAAAATCTGACTTAATAATGTGAAATACGTTAATAATAATGTGTCTGCTTGTATTGACAGAATAACTTCAAGTTAATCAACAAAAATTAATATGATAAATAATTTACTTTATTAAACTAAAGAGGTAATGTGTAAATTCGTTTTATTCTCTTTTGATTGCCTCTCGTCTATAGCGATTACAATAAGAACAACCGTTTAGTTTTTTTTTAATAAATTAATTAATTTTTAATTGAATGTCACAGATCTTTCTTCCGTCAACTATATCACTTAAGCTCATTGAATCAGATTTTTTCGAACTCTTCGGATTAAAGGTGAGTTATTCACACGTACTTCATAGTATTTTATAGTTTCTAATAACTTTCAGAAATAAATTTGATTTTTAATCCAGAACAGAATCCTATATTATTTTTTTTTAACTTCTCTAAGTTTTTATTGGACCTATTCTAGATTATTAATTATAGATTATAGTTCTCATATTTATTTGTGAAAGTTTTTTTAATATTTTAAGCAATCATAACTTTAATACTTTTAACTTTCATTCTTTATTTTTTCAGCTCAAAATATTCTCGCATCAGTGTCAAATTTTTGGAGCAAAAAGTATCTTCAAACAACAATCTGCAAATTTTTTAAGCAGTCCATATGCTAGGCTATCTGCTATTACAGCAGTCATCAATTGAAGTATTATCTGGTTCGATAGCAGTCAATTCAAAGTATCTTTTGACTTAAAGTATTATCTGCTTGTAGAAGCTGTAAAGCAATAATTATTCCGGTAAAAATCATCTGCTTGAAATCAGCAGTCAAATAATAATTTTATATAAGTATTATAAAATATAAGGTAAACTGCTTGTTCCAGAGTCATTCATATTTATTATACATAAACTAGCGTACGTGTTTCGCGCGCAAGCGCACGAGTGTCGTTTTTCATATATTTATTTTAATGTATATTTTTGTGTCGTTTGCATATATTTTTTCGCTTTCGACCAATCACGTTACGAATAGTTTGTCTTCACATATATTTCATCTAAATTTTATAATAGGATAATATATTTTCTGTTCTTATTCATACAAATTCTAATTCATAAAGAAACGAGAATTTCTGAATTGATTGTTTTTTAACAGCGCTCATTTAAAAATCGAATTTCTGCATATAATAGCAGTAGTATTTATAGAATCTGCGATTATCAGCAGTAAATTTCTCAAGTTTCTGCTTTTCTCAGCAGTCGATTCATAAAATAACGAAAATTATTGGATAGTCATTATTTCTTTTTTTTTTTTTACTGTAGTATATTAAAACACCGTAACTCCCGTAACAAAGTATTAATTATTCAAAATTTTGTATAATAAACAACAGTATAATACAAATCTCATTAAAAACGGCTCAATTGTAACGTATATGGCGCCAAGTACACGTTCCAACTGCGACTACATATTGGCTGTGTTATTTTATAAATTTATTTGAAACCACTTAAATAAAATAAGCCAAGTTAAAATATTATTTTTTTAACGAAAATATTTCAAACAACAATTGAATCGATATTAATGTACTTGGCGTGACTGAATGAAATTAATTTATAACTCAACAAGTAAGTAGTCATGAGCAATGTTGCTTATAGGCTTCAGTTTTGAGTTTTCTATTGTTATTGTTTTTTTCGCACTTAAGAGTGAAAGCAGAAAGTGAGTTCATTCTATCTTTTTGTTTGTTAATTTTTTTGTTTCATAAAAATTTAATGAACAAAATAATTCATTATTCATATATATTGTCTTCGTTATTTATTCCATTTCTTTAAGTATAAAGTTTATACGTTGTTATTATATTGTTCTTCCACTGAATTATATTTTATATTTGTATATAAATCTAATTTTCTATTATCTTTTTAAAATGTAAAGTCGAAAAAAAAAAACTAACAATGCCTAAAACAAAAAAACAATCCGCTACAAAACGGCGGCAGTTTAACTGCACCGCGATGAAAAAAACTCATAAAAATGAAGACTACCACCTGACAGAACTTGTTCAAAATAAACAGCGAATTGCTGAAATGCATAAAAATGAAATATATCATTCAATTGAGTGTAAACGTATAGCTAATCAAATATCTAAGTTGCGAAGTAATACTGATTACCGTCAAAATGGACTTGATAAAAGATAGAGAAATGGAACAATTACGTCGGCAAGATCCACAGAAACGAAAATTACACAGTGACAAAGTTAATAACGCTACAAAAAATGCTCGACTCGATACAGAATCTGGAACGAAGTTTCGTCAACTTCAAAAAGAAACCAAACGTCAACAGCGGATGAACGATTAAACAAACATAGCGAGAATTATTCAAATAATCTCCCGAAACAAGTAAAAAGTGGTAATAAATCTGCGGTGTTATATCTTAACGTTTTAACAAAACAACGTAAAACACCTGAGATATGTACATGCTGTATGCGCCTATTATATAATAATATCAATAAAATAAAGAATTATAAAAGGAATATAATTACACAAAAAGATCTTGATAACCGTACGTCTAACTTTAAACAATCTGAATTTCTTTGTGACTTATGTTGGAGTAATCTAAAAAACGGTGGAATTCTCAAACGAGCTGCTACAAAAAATCTTTCTTTTATAGAAATTCCAGATTATTTGAAACAGTTAAGTCCACTTCAAGTAAGATTAGTATCCCCTTGGTTACCTTTTTTACAAATTGTACCTCTTGAACAATTCACAGCAAATCCACAATTATCTCTTAAAGGTAACATTGTAAATGTTTAAGTAGACATTGGTGAAATGATGAAATGTCTACCTCGACGTCCTGAGGATGCTCAAGTTATCCAAATTATGATTAAACGTAAAAAAGAATATAAAAGTATTTATATAGCTGAGACTATCATTGTTGAAAATGTGAGCAAGTCTTGGAAATTTTTATAAAATTCTACACAATACAAACAATATGGTATTCAAGAAAATGACGAATTTTTTTCACAATATTCTGAAGAGAAGCTTATTGTCGATGAAAATGATGAGAAGTATCTCTTGGATTCTAAAAATGAATTGTTTGATAAATTTTCTGAAAATGAGGATGATAATGAAGATAATGGAAATTTTGATCGAGATGATGTATTGATTATTGATCAAAATCGTGAAATGGCTGAACATATGCGAATAATTGCGCCCAGTGAAAATAAAATTCCAACTCCAATGTACAATATTCCAAATTATGAAATTTTGTGTAATCCACAAATTTTTGAAGGTGAACCTTTCGATGAAGCAAAAAGTCTAACGGTTAATAAGAAACATAAACTATGGCTCACTCATAAAGATCCACGTTGTCGCCAATATTCTAATTTTGTTCTTCAGCTTCGTCAAATGACTGTTAAAAAAAAAACTAGGGATTCAATGAACTTTGTTACCCAAAGAGGCTTAAAAAATAAATCTGTAGCTGCAAAAAATGTCTTACAGGGTAATATAGTCGATGAGTTAATTATTAACAATCAAGCATACAAATTTTTAGCACATGTTGTAGGCTCCCCTGCTTATTCTGAAGATAAACGAAAATTCATGATTTCTTTTATGGCACGAAGACCTGTTCAATTTGTTTTACACTTTTTCAATTTGAATAAATGATGACCCATATTTATTGAAGCAACTCTATGATGAACAACACAATAAAAAAATTAGCTTATGTGATGTACTTCAACTTGACATTAATAATAAAGCGTTATTGATACGGGATAATCCAGTCACTTGTGCACGTTATATTCATCGCTATTTCAGGGCAATACTAAATTGTTTAGAAAAGAAAGAACATGGTCCTTTTAAAAAATATCATGTTGTAGATTCCGTTTAAAAAAGCGAAATTCAACAGAAGGGCGTTTTGTATTTTCATATAGTAGCGCAGTTGAACAATGCACCAGAATACAATTCAGATAATAGTGCATCTGAACAGAAATGTGCTAACTTCATAGACCAATTTATCACATGCCGATTAAAGAAAGACAATACATACGTTATGGAATATCAGCGGCATAAACATACTTTCACATGTTATAAAGGTATGAAAAATGTAAGATCTTGTCGTTTTCATTATCCAATATGGCCAATATCTAAAACTAAAATCTTAACTAATCTAACGCCAGAAGAACGAAATGAAAAAGTTAAATTGAATTTCCAAAAAGTTAAAAATTATCTTCATGAATTAACAAAAACCCCACAAGAAATTCCTTTCTCATAAATTTTAAAAGAACTAGAAATGTCGGAAACTAAATACATAAAAGCTGCTAGATATTCTCTCAAATCTACTCGTGTTTTTGAGACGTCAAAGTAATGAGATTTTCATAAATGCATATAATCCAGATATTTTACAATTATTTAAATCTAACACGGATATTCAACTTATTTGTTATCCGTATGCATATATTAAGTATTTCACTGATTATGTTGTGAAGGTCGATAAAGATATGACGAAGTTATTCAGAACTTTAATTAAACAGTTCGCACATGAAGATTTTACTAATCTCGAAAAAGTAAAAAAATTTGGGAACGCGTTTATCAACTCCAGAGTATTATCAGCCTAAGAAGATGCTTGTATTGAACTTCATTTGCTATTTTTTGAATCAAGCCGGATTGGAGTATTTGTTCCTACTTTTTCGATTGACGAAAGAAGTCGAGTAATTAAACGGAACAAAGAGTTAGCAAAACTGGTACCTGACTCTACAAACATTTATCAAGATAACATAATTGACAAATACTGTAAGCGTAATAAACAATATGAAGCTATGTGCTTAGCTGACTTTGCCACAGCAAAATCTTGAACAAACAATATTGAGCAAGATGCAGAAAATGAGGATAGCAATTGTGACGATGATTATGATAGTGATAACAATGAAAATGATGTAAAAGAACGAGCAAAGCGTAAAATATTGCGAATACGTAATTATAATAAGCATCAAGATGAAAACAATTCTGTTCGAGAGCAATTACTTTTATTTTTACCATTTCGTGACGAAAAGATTGAAATCGAAGAATTAAGTTTGGTTGGAAAAAGAGAAGCTTACATAAAAAATCAAACTTTAATTTAAAAAAACCGAGCGCTAATTTATCACGTACATGAAAAATTTATTGAAAACATTTTTTAAAATGTTGAAGACGATATTGATAATGATGTACAATATCATAATGACTTTAATTTTGAAAAAGAATCAGAGGGTGATGAGTATATTGACGTATTTACTGGAACACCAATTTGATTGCTTATTTGTGGCCAAGCAGGAACTGGAAAATTTTTTTTGATCAAACTTTTGTATCAAACTATTTCTAATCATTATAACAAACAAATCGCTTGTTCAGATATTGAAACTGCTGAAGTCATCTTAGTTGCTCCTTCTGGTAAAGCTGCATTCTTAATTGGAGATACAACTATTCATAGTTGCTTTAATTTACCTGTTGATAACATGAGAGGGAGCATTCCAGCTTTGAATTCTAGTGTTGTTGTATCTTTAAAATTTGAAATGCGACATGTGAAACTTGTTATTGTAGATAAAGTTTCAATGATTAGTCGTAACCATTTAAATCAAATTGATACTCGACTTCAACAAATTACTGGTAATAGTTCTCCTTTTGGTGGTTTATCAGTTACTTTCGTTGGAGATTTGAAGCAACTCCCACCTGTGATGGATAAACCAATTTATTATACAGCACAGCATTATTTAAGAGACAGAAAATTAGAATGGATTAAAGCAAACTCAAGTAAACCGTTCCAACCTAATATTGCTGAAAAGTTACTAGGGTATTCTCCCCGCCGCTATTGTTCTCGAACAATGGTGTCTGGGGCCCTCGTCCCCCTCGGGGGAAGGGGGAACGGGGCCAGACGCCATCGATCGGAAAAGCGTGCGTGGGAGAATACCCCAGTGTCTTTTCATTTTTTTATTACAAATTTTTACAAATATTTCTTATTTCTAATGGTTACATTTTTTTATAATATTTTTATAATAGTTTTAAAATTATTTCTTACGTCTATTGGTTACAATTTTTTTATAATATTTTTTTTACATTTTTTAATAATTTTTTTTAGAGTATTATTTATAATATTTTTATCCATTATATTCGAAAAATATTTTTTTATCTACAATATTTTTAAAGAGGGGCCTAGTATCGCACTTTTATAAACACAGATGCTTTTATAAAACATATGTTTCTATGAGTCATCAGCTTTTGTGTTCGTTAAAAAATGATCAAACAAATATCAGGGGACAAGAAAATAGTTGGAAGTCGAATGGAAGTATAGCTCTCTCAATAGTATGTGTGTCTAATACTTGCGGCCCCTACGAAGGACGCTGCGCGTGGCATGTAACCTTTTTATGTCTCAATAAGGGTGACTCATTGAAATAAAACTTATTTTTGAAAGAATAAACATGAAGATTGTAGTCGTAGCTTCGAGCCAATGGCCTCAGTTCAAACGTCAATTTAGAACGTTTACACTGAATTCCATGGGTTCGAAGCCTCACCTACAATCTTTTAAAGAAAAAGAAAATGTTTTTCAAATATGATTAGACATTATATATATGTTGAAGGCACATAAAAAAATTAAAAATTATATATTTTATGATGATGAAAGAAAAGGAAAAAAAAATAGATATTTGATACTACTGGAATATAAAACCAAAAGAGAAAAAGGCCATTCGGTAGCCGAAATGGAAGGTAGATTTTTCGATTAATTGATATAAAAAAATATATTTATACACACATATCTTGTTAGTGTATACTCATAAGTATAGTCATTATATGAAATTGGACTCATTTTCTAGGAGTGAGGGTAAAAAAAGACAACGATTATTATTGATAGAGAACTTCAGATAGTTGATTTGACATAACATTATATAGGTAATGTACCAAACTAACCTTCACATAAATACAGTATTGAAAATTTAATTAGTATGAGATCATAATTATAATCGCTGTTACCATGACAAGCCCAGTCAAAATAACAGTAATACTTTTATTTAAAATATAAAATAGCTGTGAAATTAACAGGTTATTTTGTTTACAATAAAATACACGTGACAAAATTGTATTTTAATGGAAAATGCATAAGTTATGTGGAAACCAAGTTTTCAACATTTTTTGATTTCGTTCAAAATTTCAAGGCTATCAAATTTTTCGAAAAAATCGATTTTTCATCACTTTCAAGTCCATATAACTTTAAAATTACAACTCATAGATAATTTATGCAACAAGTATTTTAAAGCGTGACTAATAAGCTTAAATTTATGATCTCAAACTTTATATTTTGACCGTTTCTTCCAATAATTTCATAGCCTTGAAAATTTTAATGGAATCAAAAAATGTTGAAAATATGGTTTTCAGTCCACAGAACTTATGCTTGTTTCATTATAATCCAGTTTAGTCAGTTCTATTTTATTGTGCACAAATTAACCTGTAAATTTCACTGCTATTTTATATTTTAGAAATATTTCTTTTATTACTTATAATGTATTAAATGTATCTCTACTCCCAATGATTATCACTTGTCTTGTCATTACGATACCACCCATAGTTCTTATCGGATCTTAATGAAATTTTCTACACTTATTCTAGAGGCGTTTATTCTGATCAAGTTCAAAGATGGACTGAATCGTTCGAATAGTTTTGAAATTATAGCTGTTTGAAATTTTTATGATTTTTGGTGAAAATCAGTTTTTAATCAACGCTGAAGCTCATATAACTTCAAAACTAATATTTATACACAAATTCCGTAAAAAGTATCTAAAAGCTTGACTAATAATCTCGCATTAATGACCTTAAGCTTTATGTTTTGACTATTTCTTCCAATAATTTGAGACCCTTGAACTTTTTAATGAAATCAAAAATGTTGAAAATATGGTTTTCATTCCACATAACTTATGAATTTCCCATTATAATACAATTTTGTCACGTGTATTTTATTGTAAACAAAATAACCTGTTAATTTCACAGCTATTTCATATTTTGAAAGTATTATTGTTATTTTAACTGGGCTTGTCATGGTAACAGCGATTACAATTATGATCTCATACTAATTAAATTTTCAATACTGTATTTATGTGAAGGTTAGTTTGGTACATTACCTATATAATGTTATGTCAAATCAACTATCTGAAGTTCACTATCAATAATAATCGTTGTCTTTTTTTACCCTCACTCCTAGTAAACGAGTCTAATTCATATCATGACTATACACTAACAATATATGTATGTATAAAACTATTTTTTTATATCAATTAATTAAAAAATCTTCCTTCCATTTCGGCTGCCGAATGGCCTTTTTTTTTTTTTTTATTCTCACCTGCAGTAAAATAATTTATCCACTGTTCGTCTTCGTCATTTTTTATATCATCAAATTCGTCTATTAATGCTAACTCCCCAGTTAAAATATTATTTTCAATCCATGCTTTTGTTATATGCACGATTATCAACAAAACCAATAATCACTCCTTTAGGTTGCTGCCCTAATATAGCATTATCTATTGTTTGACTTAAAATACCTGCGTGTAACACAAATGATTTTATTTCAACACGCGTCAGGGGGTACTTTGCCGTTGTTTGTGACAATGCCTTGGCGTGACCCAAAAGTATACCTGGCGCTAGTTTAGCTTTTCTTACAATAAGTGATGTCTCAAGTAAATGTATTTTGTAATTTTTATTTGTACTATCCATAAGGCGGAATGAATCTTTTGTATGTACTAAATGTAAGCGTATTTCTACGCCGTTTAATAAAAATTTATCTTGATTAAAAATATCACAATGTAAATGTCCAAGTGAATCAAATTTCGCGCCTTTTCTAGTAATCCCCGCACGTTTTTCTAGGCCTTTGTTACTAACATTGTTGTCATTTTCTCCAATACCACGAACAGGATGATCAAATGCACCACTAGTATCATTAGACCACAATGTTAAACCTAAATGTGAATTCTTCGCATCACTACTGTAATTTAATAATGTTTCAATGTATGCTCTGTAAGCATAAGCATTATTAGGCGGTGAAATTAATTTTTGATTGAAAAACACATCAATTTTATTAAACAATGAGTGCAATAGATCATTTACAAGACCGGCTTTATCGGCCGCCGCATGAGTCCCGTCAGCAGCAATAATTTGTGCTCGTACCTTCAACATTGTATGAGGTAAATCGATGTATTTATCATCATGCCCAGGTATTACAAATTCAATGGGCGAGTCGTCTGTTATTGAAGAAACTGGATTGTAATGCGTCCATTGTGAATATTCGATGCTCGTTTTTGTTAGTGGTATAGTAAATAAATCCAATTCTGGCTTGGCACACTCGCTTGAATGAGAATGTAAAAAAGCCATTATTATATATTACTGTCAAAAATATCTTGCACTGAACGTTTTTTCTTTTTTCTGGAACCACTTTTTTGTTTTAATTTTTTAATTTTATTTTTAATTTTTTTCCTTGTTTTACTGATTGTCTTATTACGATATTTTTTAGTACGTTTTTTTGTCTTTTTCTTACGGGTAGCACGCTTGCGTACGCGTCGGTGCTTCAAACGAGGCTGAATAATTTCGCTGCTGTCATTATAATTATAACCAGAGCCTGTCATTATTTTATCGATTTTTCCTTGGGCCTTACGTTTTAAATTCAAACCAGCATCCGTTAAACGATGTTCCTGGGGCGTCTCTCAGTGGTATACAGCGTGTTGAAACATCACTGACAACATTTAACCCGGCATTAAGTGCTTCTTTACCAACAGCACGAGCAGCTTTACCCAAAAATGGTAACAAACGCCGAAAGAAACTACCCAAAAAAGCACCAATCCCGTGGCCACGCTGGTAAGGTGCACCTACGTATACACGACCGAACCGATTATATTTATCAGTGTAACCCCCACCAGCCTGTACTTGATAATATTCAACGTAATGATTCATTTTTTCAATCACTAATCAACGCGTTTAAAATGAAGTGTTACGTTTAATGGTCCGTATTCAAATGGTATAGGATTACCTTTACCGTCTCTTATATCTATTTCAATTGTTCTAAATGATGATCGTAATAGCGGTATATAATTTACAGGTGTAAAATTAGTTGAGCGTATACTTCCATATACATATTTAGTTGCTGTATTAAATGAGACTATACGTAATAATGACGATTGTATATCACCTGTGACGTTGTGTGCCCAAACATCACAATAGATGAAAAAATTTTCAGGTAGGGCTTGGGCTAAGCTCATAGGCCACTCACCTACTATTTCGTAGTCCTCTGGTTGTAAGTCTGGAAAAAGAACGCCTTTAATACCAATGACTGCTCCATTGAAACCCAGCACTGTCCATATTTTCGGTGACAAATTTAATAAATGAATTCTATCTTTACACTCGTCTCTTTTACAGTATCTACGTATAGTAACGTATCCGTTTCTTGAATTGTAATGAAATTCGAAATGAAATTTTATAGTCGGTATACGATTGAGTGCCCACATAAAATCATTAGGATTCTGATGAATACCACGTCTTACGTTATGTTGTCCTGTTTTGCGTAATTGTTCTTCTATTTCATAACCACCAATAAAAGCAGCATACGAATCATTATGATCACGTATGTGCAAAAAATTACAGGGATATTGTAGTTCAGTTAATGCCATAACCCATGTACCAGTTAATTCAATTTGATGTAGTAAATAAGTTGTAAATCTAGATGCTGTATTAGATGGAAAATATTCCATACTACTGTCGCTAGGTAAAATCATTGTAAATTCGTCCGTAGGATTCGTCATTTTACATTTGTAGCAGGTATCCAAGAATTAAATTTATCGGGGTACCCTAACCACTTGACAAATACTTGTTTATTACGTCCTTTTCCTTTACTTTTGATAATCCGTTCAATTTTAAATTCTTCTTCGTCAATATTTTTGTTTACTAAAGTTAATTCTTGTTCATAAAAAAACCCATCAATGTCTTCACCTTCTAAATCACACAACTCGTAAATAGGTAATAATTGACGCCGTTTAACTTTTTTAATTTTAAATACTTCTTTAGTCCAATTTGCTTCATAACCTTTCTCAAACGTAGCTTTTGTTTTAGTGATACGTAGTAAATCATTTACACGATATTTAAAGGAATGAATTTTTTTTCGTTTATTATTGGTATTTTTTCGTTTAAAAGTTGATATTATATTATTACGCGCTTCACTTTCATTTTCCAACGTTACTGATGCCGGTGTCATTTTAGTCGATGAGTGACGTGTATTATTGTAAGCTTTTATAAGTAATGGTAGTATATCTATGTAACGATTTGTTTTTTATGAGTAAAATATGCGTTCTGTTATTGTGCGATTTACACGTTCAACAATAGTGGCTTTAACATCAGAATTACGTGCGACTCGAAACTTAATATTACGTTGTGACCAAAAATCTTGTACATTTTTGGCTACAAATTCTTTTCCGCGATCAGTTTGTAAAACTACAGGCTGGCGGTTACTTTCAGATAAAATTTTTTTAAATGCATTTTCTACGTATAATGAAGTTTTATTTTTTAATGGTTCAGCCCATACATATTTACTTAATACATAAGTTTTTAATGAACGTAAATCAACGAGATCGGCTTCCCAAACATCATCAATATTTGACACATCATAATGTAACCGTGGAAATTTATAACGAATTGGTTTTTGAAGTGTATAAGTATCTTGAGCCTGTAACCAATTTTTAATATCTTCTTGTGGTACTTTATTTTCAAATTTTTTCAAAAGATTCGTCCCACCTGTATAACCTGTAGGTTGCTCTACATCATAATACGATTGTTCAAAATTTAACGTAGACTCAGCCATCCCGTTTTTTTTGTTTGACTTCTTGTTGAATAACGTGACGGTTGCTGTGGTGTTTCATTCTGTTGTATTGTCACTGAAGTATTGAATAGTGTATCCTCATCCTCATCTTCGGTTATAAGATCACTATTATTTAATAATGTATGCGGCGTTCTTGGAACACGTGGTGTTGTTGTAGGCGTCGCTGTTGTTGTACTATTTAAAAAAAATTTGTTACCAACCAATGTTTGTGGTGTATTTATATCTTGAAGTAGTTGACTAAACGCGGGTCTTCCTACTGCTTTGAAAGTTTTTCTGAACCTGAGGGCGTCATTCACTAAATCCACAATGTTTGCACCTTGTACTTCTTTACCATCGATAGTAACAGCACCACGGTTGTCCCATTTAATACGCTTACAGCCACTTATATTTAGGTAGTCTATCAACGCATTAGCATTTTGTCGATGGTTTTTAGGTACTTTATCTAAAATAGCTTGCTTTGAATATACTGTATTTGGTTCAAAAGCGTTATGAGAATCATCAGTAGTTGTATAGTCAGTATTCGTAGAATATTCGTCTTTTTTTTTTCTCCAACGACGTTTCTGTAGCATGTGGATTTACAATAAAAAATAAAAATCTTCTTAATGCTTCATTGTAGGCTTTCCATTTTTTATCAGAGTCATTATTGTAAGGTGAATTTAAAATATTTGCCAATTCAGCGTCTGAACGTGTTGTAAGTGTACCTGGCGTTTGAGAAGACGGTGACATTTGACGAGCCAATTGAGAAAGAATTTGACTAGCAGCTTCAGTATTGTTGGCTTCAGTAGAATCATTTTTCTGTTTTTCTACCTTCTCCAAGTTTTCTTGGGGTACAAGTACCATTTTCCTCGCATGTTCCATTAAATTATTTTTGAAATAAGTGCACTAATAACTGGCGCTAATAATAAAGGCAAAAATGCTCCACCTTTTTGGTTGATAATTTTTCGTTCTTGTGATACAGGATTTAAATTTTGACTTAACTTACGAATAACAGTTTTATGTTTTTTTAATTTTTTTTTTTCTTCGGATTTTAAAGTAACGTTACCGCGACAAATATTTAACGCACATTCACAAATAGATCTAATAAGATCACGATCAGCGTGACGTAATAATGCTTGACGTTGCTTCGGTAATGCAAAACAAATAGCGTGTAGTAGAGCAATATTTTTTTTACCGAGAGATTTTTTAGGTGATTTATGTCTTATTCGCGCCATTACATTCGCACAACTGGTACCAAATCGTTAGTATGTCCTGTTTTTATATCTTTAGGTATATAAACGTAATTATAAGGATCAGTGGGGAAAATGCATGTACGTATACGACAATTTTCAGGTGTTGATTGCTTCAAATCTATCATTAAATAACCGTGCGGTTTTGATGTAGCATCAAAATATGCTTCTTGTAGAAATTTAGAATTTTCCGGATAAATTTGACGTGCAAAATGTGATATTTGGGCTCTGTCACGGGGATTTTTAAAAATTATGATATAATTTGTGTTGAATGAAATGTCCCGTTGTCCTTTACCTTGATGAAATAAATTTTGTGAAATAAATATAACACTTAAATTTCTATGATGACTACCTTTAGTAAAAAGATCAACCACAGCAGCGCCACCGCTATTTGCTGCTTCGCGCATTAAATCATCAAGAATCACTAATTTTGGTAAATTGTCATTAGCAAAGTCACTTGAGTTTGGTAAACCTTCACGAAAGTCTATGTTGATGTAATCAGTGTATCCTGACTGCTACTCTGCATAGTAAAAAATTATTTTATTGAACTTAATATCTACAATTTGATCGAGTTCTTTGAGAAACTTTTTAACAAAAACAGTTTTCCCACACCCCGTAGGGCCACACACAATAGCTGTAAATGGATGTTTCCAACGTACATCCATATCATTTTTTTTTACGTTCACTACCTATGGCAACGTATTTACCACCATTCCCGGAACCGTTGTACTTTTCACCATTCAAACTTCCTGGTGTATACTTATTACTACTTGAGGACGACGACGGCGATAATGAATACTTTTCATCTAATTTACGTAAATTTTCAGAAGCTGAATTACGTGACATGTTGATATTGATTGAGCAAAAACGTATTGTAGAATGATGAATAAAAATTAAACTACATCTATTTAGAGGATTAGGGGAACAAAGTAGGGCCCCCCAGGGGGACTTCAAACACTTATTGATTTTTTAAATAAATAAACGCATTTTAAATAGTATATTTTTATTGAAAAATATTTATACTACAGCAATTTTTAACATGGGCTTTGAATAATTCAATACATTTTTTTTTTTCATTTTTTTTTTTTTTTATGTTTTTTTATTTTTATAAAATTATATATTACAACTATGAATTTCTCTGTCTTTTATAACCATAAGGATATGATATACTATCACCAACCCATCGTCGTTTAGTTGAAGTTACAGTTACAGTTTTTATTTCATCACGTGATATTACCTGGTGGTCTTTCGTACGTCTTATAAAACGTGTATTAATTTTTATGTCATCTATTTCTTTTCGTATGAGATGTATTGAATCAAAATTTATTTTATTATTTGTACTAGAATTCAGACGTATACCTTTTATTTTACAACATTCAGAAATTTGACCAGTTTGAGGGTTTTTTACACGGTATCCATAAAATTTAGGGCCTCCTGACACAAAAGATTTTATGAAACTACCTGTACCGTAACTAGTTAACTCATTTGTCGAATTTTCCAAGAAATTACCTGTCGGTGGTTCGTATTCATTTAAATTTAAAGTACTTCTATAGATGACTGAGTTTGTATCGTAATACAATACACGCTCGCCAAGTATACTGAGATATTTAAATAGCTCGAGACGCGCTTGAGCTGTTGTATATGCAGCAATAACAACATTGACGTTCGGTGAGGATTCAAAATCGTCATTACGATAGCGCCAGTTTATAATCATTATTGTTTCAGTCACATCAAAGACCGATGTAACTTCTATTCGTGGGTTAAACATTAATTCATCATATCTACTTTTTTCTCGTACTATTTCACATTGATTCATATTTTCACGTTGACCAAACTTACCCCACAACGAATTTAACATAATTTTTGCTAAAGCCCTCAAGCCCGGATTATTTTCTATATTTTGTGGGTCTAATCGTATACGTTTCACTGCATAAAAGTCATCAAAAAATTTTTGTTTTTATTTTTCAGTAATACATTCTGAAGGATAACCCGATGCTTCTGTTTTTTGCTTATAACTAGGATTTATGTAATCCGTAAAAATACCCCCTTCATTAGTTATAGGATCATATTTTGTGCATGTATAATGCCATATTTCATTTATTTTATTAATTTTATAACCGTGTTTCAATGCTTCTTTTAACTCAAACGTAACCCATGTACCTATCAACTCGCGTTCCTCGTCTGTATGCTCACAATCATCTTGATTCATAGTATCACAGCACGTGCGGCAAAGCGGAAACATAAGTTTACCGTGAGATTTTACAGGTAATACAGGGTGATACAATTGGCCTGGCGGTAAAATTGAACATTAGATCAGACCTTCTACATGATTTATATCATTACTATTTTGAATGAACAAATTACATTCTTCGCCAAAATATATTGTAGGATGTCCCACAGGGTATACACCAGTTTTAAAAATATACGGATATAATGAACACACATCACCATAATTTATTTTTTCATTTTCATTACATTCATAATAAATCGCTGTATTACCTGTACGACCTCCAAAAAATGCATCACGCGGATCTAAAGGTTTATATGACAAAAATTCTGAAGAATTTATAAACTTCATAATTTCAGGGTTTGATTTTTTTAAGGCTAAAAATTCCCATATTTCTTCTAGTATATAACCATCGTTTTTTATTCTATTCCGGATATCGAGTGTGTTTGTGTATCTTGTATTTAATGTTTCATTCGATAGTTTATGAATAAATTTATCTCCATTGTGTGGAAAGCAGTTGGGACAGCCATGCCAGTAGCATCCATGAAATTGATAAGCATATTCCGAGTTATTTGTAGGATCTTTACGGTAGCCATCTAAGTAAACACCTGAATATGTTCGATACTCTGATTGTCTTCCTGCGTGTATAATTACTGTATCTAATTCTTTTTCTTTCCAAAATAACCATTCTAGAGCTACTCTCGATTGATTTACACATCTACGGTATCCGTTTGCAGGTATAAGACCAATTTGTTCGTCCTTTAAAATATTTTTCTTGAAGGCACCCATACAAACAGACGCTATTGTTAAATAATCCGTAAAGGGACAAATACTCCAATATTTTAAAATCAATTAACGAAAGTACGAGCATGCTCGTGTTAATATAGTTACATCTATTTGACAATATTTTACAAGTTCAATGTTAAAATTAAATTTATAATTATTTTTTTCTAAAGGATTATACCATTCATTAAATTCACACTGCGCTTTGTTCGTCCTAGTGCTGTACTCGTAATATTTTTTATCTGGCAATTTACCGACATAATTATAATTTACTTCGTCGTTAAAAAAATGTGGGAAATAACCTTTTTTAATATCACCCGAAAAATTAAATATATTGGGTAATAAAGATAACGGAATAAAAAAATAATTCAAACTATCAATTAATTTCATATTTTGAAATTTTAATAATAATATTTTCGATTCACATAAAATTAGATCAGGATTTAAATTTCTTTTATGAATGAGAGAATATAGTATAAATTGTGAATTGTATGCCTTTGCATTGTGAGCTATACAAATGACGGAACCTGTATTTTTACCTGTGTCTAAGACATAATTTATAAAATTTTCAACAGGATCTTTACGTTGATCAATCGCATTAGCTGAAGTGCTAGGTACAGAGATCACACTATCATCGACAACTATTTTACGTATTCAGCAAAAATCACATACAATTTTTTCAGCCTCATTATTTTGTGAATTCATATCATTACAATACTCGCACGTTTTTTGTACTCCACACAAATTAGGAACATGAATAGTAGTATTATCATTGTCATTTAATTTATTTTCTTGACGGCATTCAGTCATAATAAATAAAAACTACACGCTTGGAAATTTTTTCAGACTTTTGGTTTGGGTTATTTCTAAGTGGAGTAATGTAGCATCGGTGCGCCATATGTGTTGATATAAGTTCATTACACTTTTTACATTTATTCGTATCTGTGAGGCATTTGTGAATTTGATTGATAAGTTTAAGTTTATTACATAATTTACAAAACTTATATTTCATACAAATAGAATTTTTAGCTATATTGTTTACAGCTAAGGGTTGTCTTATGTGACTGTTAAAACAATCGTCACCATGAAATCTTCTATTGCAATCATTACATACAATTAGTTTTTTAGTTTTATCACATATATCTGTATTAAAGCATGCATCAAACATATTTACATTTATTTTCGCCAAGAGAATGATAAATTTCCTGGCTATAATTTTCGTTACATTTTTCACAATAATAAGCCCGTGAAAAAATTGAAGACGGTGATTTAAGCACATCAAAATGACTTTTAGAAGAGTTATTATTGGATGTCGGCTCTTCAGGATGAAGTATATTTAAAATACCACAGTAAGAATGGTTCGGAAAAAATATTTTACCATCAAAAAATAAATGAGTCTTTGGATGCTTAACCAAACTAAAATCATAAATTACAATAGCTAAATTATACATCATTTTCATGTATTGTTGAAATATATGAATATCAGGCAGACCATAACCTTCTCTTGGAATTTTTATACCAACATGTTGTACTAATTCAATTGCCAAAGAAGTTTGGATTTGACCTTGTGGATTGCGTGTTATTCTTTTATATTCTACTGTATCAAATAAAAGAGCTTTTGCTACAACAAGAGCTCGCAGGAAGCATAAATTATCATTATTATTTATGGGTACTGCACCATTTATTTTTCATGTTTTTCGACGTTGGTTACCTGCACCTGCACGAGATTTAGCCACATTTATTTTTATTACAAAAGAATCATCGTTTGAAGCAACAGAGTTACTTTGTGCTATCTTGTGAACTAAATCCCATATATCCTTGAATGTTATATTTTCAAAAGGACGCATCAATAGCCATGCTTCATCCAACTGCGTTTGACTATATTTAAAAGTTAGTATTTATAATATTGTAAACTTCTTTGAAAGCCGTTTGAAGCCACTCGACGGGGTTTACGCTTTCATCCACAGGTTTTATTCTACACTATATTTTTCACAATATGCCTAAAATATTTTGAAGTGTGGTCCAAAGAGTTCAAAATTAACAATGGTGAGTTTTGCTCTTCTTGTTGAGATGGATTTATTATATTACTTGAACCTGGAGCTGGTGAAACTTGTTCCTCAGCAATATTTTCAATTCGAAAAAAAAAAAAAAAAAAAAAAGAAATCGTTTTGAAAATGACAAAAAATAGAAGAAAGGAAAGTTATGAAAAAATTTTACTTTAAATATTTACCAGTTTCTTTTAACTTAACAGGATCTTGCGAGCTTTGGTTATGTATATCAACACTATTACTTGGATTTTTATCATTACTTTGATTATCACTCGGTGTATTAATATTATCACTCAAAGTATTAACACTTAAAGTATTTTCACTTGGAAATTCATCATTATTTAAATTATTAACTACACGATTATTTGCACCATCATCATTATTATTATTATTAGCAATATCAATGTGTTCTTCATAGTTTCTTCGAAAATCGTTATTGCGTTGTGATGCCATCGTGTGTTATCGGGTAACTGTGTACACATTCAACCCGTATGCGAGTTATATATAAAGTGGTTTTATGTGAAGTTATATTTTATTCAAAAAAATCTAATTTTCATATGAAATGTATTTCTTTTGTGGATATATATATATATATATATAAATATATTGTGACGTTACATTGCCGAGGAGGTAGAGTGGAGATGGAGTACGTGTGATTCTGTGTGTTAGAGAGAGATAGAGTTAGTATGTGTGTCGAGTTGAGTGTAGTAAATGATGAGTTGAGAGTATGGAGTATGTATATGCGGTGAGTTAAGTGTGTTGAGGGTACGAGTACGTGTACGGTACGGTGTATGTTTTGGAGTGTCTGTGTGATAGAGCGTGGATTTAACGGGGAAGGTCTAGCTGTGTCGTGAATAGTGGCCAAGATAACGTGCCTCCCGACCAGTAATGACGACTAGGCCTAGGCTTAGCCCTCAGGGTTGACGTGGTGATTACGGAGGAGCGACTGAGATGTCGCCGCCCCTTCGTGTTGATACCCGGAGTTAGCAGGGGTATGTTTACGTTTATTTTGGGATGGCAGGCCTCGTTTGCGATACTCGAGGAAGCCAAAAATTCGCTAACTTCGGATATCATGGGAAGTGACATTGCGGGAAGACCCGTGAGTCCACGGCTTGTGTGTAGTGGGGGAAGAATGGATGGAGAAGCGAGGATGTGAGAGTGACTGGAAATAGTATAGCGCGCGAGTGAATGGAGTGGGAGAAAAGAGAAGGATAGTTTAGAGTAGACCATGGAGTCGGCGAGTTGGAATTCGGAGTCGCTCGAGTACGAGCCGACCCAGGAGTAGAGTTTGGAGTTTGGAAGCGAGTGGTGGCGAGTTGGAGAGTCTCTGAGATAGACCTCGACCGTAACCCTAGATTGTCGTAGTTTGGAGCTTGTGGCTCAGTTAGTTGTGCTCTTGGAGCCGTTTATCGTGTGAATTGTTGTCGCGAATTACCGCATTATTTTCTTTTATTTTATTAATTATTGTGTTAAGTTTTGTGATTCGTCGTCCACAAGAGGTTCCCGATGGCGTACTCAGGTATTTATTCGGTTGATGGACCGAGAGTACTCGACCGCGGGCCATTTGGGCCCTCCGCGTCAGTCTCGTGTAATCTGTACGGTATTTTATTTTATTTTCTTTTCTTTATTTTATTTTTAATTTAAATGTGATTAATTGGCTTCTTACGCGTCAAAAGAACCGCGACCCTCTCTCCACAACCTAGTATACTGAGCGCACCAAGACATGCCGCTACCACCGTTCGTTTCTCTCATCTCCGAAGGATTTAGATTTTAGGTTTTAATTTACGAGTACGTTTAGACCGGTTGCCGATACCGGAGAAATAAAAGTCGGCTGGTGCCTGTCAGGATCTGGAGGAAATGAGAGGAGTGATCGGTGGGCGAAGTGTAACGTAGCCCGATTTTGGGTAATTTAAGTTCGAGTAATTGAGTAATTTTATTGAGTAGAAATGTGTGTACTTTAGTTGAGTTTATCGAGTAATAAGTAAAATTTACGTTACAATATATATATATATATATATATATATATATATATATATATATATATATATATATATATATATATATATATATATTTATATATTGGAACGTAAAAATATATATATATATATATAAATATATATATAATGACGCCTACATCGTGAAGTTTCTATAAAAAGACATAGTGGCAGTTCTACCAACAAAAAAGCATCTTCATTTTATTTATTTATTTTTTTAAATATTAATTTTTTTTTTGTACAATTTGTTTAAAAAAAATTGTTGGAAAATTAAAATTTTTTCTAAAATGTTATACATCCAATAGAATATACCTAGGTGTATCTAAGGTATCCACACTGCGCGCTGCTATTGTTACCTGCGAATATAAATTTCGGCAGAGTCAAGCAGCATCGCAGTCAGAAAAATTTTTCGAATCTCGACGGATCGAACTCTGTTACTTTTTTTTTTTTGAAAATAAGAAAACTCCAAAAATGGTAAAAGTAAGTAATTTTATTTTGTTTTTTTTAATTTTTATCTACTTTTATTTTAGAATTTATTTATTTATTTAACTATTTATTTATTTATTTTCTTTTTTGGAACTGGGAAGTTCGAGTAAGTCGGAACGCCGATCGGCTTCATAATATATACGTCCAGTGTGAAGATCTGGAAGGTGAAGCCATAGAGGGCTTTGAAATCTTTGGTGTAGCGATGCTACACCATATTGCTTAGATGTGGCAGCGTCAATGGGAGTGGGAGCAGGAGGTAAGCACAAAAAAATTTTTTTATTGCTATTGTTTCACTATTGATATCATGAATATTAATTATCATATTTTTTCTTTCTTGTTTGGTCCTACAAGCTGTGGACAATGTCCGCTGGAAGGCGCCAGAGAGACCCCGAGGACGGAGTAGAAGAAGAAGAAGAAGAAGAAGGAGTGGGGCGACAGGCCTCTAAACGCCAAAAAAATATTATTTAAGAATAATAAAAATAAAATTAAAAAATAATAAATGTATTATTATTTTGCATAATAATAAATGAAAAAAAAAAAAAAAAAAAAAAACTGTTTATTTTATTCCTTAGTTTGATATTAATTTTCAAATTAGACTTTTTTGTTTAATATTAATTTCTAAATTAGTTATAATTCCATTCTTTAACTTAATTTTTTATTTAATTTTATATTAGTTTTAATTTTTATTTGATATTAGTTTTGATTTTTTTTTTCTCATTTTATTTATTTATTTAAGATATTAGGTTTTAATTCTTAATATTACAACTATGGACCTTTAAAGAGCTTCCTTTATTATCAGAGGGAGATAAAATTTCCCGCTCTGTAAATAAAAGTTGGGGGCTTATTTTGTAATTTTATTTTTTTTAAAACTTGTACAAAGTTACAAAAAAATTTTTACATAATATTTGTTTTTAATTTTTAATTTTTAATTTCTAATTTTTAATTCGTTTGATCATCATTATCATTAGCGTTCTCACTTTCCGACGCACCGCTCGAAGTTAACAATCGGCGGCGCGAAAGACCTGCTGTAAACAAAAAACAAAAAAATTTAATAACTTCTTTGAACTATACATATATTTTTACATAGTAAATTCATGAAACTTACAGCGACTGGTAAGATCGGATGAACGGCGTGTTTCAATCCATTCGTCACGATGTGAAGCTGGTGTTTCAACCCATTCATCCTGATGTGAAACCGGTGTTTGATATGCAACTTCCTGAGATGCAAACAAATTAGGTGAGGCCGGTGAACGCAAGTCAGATGATCCACCTTGCGATCCGGTTCGTCTAACTACGCCTGAGGGTGGTATCCGGACTTCAGGAGAAAGCTCAGATGTACTGTCCGCTGTCCCGGGTACCCACCCGTTCCTTCTCATCCTACGTAACTGCCTTGTACTGGATGGTGACGCGTTTCTCCATGGTTCTCGTGATGTTGAGCTCAGAGGTCTTACTCATGATAACTGACTATAAGCATCATCATCATCATTATCATCAAAGCCGATCTGAGGCAGCTCTTCTTCTTCGTCTATTATTAGCGTATACTCGGTTCTAACGCTTTCCGTGTCGTCCTCGTACCTGTTGTCGGAATCTGGTAGTCGTCCTAAGTCTATTTTCACCAAAGGCACCGTTTGAAGTCTTTGTGGTTTAACCACTCCAACTGGTTTCGTCGACTTTCTAGGTTTAATGAATACTGAAAAATTATAAAAATAATTTTAATATAAAAATAAAAAAAATTTTAAAATAATTAAAAAGTAATTTTTAAAAACTTACGTTTCTCATATTCTTCAAATGTCAGCGTTTTGACGTCTTGAGGTATTTCCATTTCAACATTAAAATACTCCGAACTCGCCTTGTTGATGTCCCGAATCTCCATTGTATATTTTCTTGACTACTACTCGCTAAACCACCTTCGAAGTCACAATGGAAATATTCCTTGACAGATAATACTATATCCTTCTCAGCACTGATGATCGCCTTGTCTAGCTTAGTTAGGCGTTGCATTGGTACTCTTGTTGCGTACATCTATTCAATAAATTTCAAAGTCAGGTACTGCAACAATTATATCGTCAGAGCGCCACTTGCATAAAATCAATTCACTAATAGGTAATGGTTCAACCGTGTACACAGGTAAACGTGTGGTTGAGAAGCGATAAAACACCGACTGATTATCAAATTTCATACAACGTAACAAAAAATCTAATGTTGATTTATTTGCACTGTATAAATCACGATTGATTATTGTCTGCGAAACTAAACTTTTAAGTTTTGGTGGTGTCTTGATAAGTCGGGACATATATCTGAGCGAAGAATATTTTACATCGGTTGTAATATCAATGTGACGTTCAATTATATATTTATTATTTTCAACAGAAACGTAATCATCAACGGTCTGAATAAACGGCACTATATTTTCCTCTGTTATTGGGAATGAAATATGTTCTTCAAAATTAATATTTCGCTCAAGAAAATCAATATAAATAGTAAGATAATGAACAACTTCCACAAAATGTATTACAGGCCGATGTTTACTTCCATGCACTAAAAATGACACTGTGTCGAATCTTTCTAGCCCGTTTTTTTTTTAATAATTTTTTAAACGACATCTGGAGGAACTACCCAATCCAGGTCCCACGCTCAATTTCTTTATATATACTGAAAATAAAAATTCTAGAAAATATTATACATGGAAAAAACTAGATCAGCCACTTATACACACTCATACAGGCAGGTCAATATATACTTTTTCTCTGCCCGCTCAACTTCTATTATTAGTTATTCCATTGTAATACAAATGCGTTTCTACGACGGCGTTTTAATGGTGGCGGTACTTCGACTTCTAAGAAAGTCTTCTTTAACGCACTAACTAGATAATTGAGAATTTTTTCCAAATTGTAATCTTTTTGGTTTTCAAGTAGTATATTAACTTTTAATTCTTTGCTCTCCATTTCTTTTGTCTCGGTATAATTACCACTCAGCTTAACAGTTATATCCACATGAAATGGCTTTTTCTTTTTCAATAGCATCAAATCGGTATCAATCCTTGATGACTCTTCTTCTTCTTAAAAATTATACATAAAAAACACATAAAAATTATTTTTATATCATTTTTTTTTTTGAAAAATAATTAAAAAAGTTATGCTTGCCCTTTGTTACAGCCGTGTGCGACGCCATGTTTTATTTTAAGAATCAAGAATATTTTTCTGTCTAACTTACCTGTTATTGATTTTTTCTTAAAAACGCTAACCCCTCCACTATTATTTAAATTAATTTACCCTCTCCATTTTGTCACAGAAATATATTTCAAACAATAAAAGTCACTGATCGGGCCCCATTTGAATTAGTTATGATCGACCAGCTGAAGCGTCAACATGGCTACTTTAAATATAGAACTTGTGCTCTCAGTATCTTATCCGTTGAATAAGTCTTTTACCAAGACTTTGGGCGTTGGCTACGAGTGGCAACCACAGAAAAAAGAATTTCATCTAGTTGTATAACTAGTTGCTACCTCACTACGGCCAGTTATTACGTTAAGTATCGGTGAATGGAAAACATTGTGTGATAGTTTAGACATTATTACAAACTATTTTTATCATACTAACAGTTTAATCGCACTTTCTCACCGTCCAAAATGCGAACCTCTAAAAATTAGTGAAAATATTACAGTTTCATTTACCACGAGTTATGACACTCAATCAGTTCTGATATCTTGTAAAAATAAAAACGCTAATCTTTATATGATGTTCATAACTATTAGACAGTTAAAACATATAAGCAGTTGGGTATCTCTAAAGGTAGACAGTTTAAATAAAGTACCAACTGATAAATATAAAAGTGCTATTCTGGACGCTGTCGCTGAGTGCGTCTGGAAAAATATAATGAAACACGACATGGATAGGATGCCAGAGCCTGAAACGGTGGCTGGTCATGTGGTGGATAATTTCCAGGCTTTATACACCACAAGTGTCACAAAACTAGATACTCAAAATATCAGTACTTTGAAATTTTACGATTTTTTTTGTGAGCTTATTACTTTCTACGTTTTTGAATTATCACGTGATGCTTTGAAGATTATACCGACTCTGAAATTTCGCTGGGGATCAGAATCAAATCGCAAAAATTCATACACGAGCCAACAGTTTGAAGTAAGAACGCCAACTTTTACTACATTCAATTAAAAGAAAAAATATACTTAAAACTTCAAGTTATCATAGTTGATACTAGTACTACGATCAATATGTTTAACATCAAAATTCAAATATTTCTATTTTTATAAATTAAATTTTTAACTGTGAGAACGTTTTCATATAAAATAACTTCTATTAAAATGAGTTTTATTCAGTATTTCTACATTTTTATGTAAACCACTTGTAGAATAATAATTTTTCAATATATTATTATTTAAATGTCCGTTTACATTGCTTCGATCGTTAATTTTTTTGTCACCGCAGGCGCCATTGTCGCAGTAGCCACCATTCGTAGATCTAATGTGTCATTTAGTTGCTAACCGCCCGCTGCCATCTTTTACAACTTGTGTCATGGATATCGTCATCACAATACAAGGTTTTTGAGGTAACAAAGGTGCATTTATACCTATAGAAATTTGTGCAGTGTCTGTTCGAGAAGCCTCATTTATTGTTCATTGGATTATAAGATCATCAGAAAATTACGACGATCTAACTAAAAACTGGCGATCAGCGAACAACAATCTTACATTGACGCAACACGGAATCAAGTGGTTTGATGGTGATACAGAAAGAGAGTGTGTGTACAATAATATCAGACAACTAGTGAAACTATCAAATAAAATTTATACTGTTGGTTTTTATTCTACTACTTTTCTCACAAGTTTACTCAATCGTGAAATTATTAATATCGAATCCGATATCGGTGGAACTTCATCAGACCTACTACCACCTAAAAGTGGCATGTGTTTTCTTCATACTCTTAAACGCTATACAAATCCTCATCGTAATTTTGATTGTGCACTCAACATCACGCTTCGCCTCAAAAAATTCATCAAAGAAAGATGCCCACCAAATACAAGTTATCTGCTGCCACTGTCTAACGTTCATAGTGACATCAATGAATCATCAAATGGCTATCTACAACCTAAACGGCCATCGACGCTGGTATAAGTATCCATGAACAACCTCAGTACTTCAACCAACGCCCAATCATCAACCTATCAAAATTATTTTGGCTCCAATAATTCACTAACATATATACATTTATGATATAAACTACGAAAAAACATTAAAATAGCAACGATAATTTTGAAAGTTCTACAAAATAACAATAGAAATATAAAAAATATTACTTAAAACTAACAATACTAATAAAATTAACATATCAGTCACTGGGGTATTCGCTCACGCACGCTTTTTCCGGTCGATGGCGTCTCGCCCAGTCCCCCTTCCCCCGAGGGGGACGAGGGCCCCAGACACCATTGTTCGAGAACAATAGCGGCGGGGAGAATACCCTAGTAACTACTTTGCTGATCCTACCTATAGTATGTTGTTCGCAACAGACAATTAAATTGATTTCGAATGTTATGAATTAACCCAAGTTATGCGTCAAGACAATGTAAATTTTATTAATGCTTTGAACAATCTTTTCATGGGAACAATGACTGCTAGTGATATAAAACTATTCAAATCAAGATGCAGCTTAGCTAATGATCCTCACGATGCAATTCATCTCTTTTATACGAACAGAGACACTGAAGCATATAATGATAATAAAATTCATGTAGGAACATGTAGCGAAAGATCATATTCAAAACAATAAAAAACTCAGTATAGAAATAGTTCAAAAGACTCTTAAATCTCTCCATGGCCTACCAACTAATAAGACTGGCGGGTTACCCACAAATATTTTAACAAAAATAGGTGCTAAATCGATGATTACACGTAATATCAATACATCAGACGGATTGGTAAATGGAGCAACTGGTATTTTGCAACATGTAACGAGAGATCAAGTCTCAAAAAATATTATAACACTTTGTTTAAAGTTTGATGACAATAATATTGGACGAGAAACCTAAGGCCACTAGGGAAACTGTTAAAAGCAAAAACTTTGAGTAGAGGTGCAAACCTCGTTCCAATATTTCCGGTTGCAGTTACTGATATTGCAGTTGGAAAAAAGATGGCTGTACGGATGCAATTTACGTTAATTTCTGCAGAAGCTGTAACAGTCCATAAAAGCCAAGGTCAAACTTATCCGTCACGCTGTGTTGTTCATATCAAAGGAATGTTAAGAACAATGAAATATGTTGGCTACAGTCATGTCACTAATCCTGATAACCTTTTCATTGATGGAAATTTCGAACCACCAGCTCCATTAAATGATACCAGTGATTTGAAAGTTGAAATGGATCGTTTGCAAAATGAGAAACGTTTATTAACTTTTAAACAGCGTTTGAGCGAGTTGCATGGGCTTAAAATAATATACCATTATGCACTGTCATTTCGTAAGTACATAGATTGTGTTCGAAATGATAAATGGTTTCAGGGAGCAGTTATCATAATTTTCGTTGAAACACGTACACTACCAATGGATTATGTTGCCATCGATGGTTATGACATTATCTACAGATCTGACAACAATAATGTCGGTAAAAAATTTTGTCGAGGATTAATTGTTTATAAAAAATATCAGCTTGAAGTTTCCATATGCAATGATGTGATTCATGATTTTCAGTCTAAAGACAAAGTTGAACACGTGGATTTAGTAACCTTAGTTGTAAATCATTTATTTATTATAGGAGGCTATATACCACCCAATGTTTCTCGAGAAATAATTAAAGAGTGTATGGAGAGTATGATTAATTCCTCTAAAACAGATAATAATTTAATGGTCATTGATGACTTTAAAGAAGATTGTTATAATACCGAAGTTTCATGGTTAGAAAAGTACATGAATAATCATATAAACTTGAAAAGAGCATTGTCACCAATGGTTCCAACAACTAATTTTAATACTCAAATTGACGTAATTTTTACCGATTTAGTTGATTATATGTCCGGTACTTATGAAAGTATTACGTCAGATCATAAACCAATTTAATTCTGTAACAAGGCGAATGAAGTACCAGATAGAAAATTGGTTGATCATTTAACATCTTCTAAATTTACTATTTCTCAACAAATTTTCGTACATAGCCAAATCAAACAAGAAATTATAGGAAGCGTAAATAATACAGACAGTGCAAAATTAAAAACAAAAATGACTACAAATTCATCTGAAGTAAAAGAAAAATCTCACTTACGAGCTAAAAATCCTACAATGAGAAAAAAAAATTTAAATGAAGATATTACGAGTGTTTTTGATAAAAAGAAAAAAGTTTAATTACGAAAGCCATGTTTTTTATCATCTATTCAACAAATTTTACTCGATATAACTATGAGTTCATCTTTGGAAGAAATTTTAGTAATTATGCAGCGAAATCATGAAACAATTTCAAAACTTTCGATTAAAATTGATAATATCGCTGCAGAAAAGATAAGGAATCCATCGAGTAATCGCTGTGATAATATAGATCCAAATAAAAAATTTATGCTCAATGAGAAACATTTATCATCTGAAAATTTAGAAATTAATCGTATGCTCAATCACGCATTTTTATTTGTCAATGTGAAAGGTGACGGTAATTGTTTATTCCGAATATTGGCTGAATTAATTTATTATGATGAAGAAAAGTATTCTTTTATAAAACTTTTCATTATAAATCATATTATAACGTTCGCTTCTATTTCACACGTCCCACGGCGGAGTGTGGGTAGTGCTCAATAGCCGTTATGGCCCTCCGTTGGTGAAAAACTGAAAATAATAGAGTGAGAAAACAACTCAAAGTCCCACCTGGAGATATCCCAAATCTCCCTGGACCCACAGCTCTGCTCAGGCTGGGTTAGAAATCCTAGTTGGGCGCCAGTTCGTGTGCCCCACGAACAAATTCAAAATTCAAATAAAAATAAATACCAAGGTGAAAAATAAAAAAATGAAAATAAATGAAATACATGATAGCAATTTTAGTGTTAGGAATAGGAAAGCAAGAAAAAGATAGCAGTAATTAAAATAATAGATTTAAAATAATACCAGGTTGCTGCCCATTTGCATTCAATTTTTTAATTCCAAAAATAATGATAATTCAATAAACACAAATAATATTATTTATATATTACTATCACTTACACGTGATAGTACTAATTCCGGAAACAAATGAATAATAATAATGTACACGCAAATAATATTTAAATAATCATTAATATCACTCGCATGTGAGATTTATTAATTCCAGAAATAATAATAATAAAGTAAACGCAAATAATATTTAACCAACCACTAATATCACTCGCATGTGATATTTGGATACAAGTATAAAATGAATAATCTAAAAAAATATAATATTTATATCAGAAATAATTAAATAATTGACAAGTCCGTAACTCTGGTCGCATTTGATAGTTACCAGGAAAATAACTCACTATTGTGTAAGTGAATACGGATGACCAAGTCGCATATGTTCCGTCACAGTATATTCAGCATTTACTGAGTGAAATACAATAAAACACACCCAAATATTTTTCAACATTAATATTGGGTAATAATAACAATACTAAGTAATTTTATTTACTACTTGAACATCCACTGGGCTCAATAATCATACAACGGTCCCACCACCAATGCATACGTTACCGTTGCATATGAATGCTCAGCCGACACTCTCGTATACATACACACATCTACCTAGCAGTAATAATGTACCTGCATTTACAAATACACACTCACAAGCCCCATTGGCGCAGACACATCCACATGCAGAGCCGTCAGTCTGGTATAATACCTAAACAGTTTTAGCGGGAAATTCGAACATGAGTGGGTCTAATTCTATGCAGTTGTATGATCTTACTCGTTGTTGCTTTATCGAACTATATTTAAATTTAAATATAGTTGCACTTCGGACAGATAGAGGCAGCACCTACTGGGGCCTCGTGGCTGTTAAACTTAAACTTGACTAGCGCAGTGCGACGCATGCGCATCAATTTTTCCTGCCTTGTGTCAAGAAGACGGCCGCCATTATCTTTCGCTATACAAATTCAACAGATAACACGTGTTATTATAAATCGTATCATTTTGCGCTCATCTCGAGTAATTGATTAAAAATAATAATTAAAATCAACTAAGTAATCAATAAGCTCATCAAAAATATAATTATTTTTGTAATCGTAAGCACCAGAGCTCATAAATAAATCAATAAAAAACTCAAGACTTCCAGTGATCATCGACCACGTTTTTCAAGAGATTATTTAAACGGGAGACATCACAGGTGCCTTTTTATTTAATAAATAATTATATCCAATATTCATAAAAATTAAAAGACTCTATCTGATAATTAATTAATTATCAACATGCTTAATATTTTAATGAAATTAAAAGTAAATTTTCGCTCGGTAGCCTCTGCAATCATGCTACCACGTGTTCATAAAATAAATTCAATTCAGTGCAATTTATTATAAACTCATTCAATTAAATTAAATTAAGTGATCAATAATATTATAAATTAATGAACTCAAGTATTCATGCATTTTGTGCTATTAAAAATAGTAATTCAAGTGTTCATTAACTAACTTCGCTTGGTAACCTCTGATTTCATGTTTATGTTTTCCATGACATCTTTTACAATCAACTCAGTGTTCAAATATATTCAAATTAATTATTTCAATTATTTACTCGAGCTCAATTTTCTAATTTGCATTCAATTATTTCCGTATTCATGAGCTCAGACAATTTAACAGTATTAATAAATTAAATCAACGATTTAATTTTGTGACCCAGTGATATTATGTGCTGCGACGAATAAAAATATTGTTATATTTTTTCAATACGCGTATTTTTCCAATATGTCAACCACCAACCAGTCCTGGCATGTATTTATTTAATTATTATTACAACACTCGTCTTGTTAAATCTTGGAATATCTTGTTTCCGTTTCGTGATCGATCTTCTCCAACCGACGCAAAGAAATATTTAAAATTGATTAAGCAGCGGATGGTCAGCAATGAAATTTCTGTCCACAATTTCCACGCAGTTGTAACCAATACACTCAACGGCGACGTACTCGAGTGGTATTACCAGAACAAAGGTTTGTTCCACAGCTGGTCTACTTTTAAAGAATACTTGAATATTTGGCAGGTTCAACAAACAGACGAGGCAGTACTGCAGGAGTTTTATTCGGCCAAACAACGCAGCGACGAAATAGGAGTTGCATTCATTAATCGTATGCAAGGCACTTTCTTAGAAATAATTTTCGCGAAATTAGAAGATTCATTACCGCAGGCGAAAAAAATTAGAATTATAACATCACGATTTAATTCCCATTTTTTTTTAAATTTTAGAATACGACAATTATGACTCACGCTGAACTATATACGCGAGTCAGTGCTTGGCAGCCAACGGCTGATGTACTGAATCCCCATTTTAAAATTCACAAAGAAAATAACAGTAGAATTAAAACGCGTAGTCAATTAAATTCGATTAAAGTAGATCAATTAAACAGTATGAAAACTTTACAGTCATTTACATCATCGTCAGATACTAATTTACCTAACAACAATTTTAATAGAAACAATAATTTTAATAGAAATAATAATTTTAATAGAAACAATAATTGAAATAAAAAGAAAAATTCTAATAATTTTCAAAATTCGCAGAATCCCGATTCACAAGCTAAAAATCCGAATTCTAAGTCTTCCACTCTATTGAATAACTTTGAGTTTATGATGAAAACTATTTTCGAAAAACTAGATCAAAATACTGAAAATACGTCACCAGGAAAAGTTAATACTGTCAATTAAACTCGAGTATCACAAAATACTGCAACAAGAGCTCCTGTCTGCAGTCGTTGTGGAAGAATTGATTATGTTGCTGAGGTTTGTTGTGGGCCAGTAACTGATGAGTTGCGTATCAAGGCAGGAGTGCCTCTCCGGCCGCGTCCTCCGAGTCCAAAAAACGCGTAAGCGCCCTGGTAGACCCTAATCACGTTACCAGGGCTTCTGTATCAACTAACAATTCGATTAAGTTTAGATGTTGATTTAATTGATTTTGCATCTCCTCTCCATCAAATTATTGATAAGTTGGCGGATGCAGAGTCCAATTGGGAGACAACTTCGGAAGCTTCACAGCGAATTAAAAATATTGAAAAGTCAAAAGTTAAAAACTCTAAAAAAACTTTAAAATTAAAACTCAAAAAATCTATAACCCCGACACGTAATACTAAAAGTAAAATTAATAAAAATCAATCTAATTCTCCAATTGAAAATTCATAACTCGACCTTGAAATAGAAGAACGGCAACGACCTACTGCAACAAAGCTTGAAAATGGCCCGGAGATATACGATACCCCTCTCTGTGATCTAAGGGAAGATACTAGTCCTTTATATGACTCCGAGATCGATGAATATCGCTCCGATTCGAATGAAGAAGTTGCGTATGCTCCGAAACTTACTATGCAAATGAATTCAGATAATAAGCAAAGTACATTACTGCCAATGCTCAGTAATGATAATTTATTCGGCCGTATGACTTCTTCAGCAAGCCTCAAAGCTCCTTCAACAGTAAGCCGCATGGTTGCCAATATTTCTATTGCTAAATATAAACTAGAAGCATTACTGGATAGTGGGAGAGAGCGCAGTTATATTTCTGCGATTGCTTATGGACAAATCAAAAAATATCGATTGCAAGATCTCACACCTGATCCCACTAGTACTCATGGAGTAACTATGGCTAACTCCAAGTCCACGCAAACACGTGGTGGAGTCCCATTTAAAATAAAACTTGACTGTCACGATATCATAACTTGGTTAAGTGTTTTATCTGAATTGTCTGCTCCAGTAATTCTTGGTCTTGATTTCTGGCAGATAGCAGATATTCAAGTAAATTCCAAGGAGAGTACTTGGAAATTAAATACCAGTTATGTCACGCATCCATTTTTCTCTCGATCCGGGTTTACTAATCAAGCACCATTGAATGTACTGCCGTCAGCTGAACGTGTGGATCTTGAAAAATTTTTAACTAAAGAATTTAAGAAAAATAAACAAGTCCAGTTGGGTTTAACACATGTAGTTCAACATCGTATTGAATTAACAGATGACACTCCAGTACGCACCAAGCTTTACCATAGAAGTCCACCAGTAATGAAAGCAATGCACGACAGAGTAGACGAATTACTCGCGAAGGGTTATATTCAGCCTTCGAATAGTGCTTGGGCAAGTTCACCGGTAATGGTACCAAAGAAATCAATACTTGGCGCATGTGTATTGACTATCGACCACTCAACAGAGTAACGAAAAAATCTGCTTATACGTTACCGATTATGCACCGCATTTTATCAAGTCTTCAAGGTGCTAAAGTAATATAGTACTCGATGTCAGTGATGCTTTTCATCATGTCTTGGTTGAGCCAAATAGCCGTCAATATACATCATTTTGTGTGGATGGGCGAGGTTTATTTAAATGGATCTGTATGCCATTTGGTCTGACAAATTCACCCAGCACTTACCAGGAAGTATCTGATACGGTACGCCAAGGAATTATTGAATCATTACAAACACAATTTTCTCATATTGGGGCTGAAAATAGAATTTTTGCATGTCTCGACGACTGGATAATTATCAGCGATGACTTAAAAGAACATAAAATTCTTCTTCAAGCTGTTTTTGAAAAATTCCGCAAGGCCGGAATAAGAATTAATGAAGAAAAAAGTCATTTCGGTTGCTCTAAAGTTCATTTTCTGGGCTTTATAATTAATAAAGAGGGTTTAAAACCCGATCCAGCTCGATTAGAACGAATTGCGGATTATAAACGACCCACTAACCGTAAGGAACTGCGAAGATTTAATGGATTAGTTAACTGGTACCATAAACATCTTAAAAATGTTGCGCAAGTTTAAGGACCCTTGAACAAATTGACAAGTATTCGCGTTCCATGGGAATGGACAGATGTCGTAGAAAAAGCTTTTGTGGGAACGAAAGAAACTCTGTTAAAATCTGCGACATTATCACTACCACATCCAGACTTGCCTTACCGCTTATACACTGATGCCAGCGATACTGGTGTTATGTCCACCGCTTAAATTTAAATTAATTATCCGGGATTTCTCCCTTTGGTAGCGATAAAAAAATTTAGACGAGCGATTTGGAGGTTACTGACAACAGTAAAGAATACGAGGAAGAGATTATCTTCCTATAATTTATTTTTATTGTGGACCTTTCAAAGATTAAGAACCCTAAACGTCTCTGAAGAGACTGGTGCTCTTGAAGTGAACCAGATATTTTATGAAAGAGTAGAATGTAAACCTTTCACTTACCTTTCGACGAATCTTTCTTCTAGCACGGCAGGTTAGATTCCTCCAGAACGTTGCAGCTCACTCGGCTTCCTCCTGTAGGATTTGGTTGGATGGGCGCGGCTGGAGTTGTAGGATGTAAACTTATGTGCTACTCTCGAATGATACTCGCAAGGTTAAATTATGATTTTGTATATTTATTTACTGTTTCTGTTACAATTCACTTGTACACTGAATCTTTTTCACAGTAACTTATAAAAACTATTTCTTTTATGGTTTTATTTTACTTTTTAGAACTTATTTAGATTTTATTAGAATTTTAAGAAATATGATAAATGCGTCCTTATCACACACGAAGGGTTTTATGCGCAATAAAACTCGGCCCGAGATGGAATTACAAATACACGTGATTTGTGTCACTTTTTCGATCGGACCGGATTGATTTATCAATCCTTGAGGATATTTAACAGATAAACTAAATTCAATTTTTGCCTATTCAACGCCTAAGCGGATTCACGCAATAATTGACTGCAAAAAGATGCTAATTTTAAATTGCCTTATTGATTTTTCGACGCCGAAGCGGATTCCTGCAATAAGGTTTAAATAGGAGATATTAAAGATCCTCTTATTGACTTTTCAACGCCTAGGGAGGAATCCTGCAATAAGAGTGCACGAAATTTCGACGTTCGAATATCCGTGGACCGCGAGTTCTATCAACAAAACTGGGGCCTCGAGCCATGGTGCTTAGGCTTTTTATAAACTTTGCTTTAGTAGTTGATAGGGAATTTTTAATTATTGTCATTGGTGGAAGGTGACGACAGTTTATTAATTATTTGTTAAACTTATTGCAGTTATCCTCCAACTATTCTTCGTCGCATGAAAATGTGGAAAAGCTGACGCTGCGTTTTCGCGCGTTTTTGAAAATAGGAGCTCAGTAATAATTATTTTTAATAACTATTAAATAAAAAAAAATTTTATTTGGACATGACACTGGGTTAGGTTCTGTCTTAACTCAGTATGATTCAGAACACGATCATGAAGTTCACGATATTGAAGTCCACTATCGGGGTACACCAAATGAAGCCCCAGATGCACTTCCGCGTCAATATGAAGAACCAGAGACTGCTGATTTACTTGTTTCAGATTTCAATCCTTCATTGCTGTGTGTAATTGCTCAGGATTCCGCTTGGTACGACGAAAAAGTCCACGTAGTCCAAAAATATCCTGAGAATTATCGTAAGTGGAAATACGTGAATGAAAAATTTTACTTTAATCGTCCATTAGCGGTCAAGGAAATACTTGGTGAATTGAATCCTTGGAAAGATGTTTTAACTGAGCCAGAAATACGTCCAGCTATCGAGAAAGCACACTGTAAAGCTCAGTCGGGTCATCTTGGGATCGAGAAAACTTACCAACGAATACGAGATAATTTTTACTGGCCAGGAATGTTTAAAGATTTCTCATCTTACGTTTCAGCTTGTGAGACTTGTATAATGACCAAAAGTGACCAAACAAAACCACAAGAATACATTGGAACGAGACCATCAACTTAGCCTTGGTCTATTATTTTGATTGACACAATTAGCCCATATACTCGTTCAACTATGGGGAATCAATATGCTCTCATCATCGAAGATCTCTACGCTCGCTATCTTGAAATATTTCCTCTGAAACGACAATCTGGTAAACTTATAAAACATCACCTGACGGCTGTTTTTGATCATTGGGGCCCTCTGTGTCAAATTATTTCAGATAATGTTAAAGGATTTATAAACAAAGATAAAATTAATTTAATCAGCCAATTCAATATAAAATTTACAACAACTCCTATCGGTAACCCTTGCGCAAATCTCGTCGAACACTGTAATCGGACGATTAAACCCATGATTGTCGCGTTTACGAGTAAAGATCAAAAAGACTGGGATAAACATCTCGACAATTAAAAATTCACGTATAATACTTCAGTACACACTGCTTTGGGTGTATCTCCATTTTATTTAAATCACGGACGTGATGCACGACTGATTAACGATACTGGTCCGTTTGAAAATCTAGATGTATCTGACGTTACCGTTTATCAAGCCCGAATGAATCGTGCAGTTGAACTTAGACATTTTGTTGAGCAAAATATGTTGAAAGCTTCGGAACGCACGCGTATGCAACATGAACAAAAATTTTCTGATATTCCAATAGATTTTAAAATCGGTGATCAAGTCTAATATTTGAATAGAAAATGAAGTAAGAAAGTTGATGGTTACAGTGCTAAATTAGCACCAAAATATTCGGGACCCGCTATTGTTTCCAAAATTTTAAGTCCACTTTTAGTTGCACTACAAGATAATGCCGGTAACGATATTGGCACATATTATTACAATGACTTAAAAATTCCTAGACGGTCTCGAAGACGTAACTGATTATTTTCTATATATTTCAGATCACTCATAATGAAAGTGTACATACTTGGAAATTCAGGATCAGACACTGAAGCCTCATCTCATGAGTCCGAGGCCGAGGTATCTGATACTGAAGTGTCATCAACTCATGCAGTCACACAATCATCTGACTCTTCATTTTCATTAAACACTGCATCAACATCTGCATCTGAATTACCACCTGCTACTGAAATAACGCCATCAACTTCGTCACCAGCTGCACCAGCAATTTTAACAACAGTGGCATCTTCACCGACATGGTCTACCAAGTCAGCTACATCACCTGGACCCTGATTCTCGTTGTTGCCATAGCAAACTACAACTGGCATTGAATTTGGTCGCCCATCGTCTGGACCATATGTACCAAGCCCAACTACAACACCAACTTCAGTAATGCTTGAAACACTAACTAAATTCTATAGGATGAATTTAGTAAGATTTAAGCTCGTATTGAACGTGTTATAAGCCAACGTTCTGCGGTTACGCCAATTTTTTATTGATGAAAAACTCCCGATGACTGCTAGGCTCAAACCTGCGGCCTTCCGATTTAAAGTCCTTGATGCTTTCCACTGCGCTGACATACATATGTGATCTTGTAAGTGTAAATACTATATTCTGGTCCTTCGAGCCGGATTGCTTAATTGGCATTATTTAAAGTGCAAATCTCATTTCAAAAAAGTGCATTATTCTAGTCAGTTCAACACCAGTGCATTGCTGAGTACACTGGACGTGGTACTGCATTGGTGGAAAAAGTGCTAAGGGACACATCAGTGCAAATTACACTTTGTGAAGTGACTAGTGCATCGTGTGAGTGCTTCAATCACCTCAATCATCTCAAGGTCATCGCTACATCTCACCTACAGCAATCATCCACAAATATTGTCAGTTTGTTCTGTATAGTTTACCACTTACAAGTATTTTTCGTTTGTTTCATCTCACTTTTATTTCAGTCTTCCATTTCAATTCCCACCATGGCTGCCGTACAAAACAAACTCACCATGCAAATGGGAAGGATATCTTTCATCTCATCTCTGGCTGCAGCAGCTGAGGCAGGGGTGTTTGAGACACTCCCTCTGTCCTCAGCCACCTCAAAACTCAAACTTCTCAACACTTATTGGGAAAAGTTTGAGTCTGACCATGAAAAGCTGCTGTCATCGAAGACTGACGTCACGGTAGAGCACAAGTACTTTACCGACGGGTCTTTTGAAAACACTTTGAAGCAATTTCAAGCGGCTGCAGACGGCCTCTATACCCGCATTGCGGATATTGAGGCTCGATTACCATCTCAAGGCAGTGTGCTGGCGAATTCCAGCATACTCCACTCATCTCACCATCGCACGGCGTTGCCAACCATCACCGTCCCTAAATTTTCGGGAAATTATCAAGATTGGAGGCATTTCCATGACCTATTCGTCTCACTGATTGGGGAAAACCCAAATCTCACCAACGTTGAGAAGATGCACTATCTCAACTCATTTTTGGTTGGTGAAGCTGCTCGTCTCACCTCAAACATCAGTATCACATCAGAGTCGTTTGAGTCTGCCTGGGACACCATCGTCAACCAGTACGAAAACAAACGACTTCTCATCTCAACTCAGCTAGACAAGCTCTTTAGCATCCATGCAGCTGAATCATCATCCGCAAGAAATCTCAAGGCAAATTTGGGCACTGCCACCGAAGCTATTGATGCCCTGAAATCACTTGGATCCCCTACTGAGCATTGGGATCAAGTGTTAGTACATCTCATCTCACACAAGCTCGACTTGGCAACGTTGGAGGCTTGGGAAGTCAGTGTGGGATCCACTACGGACTTTCCAACGTTTACAGAGCTGAAAACGTTCCTTCAAGGTCGCATTCGTGCCCGAGAGGCTATGGAATGCGGAGTACCACCCAGAAAACCCCAGTCGTCCAAACCACTTCCACAAAAAGGGGTGCCTGCAGCACGAGTGCACAATTTGCAGCAATCGAAAACTGAGGTTTTCAACGTCGCATCATCATCTCAACTCAAACCACCTACCATGCAACAACAACCATCAGAGAGCACCAGATGCAAACTCTGTACTCAAGGACACTTTGTAGTCTACTGCCCACAGTTCCGTGCCTACTCTCCGGACAAGCAACATCAATGGGTCAACCAGCAGTACCTCTGCACAAACTGCCTTGGTTCCCACAACATCTCACAATGTCGCAACTCCAAGACATGCTCCTACTGCCTGGAGAAGCATCATTCAATGCTTCACGGTGCCACTGCGCTGCAGAAGACCAAGCCAGCTCCAAAGAAGAGCCCAAATCCTCCGCAACCTGTGGTTCCTGCATCTCAATCAACAAGTGAAATGTCATCTTCAGAAGCTGATGCAAGTAAGTCTGATTAAACTTATCTTGCATCATCTCTCTGAATTAAATTACATCTCACATCGCTTGTTTCTCATCTCTCAGCTCATCTCAAACGCTTGACAACCAGTTCTCACCTCACCTCAAGTGCAACAAAAGTTGACATCAACGATGTCAAGTTATCACCTCACTCAGCAGCACTCAATTCAGTACAAGTCAATCACTCACATGACATCTCAAGAACAATATCACGACCCAGTGTCTTATTGGCTACTGCCAAGGCCATTCTCAACCACGCAGATGATAATTCTAAAATTATTCGTTTTCTCATCGACCCTGGGTCTGAACTCACACTCATATCACGGACAATATTCAATAATTGTCAACTTGACATCATTTCATCTCAAATTCCAATTGTTGGAGTTGGCAGTGTCTCATCCGGAAGTACATCTGGAGCTGTAAACATCTCACTCACCTCACTTCACTCTGACGATAATGTTATAATCTCTGCACACATTCTCAACAAACTTACAGCTGAGCTGCCAGCTATCTCAATCAAGAAACACTCGTGGAATCATCTCAACAATCTGCAACCAGCTGATCCGGACTACTTCAAGTCTGATAAAATTGATCTTCTCATCGGTGCAGATTGTTATGGACAGATTATTGGACCTGGAGTCCAAACTGGTTCACTTGGTGATCCAGTTGCCATCAAAACAATGTTTGGCTGGTCCATACTTGGTCCAGTATCATCTCAATCACAACAATCATCAAGCCGATCTCACCATCTCATCTCTAATGATCAACTTCATGATTCAATTATCAAGTTTTGGCAACTGGAAGAAGTTCCATCACATCTCAATGAGTCTCTCACGGTTGAAGAAGCTGAATGTGAGTCTCATTTTCAATCAACTTACTCGCGTGATCACACTGGCAGATATACAGTGCGATTACCATTTAAATCATCATCTCAACAGCTTGGACACTCAATGCACATTGCCACCAAGTGTCTCAATCGACTAATAAAAAACATCTCACAAAAGCCTGAGTTCAATCATCTCTACAAATACTCTCTCATGGAATACGAGTCTATGGGTCATATGAAGAAAGTCCCAGAATCATATCAATCATCTCATATCACCTACTATCTACCTTATCACGGTGTTCTGCGAGAAGAAAGTACAACAACCAAGCTGAGAGTCGTTTTCAACGGCTCCAGTAACACAACCTCAGGCATCTCACTAAATGACACACTTCACACGGGTCCAAAACTTCAGTCTGACATCTTTGATGTCTTGCTGTACGTTAGAAGACACCAATTCATCTTCACCACGGACATCACTAAAATGTTTCGTCAAATCAACGTTCACCCAGATGATTGGGACTATCAACGTATCCTCTGGGTCGATGATGACAATCAACCTCAATCCTATCATCTCACCACGGTAACATATGGCACAAGTCCAGCACCATATCTCGCTGGTCGTGTTCTTAAACAGTTGATCATCGATGAAGGAGATAAATATCCACTAGCTGTTGAACCTTTTGAGAAAGGCAGCTACGTGAATGATATCTGTGGAGGAGCTGACATCTTGCATCATCTCAACAACATCGCATCTCAAGTAGAAGCCATATGTCTAGCTGGTTGCTTCCCACTAGCCAAGTGGAAAAGTAACCATCCTCATTTTAACAAATTGTCATCATCTAACATCTCAAATTCTTACAAGTTCAACGAATCGACATCCAAAATTCTTGGGCTTTCCTGGAAGTGTCAACCAGATCATCTCATATTTACTGGTCATACATCTCAAAAGGCTGCTATCACCAAAAGATCAATTCTCTCAGAAACAGCCTAGTTATTTGATCCACTGGGACTCATCTCACCTGTTGTCATCAAAGCCAAGATCTTGATGCAAGATCTATGGCTAGAAAAAATTGGATGGGACGATCCACTATCACCTCAGATAATTCACCGTTGGAAAACATTCCGAGATGAATTACCAGAATTATCTCAACTCAAAATTCCTCGCTGGCTCAACATCTCAACAGACACCTCAAACATCGAGATCCACGGATTCTCCGATGCATCACAGCATGCAATGGCAGCTGCTGTCTATATCAAGACTCATCATCATCTCACACCAGCAAAAATAACTCTTGTCTGTGCCAAGACTCGAGTTGCACCACTGAAACGTCTCACCATTGCTCGTCTCGAATTATCAGCAGCCTTGCTTCTCACTGAACTCATCTCACACGTTCAAGCAACTCTCAATCTTCAAGATGTTCCAGTTTTACTGTGGACAGACTTAGCTGTTGCTCTTGCATGGATCAGTCAAGAACCCAGCAAGTGGAAAGAGTTTGTTGAAACAGAGTTCAATCAATCCAACAGAATCTACCAGCAGCCAACTGGAAATTCATCTCAGGAAAGCAGAATCCTGCAGATTGTGCTTCCAGAGGCTTAACACCATCTCATCTCCAATCTCATCAACTCTGGTGGTCAGGTCCATCCTGGTTGCTAGAGCCATCTCATAAATGGCCAGAATTTACATCTCAAGAGGATCCAGAAGTTGAAACTGAACGCAAATCAGCTCAAGCTCATCTCGCAATCACCAGTCCAAGTTTACCACTTGGTGATTTACTTTCATCATCATCAAATCTCACCAAATTGCTCAGGGTAACTGCAATTGTGAAACGAGCAGTTGCAGTCTTCCGAAAAATTCCTGCATCATCTCTGAACATCTCACCACTCACACCAGCTGATTTACACTCAGCATTGTACTTTTGGATCAAAGCTACACAACAAGAATATTTCAACAACGAAACCTCACAATTATCTCAACACAAACCGTTCTTGAAATCTCATCCATTTTCACGTCTCACTGCTTTCATCGACACCAATGATATTGTCCAAGTTGGTGGACGACTACAAAATTCTCATCTCGACACTGACAGCAAGCATCCACCAATACTACCCAAGAATTCTCATCTCTCTCATCTCATCATCGCTGATGCGCATGCGCGCACCATGCATGGAGGTACGCAACTGACGCTAGCTGCCGTTCGCAAGAAATGTTGGATCTTTGGGGGAAGAATCCCAATTAAATCACACATTCAACGCTGTGTTGTCTGTGTAAGGCAGAGAGCTCAGCGATCTCAACAGTTGATGGGTCAACTGCCTACATCTCGAGTCTCACCATCACTCGTCTTTGAAAGCACTGGCGTAGACTACGCAGGGCCAGTTCAACTCAAATACTTTCAAGGACGAGGCACACGCTGCTACAAAGGCTGGATTGCAGTCTTTGTATGCTTCTCAACTTCTGCAATTCGCTTGGAAGCAGTGAGTGATTACACTGCAGAAGGCTTTCTCAAGGCGTTCAGGAGGTTGTCATGTCTATAGCATCTCATGGGACACGGCTCTCGTCCAAAGTTGAGGAAAGCTGGGCTCACTCCCAGACTTTTAGACTGGCCGTGTTGTACGCAAACTGGAACTCATATATGTACTTGTCCCATTCCCGATGGTCGTCTTCCAAGTAACTCATGATCATAGTCTTGATGTTACGATTTACACGTTCCACTGGGTTGGCCTGTGTGTGGTATGGCGGGGTGGTCATGTGTTGTATACCACATTCCTCGATAACGGCTTGTACATCTTTATTCACGTCCGTTATCGGTCCAAAACACCTTTGGAGTACCCCACCGGTTCAAAATCGCTTGTCTGAAGCTATTTGCAACTGTTTTACCGTTGGCCGCTCTCACCGGAACACACTCAATCCAACGAGTGTACAAATCTTCAAAAATGATCAGGTACGCGAAGCCAGATTTGACCGAGTGAACGACATCGTATCTGCGGCCACTACCTCCCACGGTTCCATTGGTGCTCTCGATTCCATCAGTCCTAATGGCTTCTGTTGCACTGGTTTGGCTTCTATGCAAGTTTCACATTCCAACACGTACTGGCGAATGTCTTTAGACATGCCCGGCCAGTAATAACGTGTTCTGATCCGATCTAGGGTTTTACGGATTCCCAAATGGCCTGATTGGGGGTGGTCATAAGCCTGTTGCAATACCCACCATTTATCCTTTGGCGGTACTACCAACTTCCAATTCTCATCACCATCAGCAACCAGTCCAACCATTGAGTCAGGTACCCGTTTATACAGCCGACCATTCGCATATCGGTAACCAGGTACGGACTCCGGGTCATTTTCCAGTAGTTGGCACTTTTCAGTGTGCCAGTCATCATCGGTGTCCTCGGCCAGCACGTTTAAGTCCTCTAGTGCTTCTGTTTCATCCTCGAAACGACAGGACAACGCGTCCGGAGCTTCATTTTCCGACCCACGGCGATATTCGATCCGCATATCGTACTCGGACAATTCCAAAGCCCATCTGGCCAATTTTCCAGTGGGGTCTCGAGTATTCATTAGCCACCGGAGACTTGAGTGGTCAGTCACCACCGTGAAAGTGTACCCTTCCAAATACGGTCGGAATTTCCTTACTGACCACACCACAGCAAGACACTCTTTCTCAGTTGTGCTGTAATTTGCTTCCGCTGGTGTCAATGATTTACTTGCACATGCAATTATCCGTTCTTTATCATCTTTGCGCTGAACCAGGACGGCACCCAAGCCGGATTGACTTGCGTCTGTGTACAACACAAATGGCAGACCATAGTCAGGTGTACTCAGTACTGGTGCCTCTACCAAAGCCTGTTTCAATGCCTGGAACGAAGCTTCCTCGATTTCAGTCCACTTCCATTGGACATTTTTGCGGGTCAGCCTGAATAGGGGTCCAGCTACGCAGGCGACATTTTTGAGATGTCGATGGTACCAATTGATCATCCCATTGAAGCGGCGGACTTGCCTCACATTCTTCGGTGTCGGGTAATTTACAATTGGCTCGATTTTCTCCGGATCTGGCCTCAATCCGTTCTTGTCCAGCAAAAAGCCCAAAAATCGAGCCTGAGATTGGCAGAATTTACTCTTTTCAAAATTTAGAGTAAATCCTGCCTCTCGAATACGCTTCAGAACTTCAGCTAGAATTTCCAAATGTTTTCCAAAAGTCGGAGTGATCACTATAATGTCGTCCAGGTAGGCTGCCGCGTATGGTTTCAGATCGTGTGTGATAATACGATCAATTCCCCGCTGGAAGGTCGCTGGGGCATTGCATAGACCCATTGGCATCCTCTTATACTGATAGAGGCCTCTACCGGGTACCCAGAATGCTGTAAATGGCCGACACTGTTCGGTCAATAATATTTGATAGTATGCAGAGTTCATATCGATTGTTGAGATGTAATGGGCTTCCCCACGGCCGTCCAATACTTCATGTATAGGAGGTGAACGGTACGTATCGCGTTCCGTTACCGCATTAACATCTCTGAAGTCCACACACATCCTATATTTTCCATTGGGCCGTTTTACCATCACCGGTTGACTCAACCACTCTGATGACGCTGCTGGTTCAATGATATCGTCGACTACCATCTGATCTACGATCTCTTGCATGGCTTCCAACACCACTGGAGACCGTCTGTACACACGCTGCTTGACTGGCTTATGATCCTTGAGTCTGATGTCGTGTTCCACCAAATGGGTCAAACCCAACCCTGAAGACATCAAACTCTTTTGATGATCGAGGAACTGTTGCAACTGCTTGACTTCACCATTAATCAACTCTTGCAGCGCACATAAGGTTCTTCTCGGGCCCGTTGACATTTCCCGAGTCAACGTGTGCCACTTACCATCGCGGATATGCCACAAGTTGCGTTGCAAGTCCAGCTGCATTTGAAAGTGATCGATGAAGTTCATACCGATCAAATTCAACGACCCCAGTCGTGGTATGTAATGTATTGGAAATGTCACCTCTTCGACATTATCCAATGTTAATACTGGCCCAATGACACCTCCACTCTCATCGGTGGTGTGATTGGCCATCCCAAATCTGGTGGGGGTTTCCTCAATTATATATGGGCACCCTGAGTCCATAAGTTCTCTGGCAAACGACCCAAACGCTATCGTTTTTGCCCCAGTGTCAATAATTGCAATACGGGACCTCCCCGCAGCACTTATTGTAACCATTGGCCGAGAATGTCCGGTTTTGAAACGCCAAAACCCATTCGAGACCCGTGACCCGGACTGATCACGTCTCGTTTGCACCGCTTGCAAATTGTCAGTCAGCACATCCATGGTAGCATCATACTCTTGAGCTAAACCCACACTGGATTGCTGACTGATGGCGTGAACCTCGACCTGGACACGAATTCTGCAATGTCGCTCGGTCTTGTGAGGGATTACCACGCTACGAGAACCGTCACCCTTCTATTGACGGCCCGCATCGGCGTTTTTTGGCTGGATGGCCCGTGGTGGACATTGGCAAGTAACTGCAGTCTTGCCTATTGTCCCACACCTCGGACAAACATCACGGTGTGGTTCCCGACAACCATAACTCAAATGTTGCAGTGACCCACAGTTGAAACAAAATCTAGGCCTTATAAAAGATGCGGCTCTCGGATTCAAATTTCCCGCGCCCCGGGGAATCGGTGGATTGACTGGAACATTTCCAGCTGGACTCACTGCTGACGGTTGCGATGTATGGGGCGACGGTGGCTGCTTGTTCTGACCTGAATTCGCTTCAGGCACAATTCCCACTGGCGCCATCTCTTGCTCAAGAACCTTTTTCCCGCGTTGTTTGGCCTTTCGCGACTTGGCTTGTCCCGCTGGCGGAGCATGTTGATCAGTCTCACCTGATTCCTGATCAGTTATCGCATGCATCAGCCCTCGATGTTCCCATGGTTGTTTGGGACCGTATGCATACGAGCATTCTTTCACGAATGACTCTTTCCTTGGTGGTGGGGCTCGTCGCGTCTTCGCAGCCCGCCATTTTTCTTCCAAACGAGTCGCCTCGTACAACAACGATGAGTATGTATCAAATTTGCCCACTGGGCAATGGTCCCAAAATTCAGGTCGTAAACCTTGGCAAGCTCGACGTACTTGTCGAGATTCCACTGGTGGATGTCGTAGCCGTGAGTATAAATTTTGCAGGCAAATGAGATAATTCCGCGCTGACTCTTTCTCACCCTGGTTTCTCACCCGAATATCTGCCTTGATTTCCCTTTGGCGTCCGTCCCCAGTGAACCACGTGCGGAACTCGTACGTGAAATCGTCCCACTGGGTCCAACGCTCAAAGTTTGCCGAACACCACGTTGCGGCAACGCCAGTGAATACCTCGGGTAACACTGCCAATCGATCGTTGTGACGTATACCCGCACTTCGCATCAGTGCAGATAACCGCCGAAGGAACTCATCTCCAGTCATTGAACCATCTCCCGCAAACAACTTCCGATTGCGAGCAATCGCCCCATAGTCTCGATCACGACCATGTGATCTGGATCTAGATGGTCATGTCCATGGTCGTGTGGTCTCCCCTGATGTCGTTGCTGGGTTGGCAGGTGGTTCTGGTTGACCACTGGTGGCCAAGTTACATGCACATCGGGTGCTATCGCAGAGGAGACCGGTGGTATGCTCATTTGAGGCTCACATACATTTACCATGTTCGTGGTGGCCCTCAAGTTGCCCGCATATCCCGCTGTCGATTGGATGGCACTGAGGTGCAATGGAATTGTAGCATTAACGCAGCTACGTATCGGTGATGACGCTCGGAAAGGGTCCCGGGGACGTACCGCACTCGCTGACGTTGTTCCCGTCGTCCTGTCTGCCAACAGTGTCATGATTCGGGTCTCAAATACCCGTAGAATGTCCACAATATCACGATGAGTTGCAGAGGCTTCCATTGGGCTTTGCTGCTGCGAACCTTGACCTGAGGGTACCGTTGGTGCACTGGTTACTGGCATATCTGGATTTGCCGACGTTGCTGGAATTCCGCTGTGACTTCCCGCTGACCGCAATCGATCCAAAATTGCCACGTCATCGCGTTCTCGACCCACTGCCGATTCCCGAACCAACTCGTCCACTAATGGGTCCCATGAGACATCAAGCCAATCATCGCGGTCCATTAACCGACGTACCCGATCGCGGATGACATTTCCTGGCCCATGATGATTCAGCCATCTACTGCGTAAATACTCTCGCAGAGATTCAACGTCGACGTACTCGGGGAAAATATTGGATTCTGATGGAATCTCATCAACTGTTGAGCTCCATCTCACGTTCATAGCCCCCAACGCCCTCTGGTAATATCGATTAAGTCGGTTACGAAGAACCTGCGGTGAACCGAATGTGGATAGCCCAAAGCTGGCTAACAGCATTTTGAGTTTGGAGGGTGGTTGCTTCAGCAACCACGTGAGCTCAATAGGTGGAAGTGTGCCATCACCTTCCTGCTCCTCGCCGTCCTCAACTGTCAGCGTATTATTGTGCTCTTGGTTATCCGCTGCTCGCAGTTCGTCAGCCAATGGTGTCTTTGACGGTGGCTGACTCGCATTCGAACTCCCAGATGGAGGGTCAGTCTCGTCTCCCCCGCGTAACCGCTCACACGCTTCCAGCAACATGCTTGATTCGTCCCAAATCGATTGCCACGATTCCATTGTGAATTTTAATGAATAATTAAATATAAAATTAATATAAATTTAAATACCCCGAATTATCACTCGCGGACCAAAATAAATTAAATAATCGGAAACAACAACCCGAATCTTCTTGCTGCTATCCAAATCTCCGCACCTAAACCTGAAACTTCAAAATAAAATCGACTCGTACGATTTAATGGCTCACTGGCCCCACGTTGGGCGCCATATAACGTTTTCTATTATTTCACACGTCCCACGGCGAAGTGTGGTTAGTGTCAAAAAGGCGTTATGGCACTCTGTTGGTGAAAATCTAACAATAAAATAAACGAAAATAAATTCCTATGGAGACAACCCAAATTCCCCACTGGAAAAAACACAGCCCGTCTCAGGTTGGGTTAGAAATCCTTGTTGGGCGCCAGTTCGTGCCCTCCACGAACAAAATTTAATTCACCAAGAAAATGAAATGAAAATGAAAAGAGTGAAAATAAAATGATAAAAATCAGGGAGCAGTTCCAAATGTTGGAAAAGGATAGCAAGAATGAGAACAGTATAAATTAAATAAGCAATAAGAATACACCGGGTTGACCACCAATTGTTGTTGGATATATTTTAAATTAATATAAATAATGTAATACTCATTAAATCTTGTTTATCATAAAATCAGACAGTGTTAAGTAAACTCATAATATAGTGCTTGTAATAATAATAATCGCACAATAATAATATAATGTTTATAAATACTAATCGCAAAATAATAATTTGATATTTGTAAATAATAAACGTCAAATAATAATATATTATTTGTAAATAATAATCGCAAAATGACAATATAGTATGTGTAAATAATAAATGCAAAACGATAATAATATATTGCTTGTAAATAATCCTCGTACAGTGACAGTATATTATTTGTAAATAATAATCTCAAAATAATAATAATATATTATTTATAAATAATAGCCGCAAAATAATAATCTCAAAAATAATAATAATATATTATTTATAGATAATAGCCGCAAAATAATAATCTCAAAATAATAATATTATATTATTTATAAATAATAGCCGCAGAATAATAATATATTGTTTGTAAATAATACTCGCACAATGACAATATATTATTTGTAAATAATAATCTAAAAAATAATAATAAATGCTGGCCGCAAAATAATAATATATTGTCTGTAATAATAATCTCGCAATGACAATTGTCACGATTGGAGATCGTCATGGGCGTAGGTTCGAGATTTCGTATAAAAGTATTGAATAAAAGGGTACTTACATTGATCAAGGACCGATCCTATGATCTGGGCTCACGTGACCAAATGCTCAGTTTATTCTATTCTATATTTAAATCGCGCCTACGCAATATTGTTGAAGACAATATTGATAATAACCCAAAATGATTTCCAATTTATGATGTGACTGTTTATTTTTCACAATCAAACGTCGAGCGGTGAACGTAAGATTGTGTACCCCCTACTGTTAACTATCGGTCTGAGCGGCTAGACAGGTAGTAAAATAAGGGATAAAGGAAGGTGGGCTGCCGAAAAGCCTCGTGAAGCTAGTATCTCGTTGTTAAAGTAAAATTGTCTGAGAAATAATGTTATCCAATTGTTTTATGTTAACGAGTATTTATTTATTGAGTACTAAATATTCTCAAAATACAAAAGGCTTACAAATGGCAATATTTAAAATAGTAAATATAAAAGTAAATGCTTCATGCATATGTTTTACAAATATTTCAAAGTAAATTTAGAGAATACCAGATAATGGTTACAATGTTTAAAACTTACCCCAAACAGGTTTTTGGTGAGGTGTCAGGACTGTCAGCAGTAACACAGGACACTTATTCACAACGCGTTCTCGCGGTTAATTAATATGATTCTAATTTATCGTTTTATTTATTTATTTAGTATGCTTTTGTTGCATCAATGTAAATGTTTATACGTTTCTAGATCTTCGTAGATCAAAATAATATGAATGTCTTCGCGCTTCTCGCGGTAAAATAATTCCAATGTATTCAAATTCTTCACGTCTTCGCGGTAAAATAAAATATAAATTTGTTTATAAAATCTTCGCGTATTTTCACGGTAAAATAGTTTCAAAATCTTCGCGTATTTTCGCGGTAAAATATTATTCAAATCTTCGCATTTATCGCGGTAAAATATTCTTTGATTCTTCACGTTTCTCGTGGTATAATTCAATATCAAAATAAAATGAAATTAAATGGATTAAAAATAAGATGAAGATAATCAATGCTGTACCGGTGCTAAACGGTTGATATTAGTTCACGACTTACAACGATCAAGGACCAATCGTACGATCTGGGCTCACGTGATCGGATGCTATACGCTAATATCGCGTGGATTATGCTTCTGAAGCTAGTAGAAAATAATATGCCGATTATACGAGTGCTTACGACGATCAAGGACCGATCCAATGACCTGGGCTCACGTGACCGAATGCTCAATCGGGATATCAATCCTCTAGCCACGAACACCGTCAAGTGTCCGGAGTTCAGTATGGTTCGGAGTTTGATTCCCAAAAGAACTGATGAGCTAAAGTCCATGGTCTTTTATATGGTCTTCACATATGAAAAGTGGTGGTAACTTGTTTCCCATACGAGAAGACTCGGACTCGCCCGAAAGTTCTAGGCCCATGCACACGTGTGATCCCTGGGAAATAGATTTTGACTATTTAAATGGGCCGATGACCTGGCGCCACTCTGCCGCCAAGGAAGCCATAAATTTGGTGGTTTCCATTAGCTTTCTTTAATTTCCAAGAATCACATGCAGGTGCACACGAGTTGGGTGGTCTATAGTTTTAAGATGAAAAATCAAAGAAGAGATTACCGTTCTATGCTTAGATTATTAAATGGGAACGGATACATAAATTTTAAAAGTACGTTAAAAGAAAATGACGAAATTTAGAGAATAAGAGAAATCTATGGTACATGTATCCCATTAGTACCTTTTCTACTTAGGCCAGTACGACTTAATTGTCAACGCTCAGGGAGGTATATTTTCCCGTACGATTGCTGGCGTCAGTAAGTCGGGCGTCATAAAAAAAAAAGGTCTAAGTGCAAGAGATCTTAGGTTCTCACGTACTAGGTGGACGGATATTCTCTAATGCGATCTATTCTACTGATTTTACCTGTTAATTATTATATATAAAAAAAAACTGAAGGTCTATTCGGAACGTATCGGGTTTTTGTGTTACCGCCTGTGTCTTTACTGTATTCTGACTATGTCGCCATAATTCTTGAGAAAAATTATTTTCTCATGTATATATTTCTTTACAAAATTCCAAAAACTTATTTTAGCGACTTGTAAGGATACGAGTTGAACGTATCAGCCGTGACACAATATATTATTTGTAAATACTACTCTCAAAAATAATAATAAATGCTAGCCACAAAATAATAATATATTTTCTGTAAATAATAATCTCGCAATGACAATATATGATTTGTAAATAATACTCTCAAAAATAATAATTATTCCCAGTAAGTAGTCATTGTGTACCCGCGGATTTCATAATTATGCATTTAATGATTATGATCATGGCGTATCTCAACATAAACGCTCCCACTCACCCAAACATAAAACACAACAATTGGTCATCAACGCGGGGAAACGTAGATTGCACGTCAATAGATTAATCAAAGGTACTTAGAGTCGTCGTCGTAGTATAATACGGTGATAGGCTCCATCAGGAATATATTTATCAACACCACTTTACTAGTTAATTATACGATCTGACCCAAATGGCGACTTAGTAAAATTTAATTCTCTTAATTAGTTCCCATATACATTAATTATTGTAGCTAATTATTCATAAATTAACTACCAATTACATGTATAAATATCTCAATTTATATATAATAAATTTGTTTTGATGTCACTTGTTGCATCAACGCGCATGCTTAGACCAACCAAGACCACAATCACAAAATAAATGCAAATTTTTACCCAGTATCACAAAATTTTAAATATTTTCACAATAATCAGCAATTTTTGCTGATTATTGTACGATTTACCATTTCTAAAATTAGCATCTAGAACACACGCAATAATATAATATAGAAATCATAAAAATATACAAAATAATAACAACAATAATCGTATGAGACGTGTGAGCAGCGTGTGCTGCCATCTGTTGCTCACCGACTGTGATGTGAGACTGCCACGATATTGAAATATCGTGACAAGGTTCACAAGTCGTCGTGGCATCTGCAAAACCCTTTATAGTGACTGTGGAACTAACTTTAAAGGGGCAGATGTCATTCTCAAACAACTTCTCACTGGTGTACTCAACGAATCATCTCATCTCCAGCAAATTCTCACTTCGGACGGAACTCAGTGAATTGTTAATCCACCTGGTGCCCCGCACGTGGGTGGCAAGTGGGAAGCCGCTGTAAAATCCGTCAAGCATCATCTCCAACGCACAATTGCTGACTTACTTCTCACCTACGAAGACTTCTCAACTTTTCTCACTCAAGTTGAGGCACTATTAAATTCAAGGCCACTCAGTGCACTTACTGATGATCCAGATGACATCTCAGCTCTCACCCCTGGACATTTTATCCGGGGTGCGCCACTTAACACAGTTCCTGAACCCAATCTTATCAGTGTACCAACATCTCGTCTCACACTCTATCAACGAATTTAAGAAAGACTTCAGTATTTCTGGGAACGCTGGTCTGCTGAATGTCTACAATCTCACCAATCAATCTCAAAGTGACAAACATCTCATCATGACATCAAGATTAGTTCATTGGTTCTCATCTTTGACGAGAGGTTTCCACCCTCAAAGTGGCCTCTTGCCAGAGTTATTCATCTCCATTCTGGCAGTGATAGTCTCACCCGAGTTGTAACTGTCAAAACTGCCACCTCAACGTTCACCAGACCTGTTGCCAAGCTGGTTCTGTTGCCAATCTCAACCGCCAAGGAAGATTCTCATCTCTAACATCTCATCAGGATCTTCTCCAACGAGTTGGCGAAGGCGGGGAGAATGTTCGAATCTCCCGCGCTTGCGTTTCTCGTCGCTACTCTGAGGCCAGTTAAATGGAGCTGCGTCGGCGCGTTATCTTACGCAGACGGCTCCACCGGTCCCATTCTCATCTCAAGCTCCGCCCTCTTATCCAAGTGGGGATGAAGAAGAAGACGAAGCCATTATCATTGTTGAAAATTCACCGACGCTAACAGCCACGTGCCTTTTATATATATAATTCATATCCTTTGTGATCACAGTAATTATCATTGTATTTCGTCTCAAATCAATTATTACCTCATAACTTAAATTATTTACTATTAAATTTAGTGATTATTTAAGTAATTCTCAATTTAATAATTATTTAATTAATTATATTCATCTCACCACGTGGTTTAGTTTTACCGGCAAACCGCCATCTTTTTTCTCAACTCACCGCGTGTTAAAAAGTAAAATATTCATCTCAAATTATCAAGTGCAGTGTACATAGTGTATATAATAAAAATGAATAATTAATTTATTAAAAAAAAAAAATAAGAAAAATAAATACGTATTAAAGTATTTATTTTAATAGTTAGCATCATCTCAACCAAGTTCCCGCCAATTAAGCGTCCCAGCATATCACTTTCCTCTCACTTAAGTTTAAGTTAATAATTTTAAGTGACTTTTTTCATGTTCATTATGAAAAAATCCTTGCTGCAATGATTGCCGTGATTTTTATAAAATATTCATTTGTAATTTGTTTCATTATTAGCCTGTGAATAAAATTTTTAAAGGAATTAGATAACGTTTTTTGAATAAAGATTTCCTGACGAGGTCTTGATAAGGAACTTGTCAGGACCTCGTCAGGTTGACCCGATGGCAAATCACTTTTTTTTTTAATTAGAATATCCTGACGAGGTCCTGACAAGGAACTTGTCCGGTTAACCCGATGGCAAATAACTTTTTTTCGAATAAAGATTTCCTGGTGAGGTCTTGATAAGGAACTCGTCAGGTTGACCCAATGGAAAATAACTTTTTTTTTAATAAATGGATATCCTGATAAGGAACTCGTCGGGTTGACCTGATGGCAAATAACTTCTTTTTGAATAAGGATATCCTGATGAAGTCCTGATGAGGAACTCGTCAGATTTGCCCTAATAAGGCTAACCTTATATTAATCGGTGACACGGCCGTTGATTCGTAGACAATTGGTCCTAGCGACAATTGATCCGTCGACAATTCATCTGTAGACAATTGATTCTAGCGATAATTCATTCGAAGCGAGCGATAATTTATCCGAAAAACATTTACTTGTATAATTAAATAAGGATTATCAAAAAATCGCGTTGACATGGTGTTATGTCTATTTTATGTTGGAAAGCCGATTATTTTTGTATTTCTTGACTATTAAAATGATATCAATTTGTTTAAAGACTAAATTATCAAAAAAAATCAGTTTTTAATTTTTTTCATAATGTTGCACCAAACTGAAAAAATTGAAAAAATTTGTAAGTACAGGAGAGTGTAAAAGAAGTCTTCTGACAGAATTTGGTAAATGCAAGTTTTCAAAAACGCAGTCAAAAAAATGATTTTCGTTTTCTTTCTTTAGTTAAAAATCGGCTTTTAACTCGGGAATTATGACAAAAGTGTTTTGTCATGGCTTTTACTTGTAAGTATTTAGGAAAAAATCTCCATTGATTAATTTTGAATTTTACTGGTCAAAAACAAATAAAAATCGAATAAATAGGTTTTTTTTGAATAACTCTAAAAATATTTGGGATTAAGAGCTGAAATTTTGACTGAATTTTTTTTATTTGGTACCAAAGTGATCCCCGAAGTGCCGGTCGAAAACTCCGTGGGGGCCGATTCGGCTAGCTTATCCAGCTATATCCTTTAAAATTTACACGTTAAAATCATCATTAAATACAAACGAATAATAGATCTGTATTAAAAAAAAAATATAGTGAATTAACAATTCAAATTTACACTAATATAATAATTTAAAAACCCATTAAAAATATTTCAAAATTTATCATATACTAGAATTATTCATATGAAAATATTAACCGTATTATTAAAAATTATTATAAATTATCGCAAAATCAATTTGAATTATTTAAACAAAAAATCATTCTTGTTCCTTCTGAACAAATTTTAAAGTCATAATTAATTAAAAATACTTAATTGTTCCTTCTGAGCAATTGTTTAAAAGACTCTCACAATAAAAATTCTTTAAAATATTAAAAATAAAAGACCGCACCCAAATAAGTTCCTGGAACTTATCGCGTCGCATTCCAACAGAAACATGCGGTGCGACTTATGCTATCGCGTGCATCAACTCATATAATTTCATAATCCTTAAATATTCAAGAACTCATACATTCAATTCAATTATATATCCTACAGTAAAATAAATAATTGTCTTGAGTTATTTAACTAACAATTGGAAACCTGATCATTCAGCTGTTTAAATTTCTTTTAAATGGATATTTATATTATTATTTTGTTACGTCCCAGCCTGCTCATCAGATGGCTTTAGCAATTTTTAAATCTTAAATAATAAGAGACCGACCTGAGACCCACCAAATCGATATATTTGAGTAATAGAATTGTTAATAATAATATATTTTCTTTAAACGTATATTAATAAGTATGCATTTAAAAATAGTCAAATAGATAAGATATTTTTAATGCATTAAAATACTTATTCATCGCCAACGATTTTTCTAAAAGAATGTCGATGAATAAGAATAGATATGAACGATTGTACGACAAATAACGAACATCAAAAGAATGAAAAGTGAAATTAGTTTTTCCACGAAAAAGTGAAAATACCGAAAAACATCGTCCGACTGCTGACGCAACTGCATCAGCGTCGAACGATGATATCAAACTCCCACTTTTAGGAATAAGGCCCTAATACCTTATCTCACTTTTCTCTAGGGTGTTGGCTCGCGAGATGATATAAAAAGCCGATGCCCAATGCATCCCTCTGACTCGCTTACGCTCTTACGCTCTTACTCTCTTACATCAACTAGAAATTATAATAGTGCGGCTTAGTACACGCAAGTAAAGTTCCGGTTTAATTAAATTATATTATTCTTTTGACTCGAAGTTATTTGTCAAATAGTTATTGTAAAACTTAAATGTATTTTCAACAAATTCTCTGACTATTCTATTTTATATGAATAAATCGAACTTATTTATTCTTTAATTAACGACCAAGTTATTTTGAGCTTTCGAGAACTACCCATATATCCGAAAATCTACAGTCACGTCCAATTCAAATAATTCGCGCCGGCAGATCTCAAGCCGACACGACTCCAGGACGTAACAATTTGATGCATATTAATAACAAACATTTTGATAGACAATTGTCTGAGGGTTATTTATCGACACTCGGTCACGCGTGATTGTCACCGACTGCTTAGATTTTTTTGAATAATTGTCTATTCTGTTAAGACTGCAATCTATTAATAATATAAATTTATCTGCAACATTTAGACGCTACTTTAATTACATGGCAAATTAGCTTTGCTAGTCATGCGGTCAATTCTGAAAGTTTACCACAGAATAGTAAAATTCATATCTTTTCTATTAAAATATAAATTTACGAAAGGGTCAAATTAAATATTATTATCAATCGTCCTTATTTAGAAATCTAGAATTTATACGGCTTCCCCGTACAAAGCTATAACTATTTAACTACTAGCATTAAAATACTTTTATATCGGTTTCACCGTAAATAACATTAAAATATTATCAACACCTGCATCTATTGATAATAATTTCGTGGCTTTTCCACAAAATCATGTTTCTCTTAAAACAGGATTTATACATTGTAAAGTATCCACACTGTTAAAAATTTTTTTGGTAATTTTACAAGAAATGTGTTGGAAGTTAATTGCCAACAAAGTTTTGTGATTTAATAAAACCAGTGTCGTAATTTTACAAAACATTTTTTACAATTTTTGTTTTGAAAAATTGCAAATCAAAAGTACTAATTTTACTAAACAGATAATAAAAAGAGGTTTGTCAATTTTACACAACGAATGTTGTAATTTTCGAAAACAATGCAATTGGAAATTATTTGTAAAATCACAATGGATACTGTTTTAATACAAAACTTTTAAGAGATCATACGTGTTGTAAAATTGCAATACCTACTGTTAAAAATTTTTATCGTAATTGTACAAAACATTTTCCACTGTATTTGCATTGGAAAAAGTTAGTGATTTTACAAACAATTTTCGATCAGTCGGTTTCGGAAAGTTACAATATCTCACTTAACTCTTACAACACATATAATGGCTTTATTTAGGTAATTTAACAATATAGTATTGTAATTTTACAAACACTAGCGTATGTGTTTCGCGCGCATGAGCGCGCGTGTCGTTTTTCATATAATTATTTTAATGTATTTTTTTGTGGCGTTTGCATATATTTTTTCGCTTTCGACCAATCACGTTACGAATAGTTTGGCTTCACATATATTTCATCTTAATTTTATTATAGGATTGAAAAAAAAAAAAAAAGATTTTTTTTTTAATTTCTTGTCCAATCATTTTGGCGATGCTAGGAGTATTAAATATGCGATATTGAATTTCTAATCGAAGTAGGAATTTTTAATTCAGAGAAAAAACGCTAAACTTATCAATTAACGCACACGCATTAGTGGGATTCGATTACGGTACCCTATGCACGAAAGACCGACGCTTTATCGACTAGGCTGCACAACCGACAGTGACTGCTGAATTTAATTGTACACTATAGTGTATACATTGTATTCTGTTATGTATACATAAAATTTTTTTAACTTTTAGGAGTGTTTTTCAACATTTTCTAAGATTTTTTATTTCAATATGTAATATGTCAAATGAAAAACATTCAAGTACGATTTAATGGAACTAATTGTAAAGAAAAAAATTATTACTGCTAAATATATTATATATTTGAAAAAACTTGTATCATAAATTAGTTATAAAAATTAAAGGGTATGCAAAAAATTCCAAATTTTGAAGTGATTTTCAACGTACTGTAACTTGGAGGAAAATGGTCGCACAGTGAAAATAAAAAAAGCAAATTTTAGTTTCAAGTGTCTAAGTCTCAGATCTGGTCTTGAAAAATTTTAATCATGCACGATTCCGGATTAAAAAAAAAAAACGACCGCAAAAAAAAAAAATTCCAAATTTTTGCTCGTCTTAAAAAAAATCTAAGACCTTTAACAAATTGTTCTTGATAATCTATCCTTGAACCTCTTTTGAATAATTTAATTTGCCGCCCTGAAAAAGTCCCTATGACCATTTGGCACGAATTAATCTTTGATCAAAGCGAAAAAGTCCATTTTGACTTTGACAGTCAATAACTCAGGACATCGAAAATAAAATCTTTAGAGCCAAAAAAATCTAAGTCAAGACAAAAATTTCTTGAAGCAAGACAATTGGCTTTTGACGAAAATAAATTATTGGCTAAAGAAAATATATCTTGAGTCGATATAAATTTTCTATCAGTGCATACATTAGTTGTAAGCTTTAAACGCGTTTTCTTTAAAGTCAACATGCTGTTTTGTAAAATTACGACTCCTGTATAATAATTTAAAATTTTAGGGTGAAATTACAATACACTCTGTAATTCTACAATTAAATTTGTGAAAAAACAAAATTTAGGTTTGTAAATTTTCAGTGATTTCTGTGTAATTTTATTCAAAATATTTTTTTATTATTTCACTAAGAATTATAGCAAATTGAATTATTAACATATTTTGTAAACTTTTATCGCTTTTCATTTAAAATCAACGCACTGTTTTGTGAAATTACAATTCATGTAAAGGGGAGCGTGGGGTCGTTCCGGTCAGCGGGTCGCCCCGGTCACCTAAATTTTGAAAAGTCTATCATATAATAGATTTTGAGATTAATTTTACGCACACGGTGCCGAAGCCACCGTCGAATCGCGGTGGATACACCGCGTAAACACAGTGGTAAAATGGAAAAAACCCATCGTGTTTCCACCGTGATTCTAAACCGCCAGGGTAATTAAAATCAACATACTGTTTTGTAAAATTACAGCTCGGGTGTAATAAATAAAAAGTCAGAGCAAAATTAAAATACATTCTGTAATTCTACAATAGAATTTGTAAAAAAATAGTCAAGGTTTGTAAAATTTGAATTATTTCACTGTAATATAAATTACAATATTTATTTATTATTTTACTGACAATTATTGCAAATTGAATCACAAACATTCTTTGTAAACTTTTATCGCTTTTTATTCAAAATCAATGTGCTGTTTTGGAAAATTTTAACTCGAGTACGATTTATACACAGAGATGGTAAAATTACATCTCATATTAGTAATTTTCCTAATACATCATGCAAGATCACTCAAATTGTGTTGTCATTCTGTATTGACATACATTGGTTTGTATTTTTACCATACCATTGCTTTGTAAAACTATTGTAATTTTACAAAGATTTTTAACAGTGTATTTCACCGATTAAGCCCATCTTCGAACTTGATCAAGATAATCGCCGATAGAATGAATGTTAACAATTTCATTAGGATCCGATAAGAATTGTGGGCGTAATCCTGATGACAAAATTGGTCATATATATATAACTGAGTTGAGAGGTAGCAAAATTTTTCGAAAATTTCATTATGAGGTCAAATACAATAGTTATATTTCTATAAAATCTACTAATAACAACGCCACATTTAACAGCAGTAAAAAAAAGGCAATCAAAGATATAGTTTATTGAATACAAGAAGTATGCTGTTAAGCTGTCAATATAAGACTGACTGACTTTAATCGTGCATCTATAAAACAAGAGAAGAAGGCATTTGTTTTCTAGCTATTCAAATATTTTAAAGATCAGTTTCACATTCGTTACAATTTATTGATTATTAATCCTTTCGTTATTATTTTTCGATGGATTATAGTTATTTCCTTCGACCGTTATTGGTTCAAATATTATACTTATTTTCAATTATTATAGGATAATTATTAAATAATCTGGAATTATTATCGATTCGATTAGATAAGGTTGCTATCGGATTATAATAATATTTTTAGTTTGTGATTATTTTAATTATTTATCGAGTTATTCTAAGTAAAATTTAGCGATATATCCGTATGTGTTAGAGATAGAGAGATGACGAAATACGTCACGCGGTACGTCACAAGTAGAAATGTGGCATGATAGGGAATGGTAAATTCTATTAGTGAAAGAAGGAGATGCCATTCCATGTTATTACATTGGCTTATTTCAAATGGTTAATTACAGGTTATTAATAAGGTTTAAGATATAAGTGTTTTGTAATTATTAATCCATTTTTTCTCATCTCTCGATGTATTATGGTTATATATCTCTATAGTTAGTGGTTTAAGGGTTATGAGTTATTATGGCATAAATATTGAATAATCTGCAATTATTATTCATTCGATTAATAAAGGTGTACTAACGGGTTATTGTGATAATTTTAGTTCATGATTTTCATTATTTATCGAGTTATTCAAAGTAGAAGTTATCGATATATTTGTATGTATTAGAGAGAGAAGTAACGGGATATGTCACGCGAAACGTCACAAGAAAAACCTTGAGAACGAGAGGAGGCAGGCTGTAGTAATTCTATTAATGGAAGAAAAAGATACAATCCCATGATATTAGATGGGCTTATTTCAAGTTGTTCATTACAAATTGTCCGTTAAGATTAAGGTTTGAGTGCTTAGCAGTTAATTATCTATTTTGGATTATCTATCGATGGGTAATGGTTATTTAACCCTATCTTTAGGGATTTAGAAGTTATGCCTGTTTTTGATTTTAAATATTTAATAAATTACAATTATTATTAATTTCATTGGTAAAGGGACAATAGCGAATGATTATGGTAACATTGTTTAATCATGATTTTTTTATGTGACGAGTTATGGGGGGTAGAAGTTATGCGCTTACGTAGGTTTTAGGGAGAGGTGATGAAGAAGCGAAATAGTTAGATTCCTTGGTTGACCTCTGATGGTTAGTTAGTTAATATATGAGTTTTTATCTAATCTCGAATTCTATTTTTATTTATCTAGTGATCGGTAATAATTTACTCTTGTTGTTATAGATAGATGGCTATGAATTTAATTATTTTCTGTAGAATCTTAAGAAATTATTTTTATGGTCATCTGCTTCGCCATGGTATGTTATGGTTGTCGATGTTACGTAGTTAGTTAATTGTTATCTTATTTATTTCTTTATGAATACGTTGGGATATTGCGTCTCAAGTTGTTATTATTTATTTTACTAATAAGCTTATGGGGTTATGGTGCATTAGTTACTGTTGCGTATTAAGCCTTATTTATGATTTTGTTTACTGTTAATTGTGTCAATCATAGATTTTATTACCGTGTTTTAGTTACTAATTATCAGTTTCTTTTATAGTTTATTTAAAATTTTAAATGAATTTCGATGTTATTTGGGGTACTAGATACTAGAAAGGAATGCGGAGAGACCAAGTGATTTAATAATCTAATGTAAAGTCAATGATGTATAAAAGCAGAGGTTATCGGCGTGATGACACTTGACTTCATAAAGGAAAACGGAAGAGCATCGCGCGGAATTATTTGAAGGTGGTACTATTGCAAGCATTAGGGAGCTAATAATAGTTTAATTGATTGCACAATTTATTAGTTAGATTATTATTTCTTCATAAGTAATAAAAAGGGGAATTTATGATATTCTTTGTTTACATCAACAAGTTCTGTCCACTCATCTGACCTTTGATATGTTGAGTTTTTAGTTTATAGGAATTCCTTTATATTCATTAAATTATAAGTCATTTCCGTATTTTTGCATGTTACGCTGTAACAAAAGTATAAACATAATAAGAAAATTACGTTATTTTGTCAGACAAGGAAGTTATCAAATTAAATCTATAAGATCTAAAATTCGCGAAAATAACGTTGAAGTCCCATTACCAATTCGAAAATATTTTACATCAATTAAAACAACAGCAGATGGAAATTGTTTCTATTCTGCTATATATATTTTATTAGGTGGCGAAGAAAAGTCGATGCCTTGCTCAAGAGCTTTAGAGGCCGCTTATTTTCTTACAAATGATAAATTTTTTAGAGATCTTCCTGATAGAATTTCAGACGCGATATTTATTGATATATTATTGAAAAAAGCAATGAATGCAGAATAAGGAGACATCATAACGATGTCAGCGATATTACAACGCACAATTGATATTTATTCAAACTGTGATGCAGCTTATACGAGGATCACTCCAACAAACACTAATGAAAAATTGTATCTATATTTGGATTTTAATTTAAAGCATTATACAACATTGACTGTAAAAGAAGGAAATTTTTCTTTACCATTAATTAATGAAATGAAAGAAATTAACTTTTGAAATTTCAATGACTTTAACAAGCTGGTTGATAACAATTCAATTCTCAATCAACAACATAAACTGTATAAAATTAATTCGGAAAATTTCTGTTTTTTTTTTTTTTTTTTTTAACCGTTTTAATAGGTCAAATCTCTCAAGGAATAAAGATAAACCAAAAAATTTATGGTAAATCTATCGAAAAAGTATCTCTCAATATAAATACCTCACAATCACGAGAAGCAATTTACGAAAGAAAAGGGCTTAAACAAAAATTTGAAACGATGGAAAAAATAAATGAAAATTATTAGAAAATCATGTAATTCTGTAAAAAACAAAATTCATATATTTGATTTAACGAGTTATAATGATAATAATTCAATTCTAATTTCATGACGGAAGTACTTTACACCAATTTCAACAACAGGAGATGGCAACTGTTTTTATTATGCAATATCTATTTTAATCGGTGCCACAGAAGCATTAGTGACATGCTTAAGAGCTTTAGAAGCGGTTTATTTTATTATCAATCTAGAATTGTTAAAAAGTATACCAAATGGAATATTTAAAACAATATTTATAGATCAAATTTTGAAAAACGGAACGTACGCAGAAATAGGTGACATAATAATAATGGTAGCATTACCACAACGCAGTGATTGGCATTATCGCTTTTTTTTTCAACGATTTTGATTATATTACTCATTTTAATTATGAAAATTAGTAATTACCAAGTGAACACATTAACGTAACAGGGATGTCACATTTATTGAATGAAAACTTCCGGTTACGTAAAATCGTAAGTCCCAAGTACATCACATCTTCATAACATGTATATCACAATTTCACACTCATTTACGTAACATTGTTAAGTAACATAATGAACGTAAATGTGATATTAGTGTGACGTACATGTTACATTGGTGATATAGTGGTGATGTTATTTGAATATCATATTTACATAACATAGAAGTCATGAAAAAATACAAATTTTACGTTGAGGTTATATAACAGTGATTACCTCTAAGTGACATCATTTTATATTAAATTGTACAATTTTATGCGCTAGAAATTATAATTGGTATATTAAAAAAAGAGCCATAAAAAAAAAATACAAGAGATGTTAATATGTGATTTATTGGCTGGAAAACATACATACTTTTTTTTTATGCGAAAGTACATTTTTTTTTAATTAATATTTTAAAATCTCCAAGTTCTAATTTTTGTTTATTTTTCTCGATACTGAAATATTATTTTTCGTTTTTGAGTATCGTCCCACACGGGTTGATAGCAGACAAAAATGTATCCGTTGGACTGGTTACCTCGAGTATGAATTCGATTGGGGGATAAACGGTGGATCATATGTATCCTTAGAGGAACAATTTGCGCGCCCACGAATATCTTAGCGGTGGATTCCTGAACTACCAAATATTTATTGTGCATCGATTGCATCTTCTCACGTCAGACACTTTATTAATTTTTTCTGCCTGCTCGTAAATAATTATTTTTGTTGTTATTTATTTGTATTTAATTTAATGAAAAAGAATAATTACAATAAAAATTAGAAAAACCAAATAAAATGTCTAATAATAAAATAAATATATTAATAACAATAAAAATAATTATTACAATTATTTATGAGCATTTTATAACTATTTTTATTTTTATTTATTTGTACTTAATTTAATAAAAAAGAATAATAACTGAATTGAATAAATTGAATGAATTAAATTTAACCGGGCACTCAGCTTGTGTTACCCATTGTACCTGGGCCCATTGAGGAAAATTGCTTTTAGTTATCGGAGAGGATCGTGGTTCTGTTGGTCATTGTTATGAGGCCTTGCGTTTTTGCCAGTCCACCTTACAACGAACTTAGCAAGCCCACTGTCCTTCCAACAACTATTTATAATTTGACTATCGTAGATACTATTGTTTGTGACTTGATAAAGGAAGGAGACATAGCTCTATTTCGGTGATTCCCCGCCCTGAGTCCAAGGAAACACGTCGCGGGACACAGCCGCTGTCAGCAGTCCCCACTAGTTCAGGAAGAACCGGGACCTAGCATTAGCTAAGCCCACCGTCGTACTCCCGTCACTATGAGTCCTAGCTTCCAGCTGCCGTAGCTATCTTACGTCATGTCCTTGTCATCGGGGGGTCTTGTCATCCGAAATTATGTCTCCTAGGAAGTTAATGTGGGTGTTTTATAATCTATCCTACAGAGCCCACTGTGGAAGATAAGGCACTTATACAATGGAGGATGCCTGTTATCCAAGGGCAACGTTGGTGGTGAAGGACTCCCTCTATTATTGCTTTGACACGTTGGCTTACACCAAAGCTAGAGGTCCTGCAAATGTTTATGGACCTCCGCCGCCATCAATGCTCGGCCGATACAAGTGTTATTCTTTGATAAGAAGCCCCACCCGCTAGCCTAGTCATAGAGGCAGCAGAGTCCTGCAGATTCGATCGAGTTTTTGTGTTCCGCTATCATCTTGTAATGAAGTCAGCGCCACTTCCACTCGCTCGGAAAATCGTCGGTATTCCACCACCAGGGAGCTGCCAATGTGATGCACATAAATAGTATTGTGAATAGAAAATTCATTGGTGCATGCCGGAATCGAACCTGGTCCACCGCTGTGGTAAGCAAGTACCTTGTTAAATAGGCTATTGCCAGCCCCAAGATTAATAACAATAAAAACTAGAAAAATCAAATAAAATGTCTAATACTCAAATAAATATATTAATAATGATAAAAATAATCATAAGCAAATGAAGATACAGATGTCAATTCAAATAAATACAAAAAAAGTTTACTCCACTGATTCGACATAAATCTCAGCGCGTTCCAGTAACAAATATTATTTTTTACATAAATTAAATGTAAAATATTACTTATAACAAATACATAATTGTTACGCATAACCCTTCCTATCGCAACGTCGTCGAAATATGTACATCATTCTAAAGTAAAATTTTTTACATAAATGAGATGAAATATTTCGATGTAAAATAATAGGTATTTTTTATGTAAGATTACTGTAACAGTATGAACATACCCGAAACATTACATTGTGATGTAAATGTGACGATAATATAGAATCACCAAGATTATGTCACTTATAAGTCGATTTCGTTACGTAATTTTGAAGTAATATCTTGAATGTAAAGCTAATGTAAGTAGGCGATATAAATATAACGACACATTAAGGTCACCGATGTGATATCACTGTTACGTTGAATTTGTTACGTTACATGTTCTCTAGATGTGATATCACTGTTACGTTGGCGTGTTTACTGGGTAGCCAGTAATAATTACTGATTTTTCTCACAAATTAGTAATTAGTTGGAAAAAATTATTAATTTTTCTCAAGAATTAGTAATTAGTAGGAAAATATTACTAATTTTTTTCAAAAATTGGTAATGGGTGGAAAAATATTACTAATTTTTTTCAGAAATTGGTAATGGGTGGAAAAATATTACTAATTATTTATAAAAATTAGTAATTAGCCGAAAAAAGTTAATAATTTTTCTAAAAAACTAGTAATTAGTAGGAAAATATTACTAATTATTTTTAATAATTAGAAATGGGCCAGAAAAAATTACTAATTTGTCAAAATATTTTTTTAGAAAAATTAGTAATTAGTCGAAAATAATTACTAATTTTACTAAAAAAATAGTAGTTATGTTTAAAAATAAGTAATTAATGAGACAATATTAATAATTTTTTATGAAAAAAATTTAGTAATTAGACGAGAAAAATCAATAATTTTTCTAGAAATTTTGTTGTTATTAATTATTTTTATCAGAATAGTTGTGAATGTGATATTATTTCCTTTTTCCTGTTATTCTACTTTCAAATTTTTTACTTAAGAATAGTTATTTACCTTACCGGAAGAGCTTCATTATGCCCTTTTTTTCTCTAGTTGCACTAACTACAATGTATTAAAAATTAATGAGTAGTGAGATAAAGCAATCGATCGTACTCGAAATCAATTGATTAGACTCGACAACAACAGCGTTAGTACACGCTGCATTGTAATGCATATACTTGAGTTTTGTAACTAGATATAGGAGCTTAAAAATTTAGCAGTGAGCGCGTTGAGTTTAATTAATTTCTATAAGTGAATTACAGTGAATATCATTAGCGTATAACTTTGTTTCAAGAATTTACAGTTGAGGTATGTCATAGTTTTACGTAATTTTACATTTTGTGTATTGATGCCACAAAAAAAAAACCACAAATTTTTCATTGAGCAATTTTAACTTTAAGAATAATGTATTTCGTCATTTATTAGGAATAACATAATGTATATACAATAAATACAAGTTAATATATTGCTTTTCATAAAGTAGCGTCTTGTTCGGCTCGAATGCAATTCATATACCTGAACAATTCCGTTCAGTTTTTCCGCGAATTTTTAGATGAAGATCAACAAAGACATAAAATTCTTACTCAAACAATAGAATATATATATATATATATATATATATATATATATATATATATATATATATATATATATATATATATATATATAGATAGTAAAATCGTAATTTCATTACAATTTTAGTTTACAGATTTGAGGATAATTTTGTATGATACAAAGAAGAATCACCGCCTGATTTTAACTAAAATGCCGCGAACACCATTATACACACTTCAAGAGATTTATGAAAAATTAAAACATTTTTAATTTATTGCAGATAGAAAGTATCTAAACTACAATGATTCAATCTGGAAAAAAGCTGAAGAATTACCGCCTGGAATGTCCTTAGAGTACGTTTGGCTCTATATCACGTAAAATCGGAACGGTATTTCCGAAAAAATTCATGGGCCCTTAAAAAAAAAGAAAACAAAAAAGAAGACTTTTGACAGCTCTAATTGGTCTATGAAGCAGAATCCGAAAAATTTATTAGCTATTAAAGAAGTTATTCACCTGACAGCATTACAATGGAAGAAATTAGGACTTAAAATTAAATGCTACAATGATGCCAGGGAATACGAAGTTTTTGAGCCTGGCTGGACTGAAAAAATTTATAATTCCATATGGAATAACTTTAAGTTATTCATCCATATTTCTACAAATGACACCAGAGAAATCAAACACTTAAAAAAAAGGCAACTCCGTGATAATAGTCGTAAAGCTGCTGTAACTGAAGTGAATTGTAAATCAACATACATGTGGCAACGTTTGAAAGCAGGTGATCTTATGGGCTTCGGAGACAATGAGCTAGTTGACTTACCTACAGAAGGCGCTTTGAGAAATGCTTAATACACGGAGAAGAAAAAGGATTTAGATTTGAAAACATTTTCTCACCCCATTCTCGCCGTGCTAGATTTAAAAAACGATCCCAATTATGCTGAAAGCATCAGAGAAATTTGTATAGAAAAAATGTATGTAATGTACTGGTTACCAGAGCAATCATCTCTATATAAAGTTATTCATTGTTGTTATAAATATTAATTTATTTAATGCCGTAAGATGGACGGCGGAGTAGAATTTGAAATTTTTGACAAAACCAAGAAAAGCATGAAAAAAAACATCAAAAAGGATATGGCATTCTCCTCGCGTAAGATAATGTATTTCTCATGCATATCTTGATGAACAAATCAATAATTTCATATTCATTGTTGTTATAAATATTAATTTTATCAAAAAAGATCCAGTAGGCAGCATTTGCATTGATGCAACTGGGAGCTTGATAAAAACTTTACCTGCTAAAGACTACTCAAAGCATGTTATATTATATTATCAAGTCGTTGCACCGTATGAAAAATCATCGCTACCTCTTCTTCAGTTGGTAACAGAGAAGCATGATTCTAATAAATTGACATATTGGCTGAGGAAATGGCTGCGGTGTGAAATTCAACCTCCGAAATAAGTTGTTAGTGACTTTTCTCTAGCACTACTTAATGCATCGACAGTAGCCTTTAACAATATGTCCCTAAATCAATACATTGATGAATGCTTTGATGATATAACGAATAATGTATCAATTAATAAGCGAACAATCGTCAGAATCAATGTGGCGCATCTCTTCAAGTTTATCTCGTTATGACTTTGTTTCAATTCTAAAAATTATCATCAAAAAGATTTTTATTTACGATCTCTTAATTAATTACGGAATTCAGTTGATTTGGAAGGCTTTACAAACATTTTAACAGCTGTATTAACTGTTGAATATTCTGAGTATGAAGACAACGATGAAACTAATTTATGCTTTAAATATAAAAAGAAACGGTTCGATTTAATGAAGAATCGATCGGAGCAATTATCTCAATTTCCTGACAATCATTTGCAAATTTGTCGATTATTGATGATGAAAATGAAGAAAAATTAACACAAGTTGTGAAAAAAAAAAAGATATTTCGACCGATTAAAATATTTTTGATGAAACTTAAAATACAATGCGATTCTACAAAACAAACTGGAACTCCAAACAAGTATTTTAATAGGGACTTTGCCGATAGACTCATAGACTTATGCAAATATTTTTTTTTTTTTTATGGACAGCTGTTGTGTCAACTTCATTTTATAAAAATGGATTAGCAAACATTTCACCAGTACTAATGGCGAGCTCAGCCATCAGCGAAGAATATTTTAAAGATGTCAAAAATCATATTTCTTGTAATGAAACGAATAAAAGTGTTGTCGAATTTTTAAAAATTTATTTCACAGCTTTAAAAAGTACAATGAAATTACTTGGAGCTATCAATAATAAAAACTTAAAAGTAACTAGAAAGAACATTGGCACTTGTGAGCTAGACTCTAATGACTATTTAACCGTTATTTCAACTCATGATGAAATATACATCGAAAATAATCAAAATATAGAATCTACGACTGAGCAAAGTTTGATGCCTTATGTTTCTATTATTACTAACAATAGTAACCGTAAAATATGCGACCTTGATGCCTCAAAAATTGAAATTCCGAGTGTACCAAATAATACTTCTGACGTCGTTCATACCAAAGAACCAATTAACCTCGTTTCCAAGCCTACTAAATTGTTTTAACAATCATATGCTAATCACGTTGATGACAGTTCTCCCATTAATAACTAAATGACTTATGATTATAATGTACTTGATAATCTAAATGGTGTGTTTAAGCACAAAGAGGTTGATAATTTTAACGATGGTGATTCTGCTTATAGTATGAGGTTTATTGAATTATGTTCAACAGAATATGAAACTAACATGATTCAACTAAGGCTCGATACAATTAATCATGGTGCCCAATATATAAATGAAGAAACTCCTTAATTTTTATCAACGTTTAAAGATTCAAATGATTTTCTATCTGGCATCGATATTAATAGTAATGTAATTCGTAGTCTAAAAAGTTTATTGAGCCCCATAAGTACTAGTGATAAAAATATTCTTATTAACGAAGATAATCAATCTAGCCCAGTGAATAATAAAAATAATTTTAGTTATTTAAATTTCCAAGATGAATAAGGAGGACTCCTCGAAAATAAAAAAACCATGCCACAACGCAAAAGCAGAACCCGATCTCGAAAATATTCATAATCGACCAAAATCTAGGAAAAAAAAAATTTATTGGTTAATGGGAACTGTTTGCCACCAATTTTATGGAAAATAGGAATTGTGAAGATCATTAATACTTGTCTGTTTGATTTAGCTATGCATTGCATTCAAGGTGGATATGTAGATCGGTCTCAATACCACAATGATATAGATCGAAATTCTTCTCCAGTTTTTCACATTATAAAATTGATTTCATCTAAAGGATTTACAAACGCAGTTTACCAAAAAAGAGCAGATATTATTCTAAATTTTAACAAAATTGAAAATGGTGTTATAGATTGCAATTCAAACGTGAGTAGTACCATCGGCGTAATACTCCATATACTATCAATTACCTGTCAAACCTCTTATTCGAAATGTAATAACGTCGTTACAAGTATACTGCCGGTTATCACATATAGGTCTTTTATAAGAACATTAAACAATACTTGGGAACTTCATGACGGAATTTCTACCCAATCAAAAATAAAAAAATTAACAAACAAAGAACAAAAATCTAAAAGAAAAATACATATACTGTTTTATGTAATAAAGTAAATAATTTATATTTTAACGTATTAATCACTTAAGGAACATATGAAAACTTAATTTTCCTATTTATTGATAAGTTTCATTATTTTTATTCATTAATTAATATTGTAGACTGTAAAAAAACAACAACAGCGAATAAACATTATAAAAAAAAAACAATGTATACATGAAAATATTAGGGTTACAAATAAGTTTCCGCCGTTTTTTAACACAAATTAAATATTTATTATAGAAGAACGGTTATATAAATTTATTTAAAACATTGCCCATCACTTGCAACCACTTTTTCCCATCTCTCAGGCAGCATTCGAATCCCACGTCTGAAGAACTACTTGTCTTTTGAGACTATCCACGAATCAACCTAATTTTTGGTATCCTCATAAGATGTGAACCGCTGCGCCGTCAGAGCATGTGCCATGGACCGGAACAGGTGATAATCGGACGGTGCAATGTCTGGTGAATACGGCGGGTGGGGTAACACTTCCCAATCAAGTGTTTCCAAGTACTTTTTCACGGGAGCCGCAACATGTGGACGAGCATTGTCATGCAGAAGAATAATTTTTTCGTGTCTAGAATAGTATTGAGGGCGTTTTTCCTTCAGAGCTCGGCTCAATCTCATCAATTGTGTTCGATAGAGGGCTCCAGTAATTGTTTCGCTCGGATTAAGCAACTCATAATACACTACACCTAGCTGATCCCAACAAATACACAGCATAAGTTTTTTTCCGTGAATATTCGGTTTTGCTGTTGATGTTGACGCGTGGCCAGGTAATCCCTATGATTTTCTTCTTTTCGGATTGTCATAATGTATCCACTTCTCATCACCAGTTATGATACGATGTAAAAAACCCATTTTTTTTATGTCTAGCTAGCAGCATTTCACTTAAGCATAATCGGCGTTCAATATCTCTCGACTTTAATTCGTACGGAACCCAATTTCCTTGTTTATGAATCATTCCTAATGATTTTAAACGATGTGAGACTGCTTGCTGAGTGACTTCTAATGTTAGAGCAAGTTCTTTTTGTGTTTGAGATGAATCTTCCTCCAATAATTCCTCCAATTCTGCATCCTCGTAAATTTTTGGCCTTCCACTGCGATCTTTGTCTTCTACGTCGAAATCACCGTTTTTAAACTTTTGAAGCCACTCTCGACACGTTCTCTCACTCAAAGCACCCTCACTATATGCTTCTACGAGCAATTGATGCGCCTCAGCAGCAGATTTCTTTAAATTAAAGAAGTAAACTAATATTTCCCGCAAATAACGCTTACTTGGCTCAAATTTTGACATTTTCAACTTATAAAAATGATATTTTACCAATATAAAATCAACGATATCAATAGGTTATGTTGTTCTTGAATGTCCAAACTATTTTTTGAGCCGGTTATCATCTGCGAAAGCTAACCGAAACTCCGTGCCGCGCCATCTACAATAAAACGGCGGAAACTTATTTGTACTCCCAATAATTTATACATAATATTGTTAAACTTTTTTTTCCATCGATATATTTATAATATAAATACAATGGCAAATATATTATTTAATTGCAATGAAATCTATGCTCAATCTGCAATGTAAGTTTTATAAAAGTTAAAGTAATGGTTTTATGGGTAAGTATAAATAAAATCATTTGAAGTTGCCTACACTGGAATAATTTGTATAAAAAAATTGACGACAACACAAAACGACATTAAAGTCAGTTACAAAGTAATTTGTGTTCTGATGTAAAATAAGGAGGTAAAAACATAGTGGCCCATCATAAACTAGTACCAGATCAATCCAAGTGTTTGGTATATTTATAATTAAAAATGTACAAAAGCACGGAGAAATCGGGTACTAGTTTCTGATTGACCACTGGGTCTTTTGTCTTAATGATAAAAATCTTTGGAATAATTGGAAACAGTATGAATAAATATATTCCATTGAATCGGACGGCATGTTTGATCTTACGTAATGATTATCTCAATATTTATGTTTGTATTTTAATAAAACTTCTTAAACATATCAAAAATTATTTAACTTTGAGTGAGATGAATATCAACAAGATAACAATAAATATGTATACGTTTTATCAAAATTGCTTGTCATTACATGAATAAACCCTGAACTATCGATTTGAAAATTACAGATGTCGGCGGTAAATTTAGATTTTTAAAAAATTAAGAAACAAAGTTCCTTTTAAATGAGAGTTTTTCAATTAACTGCAACTTCGACAATCAGATAGCATCGTTGGAAAGGAAAATAAAATTTTTCTCAGCAGACCATTTTACCTTATACTACACTATCGACAAGATTACTTATTACTGAACGTTTTACCGTAATTTAATTAGTGTCGTAAAGGAGACAATAGTATGAAGAGTTGATAATAGCAAGAAGCTCAAGTTCTTTTTGGAACCTGAAGAGGAAATTCACACATTTAGGCGCTAAAAATTGTAAATTATTTCTCTTGATAAATTATACTACAATCAAATCGAAATGAAATCCAATAGAAGCTTTGACATACAGATATTACTTCCGAACAAAAGTAAATAATATATCACAAGGCTCGATAATATATTATATTATATGTATGCTTAACAGATATGCTAAAAAATTTCACATTTTTAGGTAGATTTTTTTTTAAATTTAACTATTGTATTTGTCCTCATGGTCAATTTTTCAAGGAATTTTATCATAAACTATCATAATTAGTTGAGTAGAGTTCAAAAATACCATTCGTTAAAAAATTTATGTACATATATATATATATATGGGATAGAACCGACTTTTGAGGACACGATTGCGTCTACAGTTCTTATCCGATCTTAATGAAATTTTCTAGACTTATTCTATGTGTGATTACCACGGTTGAGCTCGAAGATATGCTGAATCGGTCGATTAGTTTAGAAGTTATGGCTGTTTGAAATTTTAACGATTTTTCGAAAAAATCAGTTTTTAATCACTTTCAATTCCATATAACTTTAAGACTACAACTCATAGATAATTTCTGTAAAAAATATTCTAAAGCTTGACTAATAAGCTATAATTTATGACCTCAAACTTTATATTTTGACTATTTTTTCCAATAATTTGATAGCCTTGAAAATTTTAATGGAATCAAAAAATGTTGAAAATATGGTTTTCATTCTAAAGAATTTATGCTTGTCCCATTATATTCCAGTTTCGTCAGTTGTATTTTATTGAGCACAAAATCACCTGTAAATTTCACTGCTATTTTATATTTTAAAAGTATTTATTTCATTATTTATGATGCATCAAACGTACCTTTACTCCCAATGATTATCACTGGTCATGTCATTACGATAGCACGCACAGTTCTTATCAGATCTTAATGGAATTTTTCACACTTATTCTATAGGCGATTACCTTGATCAGGTTCAAAGATGGGCTGAATCATTTAAATAGTTTTGAAATTATGGCTGTTTGGAATTTTCATGATTTTTGGTGAAAATCATTTTTTAATCACTGCTAAAGCTCATATAACTTCAAAACTAATATTCATAGACAATTTCCGTAAAAAGTATCTGCAAGCTTGTCTAATAATTTTCAATTTATGACCTTAAACTTCATGTTTTGACTATTTCTTTCAATAATTTGATTGCCTTGAAATTTTTAATAAAATCGAAAAATGTTGAAAATATGGTTTTCATTCCACATAACTTATGCATTTCCCATTATAATACAATTTTGTCAAGTGAATTTTATTTTGAACAAAATAACCTGTAAATTTCACAGCTATTTTATATTTTAAAAGTATTACTGTTATTTTAACTGGGCTTGTTATGGTAACAGTGATTACAATTATGATCTCATACTAATTAAACTTTCAATACTTTATTTATGTGAAGGTTAGTTTTGTACATTACCTATATAATGTTATGTCAAATCAACTATCTGAAGTTCTCTATCAAGAATAATCGTCGTCTTTTTTTACCCACTTACTTTTAGAAAACGAGTCCAATTTCATATCATGATTATACACTAACAAGAAATGTATGTATAAAACTATTTTTTATATCGATTAATTGAAAAATCTACCTTCCATTTCAGCTGCCGAATGACCTTTTTTGGTTTTAGATCGTTTCTTTAAAAAAAAATACTACGATTAACGGTGGAAAAATCAGTATAAGTAACTCACTTCCATAAATATATTCACTACACAAACTACATACGGTTTATAATATTACACTACTAACAGGGTTAAATTCTAACAACACCATATGTAAAAGTGATATAGATTCACATTTACATATACCTCAATAATTTACACACACATTAAGATACTCATAACTGAGATACTTTGACTGCACAGGATACTGTGACTCCATAAAACTACAAACGATTCTGGATATGTGAAAGCAACTTCATAACTCCAACTATTACAGTGCCAATTGTTAATCCCCATACATCGGTAACTACTAGGCTCTTGCAGACACTACAAACGATTTAATGTTGCTGCAAATATTTTTGTAGTTTGTAGTTTCAACGTTCGTACTAACATATGTCAAAAACGTTTTCTATCTAAGGCTTATACGGCTTTCCAATATTCAAGTTCATTTTAGCTTTTACCTTGGAAACAACACCAAGCTGCAAACAATTTTAGACGTGCTTCGGTTACGGATTTCTAATTGTAATATTACCTGAGACCTAAAACCTAATGAATTTTTTTTTTAGTCACTTTTTAAACTACAAAAAAATGAAGCTTACTACATTTTTTAACATCGTTTGTAGATAATTGTAGTAATCACTTAGTGGGACAGATATTATTATTACTCAAACTGATGAACAAAACGAAACACACATACCTATATATACATAACGACACTCATATACTCACTCACACTCACAAACACACACTCGTACTCATATATCCAAAATCCACACCCACATCCGAACACACACTTGCACTCTTGGACGAGTGTACACATATGCACCAGAACACAAAAACACATATTCACCTGGATGTACACCCGCCCACAAACATATACATATATGTACAGAACCACACTTACCTACATAAGCACACATGCGAACTTGTCGACAACTGTACAGTAATGTTTAGCACAGAATACCGTGACTATATAAAACTACAAACGATTCTGGATATGTCACAGCAACTTCATAACTCCAACTATTACAGTACCAATTATTTTCCGCTTTACACCATCGACTTGTTGGAAGACGAGCAACAATTTTGAAAATTTTTTTTTTGTCGGTTCTCTTAGGATTACTTCGGAACCATGCATGATAAAAGAAAATTCAGTCCAGATCTAAAAACTAGAAACTTGAGGCTAAAATTTGCTTTTTTAAATTTTTTTCTACGACCACTTTTTACCGGGTTACAGCATGTTGAAAATCACCCAAAAATTTAGAATTTTTTTTCCATCCCTTAATTTTTGGGACCAGTGTATGTGATACCTAGTGTTACATTCTGGCTCATTTATTAATGGGACAGAATATTTTTAATTTGACCAGGTTGACGTCGTTAGGGTGTCAACAGACCCCAGGTGCGTCAGCTGTTGACCTTCTTTTATTTTATGCAAAAAAGTTTTAATGACTTACCATGGTAGAGATTATGGGCCCCATAAGTCGGCCTAAATAACCCCTTTCTTACGTAGCTTCTTCTCCTCCGCCGGTGCGTACGCGTCCTTGCCGGTGGCCTTGAAGTAGGTCTCTGAGTAGTACTCGTAGCGAGGGTCGTGGAACGGGATGCTTCCACTAGGTGGATGGACGGATGGAATGTCTACTGAAACCAACTGCCAACCCTTGCTGATGCCAGTCCAGAAGACTGGGTTCTCCCGTAAATCGTCCTCTGCACAGGAATAGCTGTGAAGGCCCGGTTCCTCCGTAAGGGTGAGCGACTCCAGCTGTTGAACCACACCACCAGAGCTCAACGACTCAACGACACAAGAGCTCGACGACTCACGAACCTCACTTAACGCGATACCCGAATTTGGAATGACCAACGTCACTGGATCGAGGAGGACTTCCTCGGCAACAATCTCTAGGCGGCGACGTTGGTGAACTGAACGACCGAGATCCTCGTGGATCGTACGAATGATCCGGCGTAATTGGGATTTTTTACCTGACCTTCGGCTTCTCGGCATGAATTTTGGGAATCGGGAAGGACGTGCTTAGGCTGCCGGTATCGGCGCCCAAATGGGTGAGAATTTTAGGCTGCCGGTGGCGGCGCCCAATAGAGGTATGTGATTATTAGGCTCCCGGTAGCAGCGCCCAAAGTTTAAAATAAGGAGTGCGTATATTAATAAGATACGGATATACATTTTGCCTCAAAGTCCGAGTGACAGGATCAAGCCAGCAGATTTGTGTAGAGTTCTTAGCTCTACTAGATCTTGTGATCGACTGACTTGATTCTGTAACTCCTTGGTATTATACATTATCAAAAGTGTGAACGTTGCATCTCAGGTTTCCTATGAGAGAGAGGTCGTGGTCCGGGTCTCATGCATCGTCATTTGTTTAGACTATCCGCGAGCCACGGCGATTCTCTTATCGCAAGAGATTTCCGTTACACTGTTGGCGGTGAAAAAAAATAATATCACCAACAAAGTAACGATTTATTAATTTACTATTTATTTATGATTCTAAGAAGTGTCGAGCCGTTTATTCGCCCACCGTGGCGGATAAATAATTCGAGACATCAAAAAAAAATTTTCTAAAATTTTTATTTAAATTTAATTAGAGCCAGAACGTAACACTAGTGAGGTTTAAATTAATGTGTGTATAATTTTTAATGATTATTTCTATATTCTAATAATTAAAGTAATGTTATTTTCTGATAGACATTTCTAGGAGTAGTCAAAAAAAATATTGGGAAAATCTTTTGCTGGTAGAGCAATATGAAAAACCTAATTTGGCAATGGCTTACAAACTGACATCTGTATCGTAAACTAGTTAGCACCAAAATTTAATATTTTTTAATAATTGATATATCAAAAAATTGCTCTTGAAATGCTCTTTCAGAATCCGTAATTGCTCCAATTAAAAAATTAATATTTAATTAATTACGCGTAATTAAAAATCCGAAATTTGATTCCTAATTATCTCAGTAAATAAAATGTTTTTTGCTGTCAAACAATTGCTCCCTTGTTTTTCTATCGAGAATCATCGTTTTTTACCTTATTATTTTAATAATTAATTAATTAAAAGAATTAATTACGAAAGCGTAGGGGCAATCAAAGTATGACGTCACAATTGCGAAATGTCGCCAGCCGTCTACATGAGTATAGTAAATAAAGTCATGTCATCGACATGAGTATGCGCCCAGGTAAACAATTTATGCGTACTACCTTTTCAATCGAGTTTGAGGTTATTGTTAATTACACGGGAAAAAATGATTTTGCCTTATTATATATAATTATGTATGATTATATATAATTGTACATGAATTTATGTATGAATATATATGATCATATTTACCTCCATATATGATTATGCATGACGCTATATATAATTAGATCTGATCAGACCTGAATTACATCTGCCTATGTGTGATCATATATAGGCTTATATATAATTATAAATGAGTTAATACATGACTAGATTCGATCAGATCTGACTGATATAAACCTATATATAATCAGATATAGGTCTATACATAATTAGGTCTGATCAGACATGACTGATACAAACCCATATATAATTAGATATCGGCCTATATATAATTAGATCTGATCAAGCACGGCTAATATAAATTTATGTATAGTTGTGCATAAGTTTATATGTGATTGGATCTGATCAGACATGACTGATATAAACTTATATGTAGTTATTAGGATGTGCCAAAAAAAATCGATATTTTTTTTTTTACTCTCACCCCAAAATATCATTCGATATATCCAAATAAAATTTCTGTCTAAAGGACAGCTTCTAATTTCAATTTTGAGAGGTTCTCCATGGAACTTTGAGATTTCCCGTTTAAATAACATGGGAAAAAAGTTTTTTAACAGTATTTTCTCCTGCAAGCTGGGAAGGAATTTTTTATCCATAAAATGAATGCATAGATTTTTTAGAGCATTAACTTTTTGACAAAAAATTTTATTGAGTCAAATGTCAATCGTCGATATTTGAGTTTCTACGGATCTTTAAAATTTCGCGTTTTCTGCATTTTGCAGCTAAGCTATTGGAGATAGAAAGTTAAGTGGCGATTTTGTAGTTCGTTTGATACCCTATCGAAATGTTCTTAGTGAATTTTTCATATCATTAACAACAACAAAGTTACAGACTCACAAAATTTACTTTTTCTAATTTTTCGCTTTTATCAACTAAAATATTGATGAAAGAACAAAAAATTTTATACGAATTTTTTAGTCTATCAAATTTGCAACAAAGTTGTATAGGTGAAATTTTCCTTATGATCAATAGCTGGAAGTTACAGACCCACTAGTTCTTTTTTCTTATGATTTTTCAACTATGTTGTGTAATATATTAATAATAGATATAAAATGCGAATAACAAATATCAAGTACATTCACTTACAGATCATTAATTGAAAACGAAGTACAGAAAATCAATTTCAGAAGTTAATTTTTTTTTACTAGAAATCAGAAGAATGAAATAAAAAGTATTCGTACAATTGAGTCCCCTTCGAAATAGTTTATTACGAGTGGATCATTATAATTTTAGTTAATAATGAAATTTACACTAACAGGTCAAATTGTGAGAACATTAATTTTTAGTCGCTACACAAACAAAACAGGCAAAAATTATTTTAATAGTCTTATACATAATTATGATATAAAAAAATATAATGTTTTTTCAATGATTCAGCAGACAATACCAATATTTTTGTTTTTATTATCGGTCGTAACTTATTCTAGGCCATTATTGCCACCTTCTTTTTACTCAGCTTTTGCAGTAACTAAGTTATCAGAAAAATAACGATATTCTACCAAACGATATTTGCCCAAAATTCAATAGAAAAAATTCGACGAACATGGGTATCATTTTTTAATATAGAGTTATTATTGTTTTAAACAACTGTAGTGATTTTAAATTTAACAATTTTGATTCAATGCTTATAATTCAAATACGGATATATCCATATTGTAACTAGTATTAATATTTTCTCCAATAAATATTAATAAATCGTGATTTGCCTAGCAAAATTATTACACAAAAAAAAAATTTGTAATATTCTACGTTTACGTTTATATTAATATTGATATTTGCCTAGTACACTTTATTATCTGTTAAATTAAGCTATTATTGCTGTCAGATATTTGGATTCAAATTCAAATTTTCCAATTAATTTGGAACTAGTGCCCTCTGAGTCGTTATCGATTTTCCGCGTAACTAATCATTTTCAGTTGAGAACATCAGTTAGTGAACTCTATTGTCTTCCGTTTTAATTAGTCCTTAATTGAAGTTGGTTTTTAATGACTTATTAACGTAACAACAACAATTATACTTCTTCGGAAAAAAACAAATCATAGAACTTATATTAACTTAGTCGGCTTTGAGTCAAATAATTTAAATGATTCAACATTACCGGTGAATCGTGAAATTTTATCTTTGTTTTTCCATAAACATCGAACAGAAAAACGAATTATCCACGAAAGTGCTAAACTTGTTCTTTTTGAGGTTATTAAAGTGTGGGAAGAGTTTTCATTACCTGCAAACAATTCACATCATTCAATTGTAAAAATTGAGAAATTATATAAAGATTCGTTTCTTATGTACAGTTGAGACTGTAAGCTAACAACTCTTTGAAGATCATTCTAAACCTTTTTAGAATAATTTTTTTTTTAAATATAATCTTTTTATCACAATAATATCATGATCAAACTTTTTTGCACAGTAAATTTTTGGCACTAACATTAATCTTTATATAATCTTTGCTGACTTAATTAGCAATTTGCTCTCACGCTGCACTAATATTTTTTGAAATATCGTAAATTAATAAAGATACACGAGTGTTTTTAATAACGACAATGAAGATATACAGAAGTTTTAATTATTATTCTCACTGTAACAAAAAGTTATTGACGTTTCTAAATGAGCGAGAGTAAAATACTTATAATGTTTTCTCGATTCAAGTAATCTATTTTATGAGCTGATCAAATTGAATTCTTTTCTCATTGTCCTTTATGCTGTATTTCTTAAAAATTTTTATTTCTAGACTCTATGTTGCCTTTTTCACAATATTCTATTACTTCTACTGCATCAAGTCAATCAAAATGTTCTATTACTTCAGACTTTTCTAATGAACTACCTCTAGATCCAAAACCAAAAAAATTGAAATTGATGACCCCAGAAGTTGTTTCAGCAATGTATCGAGCTAACATTAGCAGTAGACAAGCGACACATCTTATTTTTGCAGTCGCATTGGCTTTAGGACATAATTTAAATGATGTCTCTATAAGTCACCGTACGATTCATCGAAATCGGATGAAACTAAGAAAAAAGATTGCTGAAGATTTGAAAGCTGAGTTACGGATTGCTCAATGCGTTGTTATCCATTAGGATGGAAAGTTGCTGCCGGATATAACTGGCCGTGACAAAGTTGAAAGACTTCCAATAATTTTATCGGTTGTTAATACTCAGCAGTTATTGAGAGTACCTAAACTTGTTCGTGGAACCGGTTTAAATCAAGCAATCGCTATCAAGGAAATCATAAATGAGTGGAACATATTAGACCGTATTAAAGCTATGTGTTTTGATACATGTCCTACAAATACTGGTAAATACACTAGTCACAAAAATTAAGGTATATCAAAAAAATTCTGAATTTTTTGGTGCTTTTAAGCAGGCTCTAACTTGAAGAAAGATAATCGAACAGCAAACTAATAAAGGAAAAATCGTAGCTCTAAGTGTCTGGTTGTTAGATTTGAACTTCAAAACTTTTGAGCGTAATCGGTTTTTAAGTAATCATAAGAAAACCACCGAAAAAAAAATTTCTAAATTTTTGCTCATCTTTGAAACGGTCTATAGGCTTCAATAAATTTCCTCGTTTTTTTATTTTGTCATCATCAGATCACTCAATAATTGTCGAAAATTAATCTACTCCTTTCAATGCTAGTGATTAAACCACTGTCATTAGCTCTGACAAACGCTGATGTCACTTGTAAAAAAGAATGCCATGTTATGGCAGTAAAATATGTTATAAGTTTTTTTTATACAATTGAAGAGCGATCACGGCATTTGAGAGCAAAAAAATTAAAAAAAAAAAATTTTTTTTTCAATATTACACAAAAAAAAATTTATCTCCAATTTTCTTATTCGAAAATTTTGTCAAATTTTTTTTGCACTTTCTACGATAATAAAAATTTCTTGAAAGAAAAAATGTGGAATAATAAAACGCATTATGGCAACGCATGAAAGTTGAAAAAGATATCCTTTAATTGATTTTTGGCGAAAACGGTAAATTTAAGCCTTCCGGAAAATAAAAAGAAAAAATCGTAGGGCTTTAAAAAGTTCAGTTTCTATTAGATTGAAAAATTATAGAGGATATCCTTCGATCATTTATTACATCTAATGTTGTACGAAGTAATCGGAATATCCTTAAATATCCAAATTTTTACTCTTTTTTCAGCCGACATTTTGATTTCGAAAAATTTTTTTTAATTAGAATCCGTTAATAACGACTTGTAAAGAACGCTCTGCAGCTTACAAAACCCTCTTTTTATTCTCTGTACGACCATTATTTCCTGAGAAATCGATTGTCAAATTCAAAAAGGACTTTTTTTATTTGATCGACGATAACTCAGCGTTAAATTTTCGTACAGATCTTTTATCTAGTCAAAACAACTGGAATTAAATTCTCTAAAACAATTTTATAGCGACGTAATCAAAAAAAATTTATTGCAGCCCATAGACCGTTTCAAAGACGAGCAAAAATTTGAAAAAATTGTTTTCAATGGTTTTTTTATGATTACTTCAAAACTACTCACATTTAAAAATTTTGTAGTTCAGATCGGGAAATTAGACACTTTGATTGAAACTAGACACTGAATAAACTTATTACCTTACCATGCTAAAAAAAAAGTTGCATTAGAGAATCCTGCTTTTATTGATTTTCATAATTTGAATTCATAAAATTAAAACCATAACTTTTTTAAATATTCTATTTTTCCTTTTTATCAAGTTATAATTTTTAAAAAATAATATAACCTACCAAAAATTTTTTGGTCCATTTCTTTTATGTACATGACGCATGACAAATTTTTAATACTGTAGTGGACGAGATTTTCAATTTTTTTTTTTTTTTTTTTTGTTATTCTTGACATTTTTATTGTAGGAGTTGATAAAGGAACATGTAGTAGATTAGAAAAACTGTTGAAAAAGCAATTACTATATTTGGCATGTCGACATCACATATATGAATTGATTTTAAAAAGCGTTGTTGAAGTTGTCTGGCTAGGATCGAATTCTCCTAATGTACTGATTTTCGTACGATTTAAAAATTCTTGGAAGAACATAGACCAAACAAAGTATGAACCTGGTATTGGAGATCCCATTATAAATAACGAAATTCACGAGAAAAAAGATGGAATAATTAGTTTCATCATTAATCAACTACAGGTACTTGAATTATAATGATTTTTTTTTTTGATCGGTATTTGCATACTTATTTTGATAAGTATACTTTTGGGTCATAATTTAAGAGCACAACACAAATACAAAAATTTCAGGAATAAGAGAATTTTACCAATGTTTTAGTTAAATTCGAAAGGCTGTGTTCAAGCGAAAATCCTTTTTATCCGGAATAATCAATGAGGTTTTTTTAAAGTTCAAGCTTCTCATACTGATATCTTTTAACTCTAAAATTTTTTGGTCAATAGATTGTTGCTAAGATACTCGTAATCAAATGCAGGACTAAACTGATTTCAGTTCAATTATCAATGATTTGGCCACTAAAAGTCGTACGGATTGATATGAAACTAAAAAAAATGACCTTACTCTTGTAAGAATGCAGCTCATAGTAATATTAACAAATTTTCCGGTTGTTTTTCAACCTAAAGAAAGTTTAAGTATCTGAGTTTTGAAATTTGACATTTTAAGTTTCAAAATCCTTTCTTTTGTCTTTTAATATAACAGTTATTTATGAAAGAACAGCCTTCCAAATATAACTAGAAAATTTAAAAAATTCTTGTGCTCTTTTAATCCTTGACTAAATGTAGTCGAATTTGACTATTACTAATTTGTCACTAGATCATAGTGGTTTATCCAGATTGCAAATAATAATTGTTATTATAAGATAATGTATTATTTAGTGATAACTCTTGAAGTAATTCCTTAAAACTAAATGAAAATTAAATATTCCAGAAAAAGCATGACAGAGACGATTACAAAGAGTTTTTGGAATTAGCGTTGATATTTTTAGGTGGTACTCTGGAGAACGGGATAAGCTTTAGAGCAACAGGACCAAACCACCATGCAAGGTGGATGTCGAAGGCTCTTTATGCATTAAAAATCTTCATTTTTAAGAAACAGTTTAGAATCAATGCAACTGAGATAAAAGGACTTCGATATGTGTGTTTATTTCTCGTCAAATTCTATATTGTTTCATGGTTTAATGCACCTACTGCAATAAAGTCATCTCATCAAGATTTAAATATGATCAAAAATCTTTATGAATTCCGCTCTGTTCATAAAAAAATTTCTGATACATCAACTACAACATTAACAAGACACTTATGGTACTTATCGGAAGAGTAAGTCGGTTTAGCTTTATTTGACGACAGTGTAACTTTACAAGCTAAAAGACAAACCGTAACTGCAATTAAAACGCGGGAAAGTGATGCTTCGAACTCAAAAAAGTTTATAGTCAAAGACATGAGCTTATTATTATCGAAAAATATTAGCGATTTTGCGAGCAAGCGATCACTATTTTTATTTGATCAGTTTCAATTGCGCATCAATTTATGGACAAGGATCCAGTGCTTTGGACATTTGTTAAAAATTATCTACACTGCAAGTCTGTGCTGTCAGACTTGAAAGTTGTCAACGATCTCGCTGAAAGAGGCGTTGCTTTAATCCAGGACTACAATAATTTTTTAACGAGAAGTGAAGATCAAAAGCAGTATTTATTGCAAGTTGTTGAAGAACATAGGAAACAATTTCCTTGCGTTACCAAAAATAAAGTTGTAACTGCTTATTCGAAGAAATAAAAAAAAGTTCTAACCATGTATGTTTAAAGCTATAAGAATAATTTTTGTCTGTTTTGTTTGTGTAGCAACTAAAAATTAATGTTCTCACAATTTGACCTATTACTGTAAATTCCATTATTAACCAAAATTATAATGATCCACTCGTAATAAACTATTTCGAAGGGGACTCAATTGTACGAATACTTTTTATTTCATTCTTCTGATTTCTAGTAAAGAAAAAATTAACTTCTGAAATTGATTTCCTGTACTTCGTTTTCAATTAATAATCTGTAAGTGAATGTACTTGATATTTGTTATTCGCATTTTATATCTATCATTAATATATGACACAACATAGTTGAAAAATCATAAGAAAAAAGAACTAGCGGGTCTGTAACTTCCAGCTATTGATCATAAGGAAAATTTCACCTATACAACTTTGTTGCAAATTTGATAGACTAAAAAATTCGTATAAAATTTTTTGTTCTTTCATCAATATTTTAGTTGATAAAAGCGAAAAATTAGAAAAAGTAAATTTTGTGAGTCTGTAACTTTGTTGTTGTTGATGATATGAAAAATTCACTAAGAACATTTTGATAGGGTATCAAACGAACTACAAAATCGTCATTTAACTTTTTGTTGTATCTCCAATAGCTTAGCTGCAAAATGCAGAAAACGCGAAATTTTAGAAAATTTCAATTTTAAAGATCCGTAGAAACTCAAATATCGACGATTGACATTTGACTCAATAAAATTTTTTGTCAAAAAGTTAATGCTATAAAAGATCTATGCATTTATTTTATGGATAAAAAATTCCTTCCCAGCTTGCAGGAGAAAATACTGTTAAAAAACTTTTTTCCCATGTTATTTAAATGAGCTGTCCTTTAGACAGAAATTTTATTTGGATATATTCAATGATATTTTGGGGTGAAATTAAAAAAAAAAAATATCGATTTTTTTTGGCACACCCTAGTAGTTATATATGTGTATGCTTGATTAGATCTGGAAAAGACTTCATTGATATAAAACCTATAAATATTTAATTATGTATATAGGTCCTATATATATATATATATATATTACATAATATGATAATTTTCCAATATCAATGTTATTAATCTTTTATTATGTCAACTATCGATCAAACTTAAATCCCCAATACTTAAAAAATGATTAAAGGTTTCAACAGCAGTATCAAAGTATAAATCGATATCGATTTATATATGAATATTTATAAATTTATAGATAAATAGATTTGATTACATATATCTAATAAATTCTATTGTAATTTAAGTACAAAATCAAATTCATCATTAGGCGCATTATTTACGTTGGATGTATAAATTTGATTATTTGAGTTAAGTAATGCCATACACTCTTATCAATTGTAAGTGTGTAACAGACTAGAGGTTCAGACTACAAACCAGCGATAACCAAAATTAACTAGCATCGACGTAAGACATCAATCGGACGGGTGACCTCGTATTGAAATATTAGTGAACGGATAGTAACTTTTTTTTTTTTTTTTTAATTTAACCGACATTTATATTGATAAAAACAATAAATTCTAATTAAATTACTTAATTAATAACTTACAGATATTCTAAATAAGATTCTAAAATCTACTATATATTCCTTGATGCATAATTATACAGGTGTCCCAGAAGTCGCGCACCCCATTGTAGGGATCGAAATAGAAAAATATTCTGAGACGAAAAGTCCTTAGCCATTTTTTAATCAGACGCATAGATAATTAATTATTAATTAACGAAAGTGACTAGTCAGGAACACGTGACAGAAGAATAAAAAGTAAGTGGAAATGCAGTAAGAGACGTGAGAGTGAGACGCCAGAGCTGCTGCTGGCTTCTCACGCAGTAGACCGAGAATGGGGACGGACTAACCGTGGACGGCAGACATACGTGATGCTAGGTGAATATGTGAGATCGTGCGTTAGTGTCGGCTAGCATGAGTGCATCGGTAGCAATGCACGTATGAATGTGAGTGAGGATATTTTTATTATTTTTACTACAGGCAAAAGATTTAACGGAATTTGACGGGGAAAACCTGAGAACTTACTAAAGTCAATCGGTCATGACTGAATTTTGATTTTTAATTGGAATAATTGGAGTAATTTCAAATTTAAAAATCAGTAGCAAAGCACTGGGCGGCTATGACTGAATTTTTTTTATATTTAAAGTAATAAGAGTAATTTTTATTTAAAAAATGAGTAGGAAGAGTCGGTTAGAGGCCCTGGGCAGCCATGACAGAATTTTGGTTTTTAATGAGAATTATTGAAGTAATTTTTGAATGAAAAATAAGTAGCAAGGGTAAGTAAGAGGCACTGGGTGGCTGTGAATAATTTTTCATTATCATTTGGAATAATCCCGAGTCAAAATCTGAAGTATTTTTCCAACGTCTCAAGCGTCTCAAGGGTCATTCCAACGTCTCAGACGTCGCAAATGTAAAATCCATGTTTTGAAAGCATAACAAACATGAACTGGTTCAGGCTGGAGTACCAATGGTACTAGCTGTCAGGTTGTAAAATGATGAAAGAGCCTAGATTTTTTATGAGGGAAAGGGGGAAGGGGGGGGGGGGGAGAAAAATAATGATTTTAAAAAACCAACTGGTTCAGACCGAAGTACAAAGGGCGCTAGCTCTCAGAATGTCAAATGGTGGAAGGGCTCAGATTTTTGTGGGCAGAGGGGTAGGGGCAGAAAAATATCTGAACGCTTCCGTCGTAAAACAATCTGACAGCAAGATCCCTCGGTACTCCAGCCTGGACTAGTTGGAATTATTAATCATTATTTTTCTGCTCCTCCCTTCAACTTACAGAACGATCTGAGCCCTTTTTTTATCTTACAACCTGACGGCTAGTTCACTTGGTACTCTAGCCTAAACCAGTTGGAAATTTTAATCATTATTTTTCTGCCCCCCCCCCCCCCCTCATCGAAAAAAATCTGAACCTTTTCATCATCTTACAACCTGACAGCAAGTACCATTGGAACTCCAGCCTGATCCAGTTCATGTTTGTAATGCTTTTAAAACATGGATTTTACATTCGCAACGTCCGAGACGTTGGAATTACACTTGAAACGCTCGGAACGTTGAAAAAACACTTCAGATTTCGACTCGGGAATTTACGTAATTTTTAAATAAAAGAGAAGTAGTGAGGGTAAGTAAGAGATAGTGGGCGGCTATGATTTCTTATTATCATTTAAGACAATTTAAGTAATTTTTAATCAAAAAATTAGTGTCGAGTATCAAGTAGAGGCCCTCGGCGGCTATTACCGAATTTCCACTTTTATTTAGAATAATTACAGTAATTTTTAATTAATAAATTAGTCGCAAGGGTAAGTTTGAGGCCCTGGGCTGCTATGAACGAATTTTCACTTTTATTCAGAAAAAATAGGGTAATTTTTAATCAAAAAAATGATAGCGAGTGTCAAGTAGAGTCACTTGACCGCTGTAAATGAATTCTTATTTTCATTTGGAATAATTTAAGTAATTTTTAATTAAAAAAAGGCCATTCGGCAGCCGAAATGGAAGGTAGATTTTTCGATTAATTGATATAAAAAAATAGTTTTATACATACATATATTGTTAGTGTATAGTCATGATATGAAATTAGACTCGTTTCCTAGGAGTGAGGGTAAAAAAAGACAACGATTATTATTGATAGAGAACTTCAGATAGTTGATTTGACATAACATTATACAGGTAATGTACCAAACTAACCTTCACATAAATAAAGTATTGAAAATTTAATTAGTATGAGATCATTATTGTAATCGCTCTTAATTACCATGACAAGCCCAGTTAAAATAACAATAATACTTTAAAAATATAAAATAGCTGTGAAATCAACAGGTTATTTTGTTGACAATAAAATAAACGTGACAAAATAGTATTATAATGGAACAAGCATAAGTTCTGTGGACTGAAAACCATATTTTCAACATTTTTTGATTCCATTAAAATTTTCAAGGCTATGAAATTATTGGAAGAAATGGTCAAAATATAAAGTTTGAGGTCATAAATTAAAGCTTATTAGTCACGCTTTAAAATACTTTTTGCAGAAATTATCTATGAGTTGTAGTTTTAAAGTTATATGGACTTGAAAGTGATTAAAAATTGATTTTTTCGAAAAATCGTTGAAATTTCAGACAGCCATAACTTCTAAACTAATCGACCAAATCAGCCCATCTTCGAACTTAACCGTGGTAATCACACATAGAATAAGTGTAGGAAATTTCATTAAGATCGGATAAGAATTGTAGACGCAATCGTGTCCTCAAAAGTCGGTTCTATGACATAAATATATATATATATATATATATATATATATATATATATATATATATATATATATATATATATATATATATATACATAGATATATATATATTGAGACAATGTGAATTGTCTTCGTCATCCTCAGCCTTGCGGTTCCCGTTTTTCTCCGTCTCGTTGCCATCTGAATTTCGTACGTCATAGTGCCATGGTCACATGACTTATTTTCACGTCGACGCATGTCCGTAAGGGTGAAGTGGGGACAGAGTTCAGAGGCGAGTCCCAGGCCCTCAATTATCGGTCAATGACTTCGATCCTGGATCAATTAGCGTTTAGACGTGTTTTTCTATTACTATCAAATTGCAATAGGTATTCTGTATTAATTAAGCTACGATATCTTCTACTAATACTCTGTCAATTTTACTGATAATATTATTTCATTATTTCTTATTGATTATTATAAATCGAGTTTAAATACAATTAGTATTACTGTACGTTACCGGCAATATACTTGCAGTACTAAAGAATTGTTAAGATTAAATAATAAATTCAGTGTTATAATTGCGTTATCCCACGTGAAGGGTCATTGTATATACAGCGTATTCCAGGATATTCCTGATATTGTTATTTACGGAAGCGTTATTGTAAGTACTTGAACTTTATTATAATTGGCAATAAACTTGCACATTTTTCTGATCAATTCCTTAATTCTATCTATCACTGTTCATCCTAACTAAGTCCTAATTTACTGGTAAGATTCTCAGTAAGAATAATAAAATATTACTAACTAAGTCATAATTGATGAGTCAATCATCAATAAGAAATTTATTTATAAGTTATAAGCCGTGAGGTAGGTTAATAAGTTTTTAATATACGTTGCCGAGTTTGAATAAGTGCGGGTATTTGCTTTGCAAGAACCCCAGCCCACTGCTCTGTCCAAGTAAAATAAAATTTTGTTAGAGGCCAGCCTAAGCCAGGGTTCAACCCGCGGATTCTGGTGGCTGCTGGTAAAAATCGCGAAGACAAAAAGCGATTTGTCTCAACTGGCGCTCGAACAGGGACTTTGTAGTAGTTTAAACTGGCAACGAAAAATTTTATTGATTTTTCTCATGGCTTTACAGTAAAAAATTTTACAAAAATCTACAGTAGTAATTCTTAAAAATTTTTTCTTACCAGTATTAAAATTTTTTTTATCCTGTTACATTCATCATTCCATAATTCATTATCAGCATCTCACATTTTTAATATTTAATTATTTTATTTAAAATCTTTAATTATTTCCGAATTTTTTATTTTTTTATTTTTTTTCTATTAGTTATATAAAATAAAATAAAATTCGTCATTGTAATATTGTGTGCCGGTCTCGTTCCCAAAAGTATTTTGTTATATTTTAACCTTGAGCGTATATTAGCTACACGCGTCGTAATCCGAGACGCTAGTATTTATTTTCTTCACAGTTTACGATCTTTTACTTACGTACAAAGGCAACCCAAAGTAAATAATAAAAATAAATACTTAAAATATTAAAATAAAACTTTCGTTCGAATATTTTCTAAGTGTAGTGAAGAAATTTATTACTTTCTTTACAACACAAAAGATTAGTATATTCGTTTCCGGTCTAAAATAAAACATCTTTTGCTCAAAAAAAAAAAAAAAAAATATTGTTCTCAGTTTAACTAAGTTCTTAAATAAATTATCAAAAGAATCTTTGCAGTAATAAACAAAAATTTTATTTGTCATTGAAAATTTTAATAACCAAAATAAATCATTAACTATTCGTCATCAAGAATTTCAATAACTTAAATAAATTATTAAATTATAAATAAATAATCTTTACAGCTTAGAAAAGATTTAATTGTAACAAGTCTTGAGTAAATAAATCCATTTATAATCTGACAAGATTATCATCAGCTCGGATTAAGTAAAATTATCAATAATTAAACTTTTGTCATTTATTATTTTGTAAAGAAATTACTAAGACAATTTTTCTGCCAAAATGCCGTTATCGAGAACGCCGATCCCGCAATCATTTCTTTCCGTCACTTCGGCTAACAATTCCGACAATCTTTTACATTTCCCTACTACGTCGAGCGCGGTAATCGCAAGTATGAGCGCAATAGAAGATCTTGTGGATCTTACGAATAACGATGACGTACACAACAGTACTCTATGCACCCAAAGTCAAGTTGTAAATCACAATAATAATATTTCTACTACTCGTTCGGGCGGTAACGTGAGTGTTCACCCTCACAATGTTAGTGGGGTTGTACCAATCTCAGAGTCTCAAAATACTACCTCCGTCGCCGTATTGCAAAACGTAGTTTCGGGCTTACAGACGGAAATTGAAGCTTTACGGGCCGAACGTCAACATTTGCTTCGTATATCAAGTACGGTCTTGCGACCACCAGGTGCCCAATTACCACCTTCAAATTTTCGGCCAGACGCGTCAAGCATGTGGATGCCAAGAGAGTTATTCCCTGTTGCCACTGTGACGTCACAAGCAGCGAATCCCCTCTCTAGCCAAATCATCTCACATCCACATGCACCCATTCCGGCAACGCAAGCGAGCGGGCAGCAGTTCGCCATGCCTGGCTTACCTGCGCGTGAACCGTACGCGCACACTATGGTCCCACCACCAATTCACACGTTACCATTGCACATGAATACTCAGCCGACACTCTCGTATACATACACATATCCACCTAGCAGTAATAATGTACCTGCACATACAAATACACACTCACAAGCCTCATTGGCACATACATATTCACATGCACAGCCGTCAGTCTGGTATAATACCTATACAGTTCCAGCGGGAAACTCGAACATGAGTGGGTCTAATTCTATGCGGTTGTACGATCTTACTCGTCTTGTTAAATCCTGGAGTATCTCGTTTCCGTCTCGTAATCGATCTTCTCCAATCGACGCAAAGAAATATTTAAAATTAATTGAGCAGCGGATGGTCAGCAATGAAATTTCTTTCGACAATTTTCACGCAGTTGTAACTAATACACTCAACGGCGACGTACTCGAGTGGTATTACCAGAACGAGGGCTTGTTTCACAGCTGGGTTACATTTAAGGAATATTTTAAAATTTGGCAGGTTCAACAAACAGACGAGGCAGTGTTGCAGGAGATTTACTCGGCCAAACAACGCAATGACGAGACAGGAGTTGCATTTATTAACCGTATGCAAGGTGCATTCGCGAAACTAGAGGATTCGTTACCGCAAACAAAACAAATTAGAATTATAACTTCACGATTTAATTCTCATTTTCTACAAAAGTTCTCAGATGCAACAATTATGACGTATGCCGAATTATATACGCGGGTCAGTGCTTGGCAGCCAACGGCTGATGCACTGAACCCTCACTTCAAAATTCATAAAGAAAGTAATAGTAGAATCAAGACTCGTAGTCAACTAAATTCTATTAAAGTTCCGGAAATCGATCAATTGAACAGTATGGAGACATTGCCGTCGCCTACTTCACCAAATAATAATTTTCCTAGTAATAATTTTAATAGAAATAATAATTTTAATAGAAGTAATAATTTCAATAGAGATAATAATCTTAAAAGAAATAAAAATTTTAACAATTTTCAAAATTCACAGAATCTCGATTCACAAATTAAAAATTCAAATTTTGAGTCTTCAACTTTATTAAATAATTTTGAGTCTATGATGAAAACTATCTTAGAAAAATTAGATCAAACTACTGTAAAAACATCACCGGTAAAAGTCACCCCTGTCAATTCAACTCTAGTATCACAAAATAATGCAACTAAAGCTCCTGTTTGCGGTCGTTGTGGGAGAATTGGTCACGTTGCCGAGGTTTGTTGTGGACCCGTAACTGATGAGTTGCGTATCAAGGCAGGATTGCCCCTTCATTCACGTCCTCCGAGTCCAAAAAACGCGTAAGCGCCCTGGTAGACACTAATCACGTTACCAGGGCTTCTGTATCAACTAACAATTCGATTAATTCCATTGTAAATAATGACGATAAACTTGACTCATTTACGTTAAATCCTGAGGCTCCTGAATTCGTTATTAGTCGTGGAAAATTCTTTTTGAATTATCCTATTGCTGCTGATGCTCCAAAAATGGTCAGTAACGTTTCAGAAAATCTCGACGTCGATTTAATTGATTTCACATCTCCTCTCGATCAAATTACTGATAAGTTGGCGGATGCAGAGTCCAATTGGGAGACAAGTTCGGAAGCTTCACAGCAAATTAAAAATATTAAGAAGCCAAAAGTTAAAAACTCTATAAAAACTTTAGAATCAAAACTTAGAAAATCTATAACTTCGACATGTAATTTTAAAAATAAAATCCATAAAAGTCAATCAAATTCTCCGATAAAAAATTCATTATTGGACTGTGAAATTGAAGAACGGCAACAATCTACCGTCATCAAGCCTGATAATCATTTGGAGACATATGATGTCCCTCTCTGTGATCTAAGGGAGGATACTAGTCCTTTATATGACTCAGAGATTGATGAGTATCGCTCCGATTCGAGTGAAGAACTTGCCTATGCTCCAAAATTTACTATACAAATGAACTCGGATAATAAACAAAGTACATTACTGCCAATGCTCAGTAATGATAATCGATTCAGCCGTATGACTTCTTCAGCCAGTCTCAAAGCTCCTTCAACAGTAAGCCGCATGATTGCTAATATTTCTATCGGTAAATACGAACTTGAAGCATTACTAGACAGTGGGAGTGAGCGCAGTTATATTTCTGAGATTGCTTATGAACAAATCAAAGAATATCAATTGCAAGACCTCACACCTGATCCCACTAGTACTCACGGAGTAACTATGGCTAACTCCAAGTCCACGCAAACACGTGGTGGAGCCCCATTTAAAATTCAACTTGACGGTCACGATATCATCACTTGGTTAGGTGTTTTATCTGAATTGTCTACTCCAGTAATCCTTGGCCTTGATTTCTGGCAACTAGCAGATATCCAAGTAAATTCCAAGGAGAGTACTTGGAAATTAAATATCAGTAATGTCATTCATTCATTTTTCTCTCGATCCGGATTTACTAATCAAGCATCATTAAATGTACTGTCGTCAGCTGAACGTGTTGATCTCGAAAATTTTTTAGCCAGAGAATTTGAGAAGAATAAACAAGTCCAGTTGGGTTTAACACACGTCGTACAACATCGTATTGAATTAACGGCTGAGACTCCAGTACGTACCAAGCCTTATCGTAGAAGTCCACCAGTAATGAAAGCAATGCATGACAGAGTAGATAAATTGCTCGCGAAGGGTTATATTCAACCTTCGAATAGTGCTTGGGCAAGTTCACCGGTAATGGTACCAAAGAAAAATAATACTTGGCGTATGTGTATTGATTACCGACCACTTAACAGAGTAACGAAAAAATCTGCTTATCCGTTACCGATTATGCATCGCATTTTATCAAGTCTTCAAGGTGCTAAAGTAATTTCAGTACTTGATGTCAGTGATGCTTTTTATCACGTTCTAGTTGAACCAAATAGCCGACAATATACAGCATTTTGTGTGGATGGACGAGGTTTATTTGAATGGATCCGTATGCCATTTGGCCTGACAAATGCACCCAGTACTTATCAAGAAGTTTCCGACACAGTACGTCGAGGAATTATCGAGTCGTTAAAAACACAATTTTCTCATATTCCAGCTGAAAATAAAATTTTCGCTTACCTCGACGATTGGATCATTATCAGTGATGACTTAAAAGAACACAAAATTCTTCTTCGAGCCGTTTTTGAAGGATTCCGCAAGGCGGGAATAAAGATGAATGAAGAAAAAAGTCATTTCGGATGCTCTGAAGTTCATTTTCTGGGCTTTATAATTAATGAAGAGGGTCTGAAACCCGACACAGCTCGATAGGAACCAATTGCGGACTACAAACGACCTACCAACCGTAAGGAACTGCGAAGATTTAATGGATTAGTTAACTGGTACCATAAACATCTTAAAAATGTCGCGCAAGTTCAAGGCCCCTTGAACAAATTGACCAGTACTCGAGTCCCATGGGAATGGACAGATGTTGAAGAAAAAGCTTTTGTGGAAACGAAAGAAGCTCTGTTAAAAGCTGCAACATTATCACTACCACGTTCAGACTTGCCTTATCGCTTATACACTGATGCCAGCAACACTGGGTTAGGTTCTGTCTTAACTCAGTATGACTCAGAACATGATCGAGAAAATTTAATTATCTGTTTAAGTCGACCATTAAATAAAGCAGAAATAAACTACACAACAACTGAGAAGGAGTGCCTTGCTGTTGTTTGGTCCTTACGGAAATTACGAGGCTATATCGAAGGTTTGTCAGTCACTGTATACACTGATCATTCCGCATTGAAATGGCTTCATTCGTTAAAAGATCCGGCAGGTAGATTGGCCAGGTGGGCTATTGACATTCTGCTTATGATATCGAGGTTGTTCATTATCGAGGTACACAAAATGAAGCTCCAGATGCACTTTCGCGTCGATATGAAGAACCAGAGACTGCTAACTTATTTGTTCCAGATTCCAATCCTTCATTGCTGTGTGTAATTGCGCAAAATTCCGCTTGGTATGACGAAAAAGTCCGCGTAGTCCAAAAATATCCTGAGAATTATCGTGAGTGGAAATACGAGAATGAAAAATTGTATTTTTATCGTCCATTAGCTGTCAAGGAAATACTTGGTGAATTAAATCCTTGGAAAATCGTTCTAACTGAGTCTGAAATTCGTCCAGCTATCGAGAAAGCACACTGTGAGGCTCATTCGGGTCATCTTGGAATTGACAAAACTTATCAACGGATACGAGATAATTTTTATTGGCCAGGAATGTTTAAAGATGTTTCATCTTACGTTTCAGCCTGTGAGACTTGTATAATGACCAAAAGTGACCAGACAAAACCGCAAGGATATATCGGCACGAGACCACCAACCCAACCTTGGTCCATTATCTCGATTGACACCATCGGCCCATATACTCGTTCAACTATGGGGAACCAATATGCTCTCGTTATCGAAGATTTGTACACTCGCTATCTCGAAATTTTTCCTTTGAAACAACAATCGGGTAAAATTATAAAACATCACCTGACGGCTGTCTTTAATCATTGGGGTCCTCCTTGTCAAATTATCTCTGATAATGGCAAAGAATTTATAAACAAAGACATAATTAATTTAATTAGTCAATTTAATATAAAATTCACACCAACCCCTATCGGTCACCCCTGTGCAAATCCCGTTGAACGCTGTAATCGTACAATTAAACCCATGATTGTCGCGTTTACGAGTAAAAATCAAAAAGATTGGGATGAACATCTTGACGATTTAAAATTCGCGTATAATACCTCAGTACACACTGCCTTGGGTGTATCTCCATTTTATTTAAATCATGGACGTGACGCACGACTGATTAACGACACTGATCCTCTCGAAAATCTAGATGTATCTGACGTTACCGTTTGGCAAGCCCGAATGGATCGTGTAGTTGAACTGAGACATTTTGTTGAGCAAAATATGTTGAAAGCTCGGGAACGTACGCGTAAACAACACGAACAAAAATTTTCCGATATTCCCATCGATTTAAAAATCGGTGACTCAGTTTATTATCTAAATAAAAAATTAAGTAAAAAAGTTGATGGCTATAGTGCTAAATTAGCACCAAAATATTCAGGACCTGCTATTGTCTCTAAAATTTTAAGTCCTCTAGTAGTTGAATTACAAGATGATGCCGGTAACGATATTGGCACATATTATTACAATGACTTAAAAATTCCTAGACGGTCTCGAAGACGTAACTGATTACTTTCGATATATTTCAGATTATCAAACATCATGAAAGTAAAAATATTTGGAGACTCGGGATCAGATACTGAAACTCAGTATCATGAATCAGAGAGTGAGGTATCTGATACTGAGATACTATCAACTCATCCAGTCATTTCATCACCCAATTCATTATCACTTACACCAAACATTGTTACGACGTTCACACCTGAGTTATCATCTACTGCTGAGGCTGTACCACCAACTTCGTCACCAACTATACCAATAATGGCTGCAACAACATCGTCACCGAATTGGTTTACGGGATCCCATTTTTCATCACCGCTGTGGCAAACTACCATGGATTTGGAATTTAATTGTCCATCATCTGCACTACATCAACAAAGTGCAAATATCTCGCCGACGTCAGTAATGTTGGAAACACTAACGAAATTCATGAAAGACGAGTTCAGCAAGCTTCATGCTCGCATTGACCGTATTACGAGCCAACGCTCTTCAGCAATGTCAACACCATCTGTATTAGCACGACTTGACACTCAATGGATGCAACGCGTTGATGACAGATTAGATGGTCTTCAGATCGGTATTGGAGAGCTCAAATCACAGTTGGAGCCATTAAAAACTCCCACAACTGCACAAGAACTCATCTTGATCACCAAGCTTACGGCTCAACTTCATCGGCTGAGTGAGCAAGTTCAACAAAGCCAGCAGATGATAGCAAAAATCCAACTGCCAAGCTCAAAGGGATTTGCTGAGAAACTTCAAACTGTCAACGTTGGGACTCAGTTCACGGACACTAGAGTCGGTTGTCAGGCAACGCAAACATCGGCGCAGTCTCCAGCTTGCAGTCCAGATTTAGAACATCAAATTCAAGGGGGAATCACCAGCATACAGAAACTTCGTAGTCAATTACACTTAATTGGCGGTACTTCAGAGGCAGATCAAGTACATAAAATTGAATTCTCGACTTTATTAAGTAGTTTTGAATCTATCATGAAGGTAGCTTTGGGAAGACTGGATCAAATTCTGATAAATGCCATACCAGAAAAAGTTCCGCAAGTTAATTTAGTTCCAACATCACAAATTACTGCATCGAATGCCTTGACCTGTGGTCGTTGTGCTAGAATCGGACACGTCGCCGAATTGTGCTGTGGACCTGTAACTGACAAACTACGAGCTAAAGCAGGATTACGTGTTCGTTCTCGTCCTCCGACTCCAAAACACGCATAAGCACCCGTAAGGATCTCAAGAAGTCCATCAGGCTCGTCGAGGTTCCAGAAAATAAACACGTACATTTCACATACTCATCTCATTAATCCACTTTAATTATTTTTGCCAATTGTAATAATTTTTAATTACAGCGTAGAACCTTGTAGCAGTTGGTAGACATCATTATTCATTATTTCTTTACAGCCCAGAAGCTGTCAAAAAAAAAAAAAAAAAAAAAATTTTTATTTCCTTATGAATATATTTTGTTACTTAGTATTAAGTGTAAATATTTAAAACCTATTTTTATATTTTTTCTAGTTTATAAGTTGTAAATACTTCATGGATCCAGGTCGAGGTCCCAGGATCGAGGTGGGCCTGAAGTTGGGGGCTGGACTTGTTTGAGAGTTGCCTTAGTTATCCCCAGCGGCTTGCGATCGATTTAACTAGCGATTTATATGCATCACTAGCGAGTAACTCACAATTGCAAAATTTTTTTTTTGAATTTTACTGGCAATACACTCGCAATCTAAAAATTTTTTACTGCTGCAATTAGCTTGCAACTTTCAAGCGATTTGATCGCAATATTTTAAATAATTTTTTTTGAAATTGTTTCTTTAATTCTTAAGAATCTTTTAATACAGTCGGACAACCCAGACGGAAAGCCAAAAGGGTAACCTTGGCTTGGTGGGGGGGATTGAGACAATGTGAATTGTCTTCGTCATCCTCACCCTTGCGGTTCCCGTTTTTCTCCGTCTCGTTGCCATCTGAATTTCGTACGTCATAGTGCCATGGTCACATGACTTATTTTCACGTCGACGCATGTCCGTAAGGGTGAAGTGGGGACAGAGTTCAGAGGCGAGTCCCAGGCCCTCAATTATCGGTCAATGACTTCGATCCTGGATCAATTAGCGTTTAGACGTGTTTTTCTATTACTATCAAATTGCAATAGGTATTCTGTATTAATTAAGCTACGATATCTTCTACTAATACTCTGTCAATTTTACTGATAATATTATTTCATTATTTCTTATTGATTATTATAAATCGAGTTTAAATACAATTAGTATTACTGTACGTTACCGGCAATATACTTGCAGTACTAAAGAATTGTTAAGATTAAATAATAAATTCAGTGTTATAATTGCGTTATCCCACGTGAAGGGTCATTGTATATACAGCGTATTCCAGGATATTCCTGATATTGTTATTTACGGAAGCGTTATTGTAAGTACTTGAACTTTATTATAATTGGCAATAAACTTGCACATTTTTCTGATCAATTCCTTAATTCTATCTATCACTGTTCATCCTAACTAAGTCCTAATTTACTGGTAAGATTCTCAGTAAGAATAATAAAATATTACTAACTAAGTCATAATTGATGAGTCAATCATCAATAAGAAATTTATTTATAAGTTATAAGCCGTGAGGTAGGTTAATAAGTTTTTAATATACGTTGCCGAGTTTGAATAAGTGCGGGTATTTGCTTTGCAAGAACCCCAGCCCACTGCTCTGTCCAAGTAAAATAAAATTTTGTTAGAGGCCAGCCTAAGCCAGGGTTCAACCC
>OZ024706.1:19342483-19443584 GCA_964016945.1 Microplitis deprimator | reverse complement strand
ACGAGTGGTATTTTTGAACTCTACTCAACTAATTATGATAGTTTATGACGAAATACCTTGTAAAATCGACCATGAGGACAAATACAATAGTTAGATTTTTAAAAAAATCTACCTAAAAAGTGATGGACTCAGACGACCTTAGAGAGTTCCATCAGCTGATTTATCATGGTTAATATTAAAATAATTATTATCATTATTAAAATAAAAAACCAATCAACTCAGATGCGTTAACAGTGTCGGTTGCTAATTTATTTATTTTACTTAACAAACTTCTGTATTTTTATTCTTTCGTTCTCCTTGTTTATCAACTCTTTTTTATTCTTATTTTTGCTATCATTCCGACTCTATTGTTTTGTTTTTTTTCAATGTTTTTTTTTCTCATGCGTTTCGCGATTTGATTTGTTTTCCGATTCCATTTGCTTTCTTCCGTCTCTCGACTAACTGTTCTCCGTTGTTAGTCTTTTCTGAAATTTCTGTCAACGAACTGCGTTATCATGGTTTATACTTCTGCTGATTCTATCGAGACGATCATTCTTTATGGCGAGTGTGATCGCAATGCTGCGGAAACTGCACGCGTTTATCGTGAAAGGTTTCCGATTCGTGACAGCTATCTGGATAAAAATGTTATCCTCCGCGCTCTGCATCGTTGTCGAGAATCCAGCAATTTGATGCCGAACAACGTCGAGCGAGTCAATCGACCTCGTGAGGCTCGGAACGTTTGCAACGAAGAGCGCGTTCTTGCTGCTATCCGTGCGGATCCAAGTACGAGTACGAGACGGGTTGAGCGTCAGATTCACATTTCCCGCTTGACAGTGAACCGCATTATTCGCACGGAGAAGATCCATCCTTATCACAGAAGGAAAGTGCAGAAGTTAGAAGCTGGAGATTACCGCTTGCGAATGGACTTCTGTCAGTTTATTCTTGACTCCAACGATGCGGATCCAAATTTTATGCGGGGAATATTGTGGACTGATGAATCACTCTTTACTCGGGAGGGGTGTTTCAATCAACATAATAGTCATTGGTATGCAGACGAAAATCTGTACATGACGGTGAACCGTAATTTCCAAAATAAACGGAAGATTAATGTCTAGGGTGGAATTATCGGTGACCACGTTATTCTTCACGAATTACTTGAAACAATGGACGTAAGTAAATATTTGAATACACAAATAAAATTTCTTATGTGTTAAGCATTTGAATTGAATCTTTTTAAAAATTAATTAAGAGCTATTATCATTCATAAAAATCGAACCTTTTTTACGCTAGTGATTTAAGTGTTTTAATGGAATCATTCGGTTTTTCGTAGTTAGTTACGTCGTCCTCATCGTCCTTAAATATTCCTTCACTGAATTCACCACTTCCATGTACCTATTTCCTAGTTTCCTATAACAAACCATGAATTCTCCTTATTACAGAGCACCGAATACCTGACATTCCTGCGTGATGAACTTTCTCAACTACTAGAGGAAGTAAATGAGCAGCCGACGTCGTTTCAGCATGACGGAGCACCGAGTCACTATGCTGGTACAGTGCGAGACTTCCTCAACGGGGTTTATCCTGAGTGTTGGTTTGGAAGAAACGGACCACGAAGGTGGCCCCCTAGATCACCTGACTGGATGCCGCCTCTGTCTTCAAGTGAACGGGGGACATTTTCAGCATCTACTCGATTAAATGTAGACGCATTCCTTCTCTTACATTTTTGTAAAAAATCAAATTTGATTAGCGCTTGCGGTAAAAAAATTTGATGTTAATCGTTGCATTTTTAATTTTGAAATTCATCAATATTTTTCAGTAAATAAACTTTTTACTATAAAAAACCATTACATTGTTTTTGTCTGAGCTTAGATTAGATTTTAACCTTAAAAATAACTTGGATAATTCTGAATAAAAAAAAAAATTTAGCCACAGACATTTATTGCCTCGCTTCTGATTGTAAATAAAAAATTACTCCAATAACTTAAGACTAAAAAAATTCAACCATAGCTGCCCAGTGTCGCTGCCTGGGTTGCGCTACTGATTTTTTAATTGGAAATTACGTCAAGCATTTAAAATAAATGGAGAAATTCCGTCACAGCCGCCAAGTGCCTCTAACTAACTCTCGCTACTTAATTTTCATTTAAAAATTACTTTAATTATTGTGAATAAAACAAAAACTTCGTTTATAGCCGCCCAGGACCTCTAACTGACACTTGCTACTCATTGTTTAATAAAAATTAATTTAATTATTCTGAATAAAAATAAAACTTCGTTAATAGCCGCCCAGTGCCATTTACTGACGCATGCGAATAATTTTTTGATTCAAAATTACTGTAATCATTCTGAATGAAAATAAAAATTCACTTACAGCCACCCAGGGCCTCAAACTGACCCTTGCTACTAATTTATTAATTAAAAATTACTGTAATTATTCTAAATAAAAGTGAAAATTCATTCATAGCAGCCCAGGGCCTCAAACTTACCCTTGCGACTAATTTATTAATTAAAAATTACTGTAATTATTCTAAATAAAAGTGGAAATTCGGTAATAGCCGCCGAGGGCCTCTACTTGACACTCGACACTAATTTTTTGATTAAAAATTACTTAAATTGTCTTAAATGATAATAAGAAATCAGTCATAGCCGCCCACTATCTCTTACTTACCCTCACTACTTCTCTTTTATTTAAAAATTACGTAAATTCCCGAGTCGAAATCTGAAGTGTTTTTTCAACGTTCCGAGCGTTTCAAGTGTAATTCCAACGTCTCGGACGTTGCGAATGTAAAATCCATGTTTTAAAAGCATTACAAACATGAACTGGATCAGGCTGGAGTTCCAATGGTACTTGCTGTCAGGTTGTAAGATGATGAAAAGGTTCAGATTTTTTTCGATGAGGGGGGGGGGGGGGGGCAGAAAAATAATGATTAAAATTTCCAACTGGTTTAGGCTAGAGTACCAAGTGAACTAGCCGTCAGGTTGTAAGATAAGAAAAGGGCTCAGATCGTTCTGTAAGTTGAAGGGAGGAGCAGAAAAATAATGATTAATAATTCCAACTAGTCCAGGCTGGAGTACCGAGGGATCTTGCTGTCAGATTGTTTTACGACGGAAGCGTTCAGATATTTTTCTGCCCCTACCCCTCTGCCCACAAAAATCTGAGCCCTTCCACCATTTGACATTCTGAGAGCTAGCGCCCTTTGTACTTCGGTCTGAACCAGTTGGTTTTTTAAAATCATTATTTTTCTCCCCCCCCCCTTCCCCCTTTCCCTCATAAAAAATCTAGGCTCTTTCATCATTTTACAACCTGACAGCTAGTACCATTGGTACTCCAGCCTGAACCAGTTCATTTTTGTTATGCTTTCAAAACATGGATTTTACATTTGCGACGTCTGAGACGTTGGAATGACCCTTGAGACGCTTGAGACGTTGGAAAAATACTTCAGATTTTGACTCGGGATTATTCCAAATGATAATGAAAAATTATTCACAGCCACCCAGTGCCTCTTACTTACCCTTGCTACTTATTTTTCATTCAAAAATTACTTTAATAATTCTCATTAAAAACCAAAATTCTGTCATGGCTGCCCAGGGCCTCTAACCGACTCTTCCTACTCATTTTTTAAATAAAAATTACTCTTATTACTTTAAATATAAAATAAATTCAGTCATAGCCGCCCAGTGCTTTGCTACTGATTTTTAAATTTGAAATTACTCCAATTATTCCAATTAAAAATCAAAATTCAGTCATGACCGATTGACTTTAGTAAGTTCTCAGGTTTTCCCCGTCAAATTCCGTTAAATCTTTTGCCTGTAGTAAAAATAATAAAAATATCCTCACTCACATTCATACGTGCATTGCTACCGATGCACTCACGCTAGCCGACACTAACGCACGATCTCACATATTCACCTAGCATCACGTATGTCTGCCGTCCACGGTTAGTCCGTCCCCATTCTCGGTCTACTGCGTGAGAAGCCAGCAGCAGCTCTGGCGTCTCACTCTCACGTCTCTTACTGCATTTCCACTTACTTTTTATTCTTCTGTCGCGTGTTCCTGATTAGTCACTTTCGTTAATTAATAATTAATTATCTGTGCGTCTGATCAAAAAATGGCTAAGGACTTTTCGTCTCAGAATATTTTTCTCTTTCGATCCCTACAATGGGGTGCGCGACTTCTGGGACACTCTGTATATAATCATATATGATTATATATAATCAGATCTGGCCAATTTTCGAATCTGATCATATATAAGTGATTATAAATAATTAGGCAAAATTATTTTTTCCCGTGTTATATTAAATTTATTAAGTATAATTTTTTTTCTTCATAATAATTATATTGACTTTCAATTGCTAGTCATCCATTATAGTAAAGTTCACTAGGATTTATTTGGATCATTGCTGCATTGTACGTTTGCACAATTATTATTCTTTTTATTAATGGCCAAAAACAAGACCCAGAAAATAGGTTATTTGATGTGAAAAACAATTTATCAGTAAAAAATAAAAAAATTAATTAACTATACTGGTATGCATATCTATTATTTTGATCAAGTCTTAATAATTGGCAGCATAGCTTCTTAGCTTCAACATTTGAAATTCATATCATGACTGATGCTAAAAACAAAAGCATGGCAATTAATTATCTCGTTTGAAAGGCAGCGTCAGAAAAAATGAAGATATTCTATATACTGTATTGGTGAGACGCCCAAAAATATTAGGATCAAAAGTAAGTCATTATCTTACTTTTTCCATTTTTTATTATGTCTAAAAATATATTGGTCAGTATATAAATACTAATTGGAGTAATATTAGTTTGACATTGATTTTATTATGATTTTTTTTTTACCAATCGTTGAAGTACAATAATCCTTTAATGTATTACCTTTACAGTGACATAGATCATAATCAGAAAATCGCCTTGGATATTAAGGACTCAGGATGTCAATGACAGATTCCATACTACATATGATCTTTGATGTCAGATTATTCTTTCAGCTTCTTTATATCGATATTTAATGGCTACAATAATCAACCTAATGCTGGTAAATAATTATTTCGTATCTTGTTTGCTTTATTATACTTTCTAAAATTTAAGTTTGTATAGTTAAGAACATTTTTGTATTACGAAATTAATTTTTGTAGCATAAAAATTAAGGCCAATTAATGATAATTTTTGTCAAATAGTTTTTCATGTTAACGTATTTCTTCGAAAGTTGAAAAATAATACGATGTTTCGATAAAACTATTGAGTATAGAGCTCCACACACATTTCAAAGTTCAAAGTTCTTACAGTAGAAATATATTTTAATGAATAATAAATTTTCTAAAAATATAATATAAATTTATTTTTAACTGTAAAAAGACAGCAGAGATTAAAAGATACATCTAAGAGTTTCAATATAATTATTTGGAACTCTTGAGTGCGTATTAGCGTAGAAATTTCAAAAATTACAAGGATAATAATGAAAACAAACATAATTTATACTTGATGTATATAAAGATGTTATTAAAGCATTTATAAGACCGAAATAAGCATATATACTGCAGGTATACTGTTTAGTGGTATCTTATACTTGTAAAAATCGCGAGGCAGTCTATAGCAAGTCTAAATGGAGCTATCATGATGAAACCGATTTGAACAAAGACGAAACTACTGCAATAATGATAAAATACTAGAGCAGTTACTAACATCTCGAGCCAGTTGTTTAACATAAATAGTTGACGTAGATTATAAGCTTGGAGAAACAATAAGTCTCAATAATATATGAATATATTATTCTATTCTTATTGTTAAATTTTATATATATTGCTATTGACCACTCTGGCTCAAACTTATTTATATTAATAAATAATATTGTTGACGCTAATTTTTATTTTGGAGCGAAATAAGTGACTGAAAGTAAAAAACTGAGGAAGCTAATTTTTATTTATACAAATTCATTTTCAGGTATCACCAGAGCCAGTTAATAATGTAAATATGAGATTTGACCATAAAAATAACCGACTAAAGTTACTGAGAGCCAAAGATAATCACTACAAACAGTTTTGACGAAAAATATTCTAGGGAAAATATCAATGACGTCTGAAACATAGAAGACTAATATATATATATATATATTTATACATAGTTTGTATGCATATAATATTTCCATCCAATAATACCAATCATCATTTAATAACTATAATCTTAATAATTATTAGGATTAGATTATTTAATATTAATTAATTAATTATTTGGATAGCTTCTCAGCTACTACGCTTTATTGTGTACTTGTGATGACGAAATATTCACTGATTAGACAAATTGATGGTAAGATAAATGAATTAAAAATTATTTCTGATGTTATATTTCATATATTGAAATATGGAATAAAATATTATTTTAATATGTCAAAATAATTAAATTCAAAATTTAACAAATACTAAAATATTAATTTTCAGGGTATATCTGTATTACGTATATTGGACAATTTTATTGGAACGGATGCATTTGTTATCGATGTTATGGCATACTTGAATATCTACTCATACCATAATACCGAGATATCAGATTTTTTTTTAATTTTGTAAGATCCAAAAAGTCTCGATGTCACGATTAATGTATATGAAAGAAAATTTTCTGTAGTCACTATAAAAAAAATATGATAATAAAATGTAATGTTAAAGCATAAGAAACTTTTATTCGACATCAAAGCCATGTATGATCTACTTGAGTAAGATTATCACAACAAGATGACCGTGTCCACAACATTTATCACCAAAGAAAATTTGGTTTGACAAAGATGTTGAGTGGATTTAATTGAATTGCAAGTAAATCAGCTACTATGATATTATGTTAAATATTTATGGAGAAATTTTTACAACATACTTTACTACACTGGCATCATAAGCAGCTGAGTGTGTCCGACCGTACGAATTCGGTAAACATACTCAGTTGAGCCCAAGGATTAATCTGAATTATTTGATTGCATTAAACGTGATATTACATTTAGAACGAGAGCGATAAGTTGCTATTTTTATCAAAGATATACTCTGAATCTTTCCGATATATTATAAATTTAGTGGTAGACGACAATTTTTTTTCACTCTGCTCAATGTTTGTATTTTTATGTATAAAGCCGATTGGCGTAGAAAATAAATAAATAAAATCATTATACTAAAATTAGTAATTTTATTATTTGTAGAAATCATTCTTTTTCACTTGTAATTATATTGCTATAGATCAACGAAGAGTTAATACTAAAATGAAACAAATAATCTCTCAAAATTTGATAAGAATGATCTAAATAAGAGAAAAAATGAAATTTTGCATGACACGAATTTGAAAAGAGCAATAAAATAAGATTTTGAATTTTTTTTCACTTGCTTTTCAGTTAAAGTTCATTGCAAAAAAAAAAAAATAATGAATTCTGCTACACTTATCTTTCGTATTATTAAAAATTCAAATAAGTAAATTTTTTTATCATGAAGTATTTTCAAAATTAGCAACCACTTTCAAAATGAAGAATTTTCTAAGTTCTAGAAAAATATTCTTATCATTATAAAAAAGCTTCGCCGTAAGGAGAAATGCAATTAAAAATTTCAACTCTTCACAGTAAAATGACAATTTAAGCTATAAGTTCGATGAATTATTCAAAATTTTTTTTTTTATTTTTAAATGATAGATGGACATTAACTTCAAATCATTGCAAATAATTAACTTTTTTTCAATTATTAAAATTTATAAGTAATACAAACTATATAATTTTTTTTTTTTTTTTCAATTAATATAAAATATTAGTTACATAATTATTATTCCTTATAAATTATAAGTTTAAGGATAAAACGGCCCTAAAAAATCAGCTTTACTTGGACAGCACCGTTAAGTTATTGTTCATAAATTAATTTTAATATTAGCTGTTTGCCCCTCTCCTGTAAAAGCCGCGAAATTTAGAGTGATATTTTGTAAAAAACAGTTCACGATTGCAATAATATAGTACGAGATTGATCAGTTTTTGTTAAGTATTGTGATTGTTGTGAATATTCATGTAAATTTTATCAATAATTATGACTTCCTGGGCTGCGGTATCCCATCTTGAGATATTTAAAACCATTCAAAATTTTGAGATTTGTAATAATGATGGCAAATTGAAACCAAAAGCAGATCCCGTTTGGAAAGAAATTTGCTCGACCTGGAAGTGGAATTCTGGAGATTACCGTATGAAGCCTATAAATTTATATTTTTATATTTCAAAAGATAGAAATGCTATTTTTACAAGTTATGCCCGATTAAAAAATATAGTGGTGCCTGAAATTAAACAACGAGTTCCAATTGCGAAATTGCAACCATACCAGTCTGATAGTAATGAAAGTGATAGAAGTAATAATTTAAATTATAAGAAAGACCACGATTTTACAATGCATTATTAAAATGATAATCATCCTTGTAGGGATAAGTTGTTATATTTTACAGTCAATTTTTCTTAAGAACAATGGACTTTATTCAAACCTATTGAAAAAATTGACAAAAATACTCAATCATACCTCGCTCTACCAAATAATTGGACTCACATTTTAGCAGAATTAATATACATTGAAACTAAATTGCCTTGTGCTTTTAGTTTTAAAAAGAATAAAGTATTTCACATTGACAGTAACGATGATGAGGACAGTAAAAATAATGCGTCCAATTACATACTGAAAATAAGTGGTATATGTGCTGATAAAAGTTGTCGGGCTGCAATTTATGGAGAATGTTTTTTTAGGAGTAATGATGATAGAGCTGCAATAAAACTATTTACCCGTCATACAAAAGAAATCCCGCATAAAAAAAAAGACATTTATCAAAAGAAAAAAGAACAATAGCGAAAAAATATTTGAAAACTACACCAAGTGCCATGTACAGAGAAGATTTAATTTTAAAATTTCAAGAGATTGGCGATTAAATATCTCCTCTAATTCTATCTACAAAGTCTTTAAACCAAGTCAAGCTAGAGGGTGAAAATGAAGAGATGGGAATAACTGGTGATTTATGGCAAGATCTGACAAATTTAAAGTACGACGTAGAATTTTATTCAACATTACGACAATTGGCTTACGATAAATTTTTCTCATTTTACTGGAGTCTCGAACAATTAGACGTTTACAATGAGATTTTGAAACTAAACTCAATAATTTCAATAGATGCAACAGGGAGTCTAGTTCGCAAAATTAATGGTCATAAAAACCGTTCAAATGGTGCAATTTTTCTTTATCAAATTGTAACATACATTGATAACATGATCGTTCCAGTATGTCAAATGCTGTCAGAACGCCATGACACCAAGATTATTGCATTTTGGCTGCAAGAATGGATTTCAACCGGTGCTCAAGTTCCTCAAGAAATCGTGACTGATATGTCGAAGTCACTCCAAAACGGTATATATTTAGCCACAAATAATTTAACGTATCACCAATACTTAGAAAGTTTGTATCAGTTTTCAATTGGTAAAAGTTCATTTTTGACAAGACCTTTTCTACGAGTCGATATCCCTCACCTGATGCATTGGATGTCTTCTTTAAAGTGTTTTTCTCACGCTCAATCGGGAGAGAAAGACTTGTACTTGCGGGTTATTGAGTTGATGACTACTGTAGGTTGTTTTAAAAATCTTGAAAAAATAATGACAGCAATTCTAAAGATCTGTCAGAATAAACATGGTTGCGGAGATTATATTAAATGGATATTCTCGAAAATACAAACATTTAAATTCAACGACATCGTAATTGATTATAAAAGTTTACGAGAGAATAATTTTTGTGACCAAGAAAAAACGTGTGATCAACATTTATTTTGCCATGACGAAGATGAGAAGAAGACAAATGATGACCTTGAACTTACAAATTTTATTGAAAATCTTGTTGGAAAAACTCGTGGTGACGATAAAGATTCAAGTCTTACAGTTAGTTTCGACGATATTAATTCCTTTTACTTTCCTGAAATTTTAGAAGATTTAAAACGTCTATTTAAAAAATTTCCCGCATGGACTAATGTAATGTTAAAACCTTATAATTCTCAAAATATTGTTGCGACTTCAGCAAGGTCGGAAAATTATTTTAGAACTGTCAAGGAAAATTTTTTGAATAACCATCGTCCAACTAATATAGTTAAATTTCTGATAAAACACATCTTTGAAAGCACGAATGATCGAAGCCAAAGATGCATTTAGTAAAATAAATGTTCCAACGAAACTGAATGTCAATACTAAAAACTACCGGAAAAATAACCAAACTGATGATGACATATTAAATCTTCGTGAAAATTGGAGAAACGAAGGTGAGATTAATGAAGTTAAGGATGTCTTAAGCTTTGAAGAAAGTAATATTCACTCAGTTACCAGCAATAATTCTATTAATCTCACATTTCATGAAGATTTTATACCACCAAACTCTCCACTGTTTGAATCAACACCTGAAAAAAATAAAGAATATCTCAGTTCATCAAACGTTTTTAATAGTATCTCATTAGTTAAAAATACTTACGATAGCTATTCTATTTTATTAAGTCCAGAAAAAAATAAATTTTAATTAAAATGTAAAAAATTAACATCAAAACGGAAACATCTTAATCTTAAGTCAGTCAAGTCCAGTTGAGAAAAAAAGAGGTAAATATGTTACACCATTTTCAGAGGTACAAACTTTCCATCAAAATATTGTTGATAAAAAATCAAAAAAATATAAATCGAAAAAAAAAACAATTATCAAAAATGGTACTTGTTTGCCTCCACGTAAAGCAAATAAAATAAAATATATGTTAGATAATACATGCCGATTCGATAGTTTATGTGAAATTTCAGCATTTACATATGTAAGTTTTAAAAATTTTAGAAATTTCATTGATAAACAATGTCAGCTGAAGTGTTTTTTTTCATGCGTTACGACTTACGCGAAGTTTGGAGTCATGGCTCCTTTTTATAAGCAGATATTAGATTCATTACTTCCGTTATATACTATAACTACTAATAGAATTGATTGCGCTGATAATGTTTGTAGTTTGATGGAACGTTTAATGGATAAATTTGACTATGAGTCAAGCATCGAAGAACTAAGTTGTACGAATGAATCCTGTAAACATATTTTAACTGATAAGATTCCGGTATTAAATGTATCAGCTAGAAAAATTTGGGACGATGGACTAGAATACTTGGTAGATACTGTTTTAGATTCACTCAAAGATCAATCTTCACTTTATTGCCAATTTTGTAAAACTAAGTCAGTCAAAAGAACTATTCGCATTGACACGTATTTATGTTTAGACATAAGTGATTTTTATGAAAAGTCAATTTATTTTTCACAAACTAATAAAATTCAATTATTAGAAAATAATTTGAAAGACATTCCAACGAGTTTAACCATTTTCAGTAAAAAATATATGTTATCTGGTTTAATAGGATATAACGAGACAGTAAGAAAAGGTGGAATTGGTTATTATATTGCATATACGAGGTCGATTAGTAATACATGGGTAGTAATAAATAATTTGAACCCGAGACCTATAATTGATACATCGACGTTACCTGATGTTAAAATTTCATTATTACTTTATGTTTTAGTTTAAAGACACTTTTTTTTTTACTGTATTTCAATGAAGTCAAAAAAATATAATTTATAATTTACATCTTATTGTTAGTCATTTTCGATATTGCAATAAAAAAAAGTCTTAATTTATATTTGTCATCTATAGAAGAATTAATATATATATATATATATATATGCATATTAATGTTTATTGATTAATATGTACATATTATATACATATTAATCAATGAAAAATTATTATAAGATGTTAAGATGATTAAATATTTTATATAATATAATTTTACGTTCATTGTTATTATTCTACTAATTTATGACGACGTGACATATGAAAAAATATTAATATATTAAAATTGTATTAATTTATTTGTGATAATATGAATAAAAATAAAAAAATAACAGCAAAAAAAATTATTGAAAATTATCCGAAATTATTATTAGTCAAGCTAATTTTTTAATTAGGAGTTCCAGTAAGAATAACACAAAGTATATGTGAATCCAGATCAAGCATTACGTCGTTAATTTTCTGCAAAGCTTTTGATAAACTTGTTAAAAGATATATTGGTTTGTTTCAATAAGGAAAGTTAAAAATAACGAGATTAAAAATATTTATAATATCTTGCAACTTTTAATGAAAAAATGACTAGTTAAACGTTAAAAGAAAATTAAGGCTCAATGGAAAGTTAGAGAAGGAGAAAAAGTTAATTAACAAATTAGTAAAGGCATGGTGAATTGCTTTCAATAGCAGCCGCTCATACAATTTCTTGGAGTTTTTACATCCCAATTTTTGCATGCAATTCACTCACATCTGAAATCAAATATGAAAATGAATTTTACGAATTTTTTATTTAAAGAAAATAATAACTTACTGTATGTCTTATCATTCATCTTGTAAGCCAGTGTGAGTGTAAGAGTTAAACAGCTATCCACCTGTAAATTATCAAGGTTACACTTAATAAAAATAGATTTATATTGTTTGAAAAAATAATAGATATGCATACCAGTATAGTCAATTAATTTCTTTATTTTTTACTGACTAATTGTCTTTCACATCAAATAACCTATTTTCTGGGTCTTGTTTTTTGCCATTAATGAAAACAATAATAATTGTGCAATCGTACAATGCAGCAAAGTTCCAAATAAATCCCAATACGAACTTCACTATAATGGATGACTAGCAATTGAAAGTCAATATAATTATTATTGAGAAAAAGAATAATACTAAATAAATTTAATATTAATTAACAATAACCTTAAACTAGATTAAAACCGTAGTACACAATAAATTGTTTACCTGGGCGCATACTCATGTCGATGACATGACCTTATTTACTATACTCATGTAGACGGCTGGCGACATTTCGCAATTATGACGTCATACTTCAATTGCCCCTATGCTTTCGTAATTAATTGTCTCAATTAATTAATTATTAAAATAATAAGTTGAAAAACGATCATTCTCTATAGAAAAACAAGGGAGCAATTGTTTAACAGCAAAAAACATTTAAAAAACATTTTATTTACTGAGATAATTAGGAATTAAATTTCGGATTTTTAATTACGCATAATTAATTAAATATTATTTTTTTAATTGGAGCAATTACGGATTCTGAAAGAGCATTTCAAGAGCAATTTTTTGATATATCAATTATAAAAAAATATTAACTTTTGGTGCTAACTAGTTTCCGATGACATCTGCTCATTTATATCCTAAACTCTATTAAAAAATGTCTGTTTCAATGGTTTATCAGGTATAACAATAATTTTTTAATGATTTTGGTTCATGCTGAATAAATTTCAATATTAACAGTTGTACTCACGCGAAGTTCGTTGTGCAATGACGATTTTACGAGAATATGGAAACGAAAAATTTGAAGGCTCAGAACCAACTGAGAAATCTATCAAAATAATTGATGAAGGCATCAAAGCTATAACTTCGCACGATGCTAAAAACGCACTATACTTTAAGGATACTTGTAAACAAAAGAAGGTAATGAAGAATATAATTTAATTGATAGAATTAATTACAAATTTTTATAAGGCAATATTTTTTACTGTGAATACTTGAATACAAGAGTTTTTGCAAAAATTTTTTCTTTTTTTAAAAAATAATTATCCTGTATGATTAATTAACCTCATGTTATCAAAAATTAACTTTTTTATAGCAACGATAACTTTTGTTTAAAATTCCAAAATTTTCGTAATCTAATAAACAATGAGGAGTAACTAACTTTTTGATTGATCAATTACTTTAACGACATTCTTCATGAAAATAGCCGAATAATTCTCTTTTTTTTTTTTTTTTCTTTTTTTTCAATAATAAAGCATAAGCAATTTAAAAATTTTTTTTAAGGTTTGTTTAGAATTCATTTTCATTTACAGATCAAGGTAAGAAACCCAGTATCTGATCAGGGACCTAGAACCTGATCACTCCATGTATTTGTATAGATATATTTAGTAAAATTTGGGAAATATAGATGTACAAATACATGGAGTGAGCAGGTACTACTTCCCTGATCAGATACTGAGTCTCTTACGTTACGAAATATCTGTATTATTTCTCACTTGAAAAATAAAATTGATTATATATTTTTATCTAATCACTAATTTGCTTCATTATATCTTCTGGGGATAATAAAATATAAAATAAGAGATTTTAAAAAATTCTGCAGCTAATTATTGAATATTTTGATATACTTAATATACTTATAATACACAGAAAGATGAAAATTCTTCATTAAAGAACTTATTTTCTTAAATCAAAAAAATATTTGGGAAAATGAAAATAATTTTGGTTGAAGTAAAATTTTCTTGAGTCTCCATAAAATATTTTCTTGTTCCAAAACCACTTACGATTTCCTGAAAAGTTTTTTGTTTCAAATTAAAGAATTTTTTCGGTGGTTTGTAATTAATAAGATAGATATAAATATTAAAAATATTTGGAAACGCTTTAATTTCCTTTCAGGTTGTAATGGGTCCACTTATTTTATTAATTAAATGTGGTCTTAATAAAACAAGGGCCCACTCATGTATAAAACTTAAGGTGTTTAATGTACCTGTCTAGCTGTGCTCAGTAAACCTCAGGACGAGGATAACCCCGTACTGGACCACGCAGTATTAATTTTAAGAGAGAGATCTTATGTTACTTATACTTATGAAGGAAATTAATTATTAAGTAGATTTATAAAATTAAATTAACTGGCATTTATTCATGACGAAGTCGCCTTGACAAAAATTATGATGGATATGAACAATAGATTAAGATGGCTGATGAAACTGACCCGACTTGACTTTACAGAATATTACTGACTCGACTAAATTTAAAACAATTGACTCGACTTATTAATTACATAAACGACTCGACAATTATAAAATATTATTTTACAAATAAAATAGTTAACCCGACAATAAATAAACGACTCGACTCACTTACTCCAACAATTCCAATTCAAACCAGTCCTTCTTTCCACCGAACCTTTTCCTCCATGACCAAAACCATAACCAGTCCTTCCAAGTCCACCAATCCATTCCAATCCTTTCCAAATCCACTAGGTCCAATCCACAATAATTATTAATATAATAAATTAATTAAATTAAACTTAAATAAACTTAAGTAAAATAAGCTTCCACGAGTCGTGGGCTTATATGCTCTTGGCCCATTTTAAGTACGACTATCAGCACGTATAGTAGTAGTAGTAGTAGTAGTAGTAGTAGATGGGAGTTGAAAACCAAGATGGTAGTAGAGCACGTCCGTCCACGGTGGTTGCTGCGAGCCAAGAGAACGACAGCTCGTCGTCTCTGGGCCTCGTACCTCTCCACTCTGGTTGATCAACCCCTAAAACCAAACGTTGAGAAGCTCGACCGTAGCGATCCCGGCGCGTCAGTGACTGTATTTTCTCAAATGTTGACAGTTGTTGAAGGAGGAGGCCGGTTCTTTTGGCGCGAGTCGAAATTCAGATTTAAACGCAAGGTGGAAGCATTTCACCCCGTTACAAGGTATTATTCCACTTTCAGATTTAGTTTATATTAGGGTTACAAATAAGTTTCCGCCGTTTTTCAACACAAATTGAATATTTATTATAGAAGAACGGTAATATAAATTTATTTAAAATATTGCCCATCACTTGCAACCACTTTTTCCCATCTCTCAGGCAGCATTCGAATCCCACGTCTGAAGAACTCCTTGTCTTTTGAGGCTATCCACGAATCAACCTAATTTTTGGTATCCTCATAAGATGTGAACCGGTGCGCCGTCAGAGCATGTGCCATGGACCGGAACAGGTGATAATCAGACGGTGCAATGTCTGGTGGATACGGCGGGTGGGGTAACACTTCCCAATCAAGTGTTTCCAAGTACTTTTTCACGGGAGCCGCGTTCCCTTTTTTTTTTCTTTTTTATGAATTTTATTTTTATTTTTATTTCCTTGTTTATGAATCATTCCTAATGATTTTAAACGATGTGAGACTGCTTGCTGAGTGACTTCTAATGTTAGAGCAAGTTCTTTTTGTGCTTGAGATGAATCTTCCTCCAATAATTACTCCAATTCTGCATCCTCGTAAATTTTTGGCCTTCCACTGCGATCTTTGTCTTCTACGTCGAAATCACCGTTTTTAAACTTTTGAAACCACTCTCGACACGTTCTCTCACTCAAAGCACCCTCACCATATGCTTCTACGAGCAATTGATGCGTCTCAGCAGCAGATTTCTTTAAATTAAAGAAGTAAACTAATATTTCCCGCAAATGACGCTTACTTGGCTCAAATTTTGACATTTTCAACTTATAAATATTATATATTACCAATATAAAATCAATGATATTAATAGGTTATGTTGTTCTTGAATGTCCAAACTATTTTTTAAGCCGGTTATCATCTGCGAAAGCTAACCGAAACTCCGTACTGCGCCATCTACAATAAAACGGCGGAAACTTATTTGTACTCCTAATATATTCTTTGAAATTTATATTTTACGCTTTTGTGCTTCCTTGTTGAAACTCTTTACTGAAAAACTCTACACCAAACAATTTCGTCTCAAAAGAAGCAACTCCACAAAATTCAATTCTTGAAAACCCAGTATTAAGAAAATTAATTTTTCCAATATCTTCTAGCTCTACATCGGGTTTTAAAGTAACATTACGAGCAACTATAAAAATTTTATCTGAGTTACACCATAATTATGGATACGAATATCTTCTAGTATCTCGGTTAACTCAATATATCTTGAGGTAATAGTCTAAAAAATTCTATCTATTAAATGCTCATATTTTTTCTATTACAATTATTAATATTATTATTACTTTATAGAGATTGTTTTCAGTTATGAGATACTGTTGTGGTGCCAATGATCATCCAACTCCCCAGCAGTTTGGTCAAGTTTTTCGTTTGTATTGCTGCAATGCTATGATTAAACCTCCAAAAGGTTCAAATGTAACTGGAGTTAAGTTACTTCAATCTCTAATGAAAACTAAGGACTCATTGTAAATGTCTCGTCAACCACGAATGGAGTGGGTGGAAAAAGTTGACTAAATGCTTGAGAACGCTGTACCACTTGATGCAATTTGGCAAGATAATTCATCTGGGAATAGCAATGGCAGTGTTAGGAGTGAAAATAACCTACATGATGCAACTGCGGAACCGGAGATAACTACTACAACAGAGGAATCCATGCAAGATCATGAGTACGACGTTGCGTCCATAACCAGAGAAGTTCAAGCATACATAGCTGGTTATATTATTAGAAAACTTAAAGCTAATTGTAAGTGTCTATTGTGCTTGGAAAATCTTCAATCATCTAATGATGAGTCACATTGCCGAGACCGTTCCATTGACTCAATGGAAAAATACGGAGGATTGTCGCGAGCTGGTAATGGTTTATTTCAATTGACAGTGCAATTAGAAGCTGCTTTTTTGGACGTTGTTGGTAGAGTGGAGCTGAGTCATGAAATTATTTATAAAATACTAAACAGAGTTTAAAAAATTCTACCAACACTATCATTAGTTGAATGTGCGGTTCATCAGCTTGGTATAACAAAAGAAATGATTGATTTCAATACAACTATGAGGTTCTATTTTCTTTGTAAAACTTTTAACAAGAAAAATCAGTTGAAAATAGAAAAAATTAAAACTTAAAAAAACTTTCAAGGTCGTAACATAAATTATATTTTAAAAGAATCTTGTTCAAGATATTTACCTTCCTACTGTTGACCTTTAAAACTTATTAATTATCAACATTATAAAAAAGTTATTTTAATTCTTTGAGTTAATTATATTATTAATTGCATCAATATTTAATATTTATTCGTACAAATAAACTTTGTTGATTTTATTTAATTTCTTTTTTTCCAACCAATTAATTTATTTACATTATTTCATTCATTACTTTTATATAATTTATGTATTTTATTCTACTTATATATTTATTTAATCTTTCATTCATCAATTCATTAGTTAAATTTGATTTAATATTTATTTATTGGATTAATTCTATTTGAAACTACAGCCGTAACTCCTCGCCATTTTGGTACAAATGAAACACTAACGCCCTCTTATTTTTAGAGGCTACTTGTATGCATGAAGTTCGTGCTCCTTATCTACCCTCCATTTCCTCGAGCTTGAAAACCGCGGATAGTATAGACAATGGCTTGCAAAGTCAACTGTTCTCTCGATTTTGTTTATGTTTTTTCTGTGATGTAAAATTTTAATTTTTAATCGAAAATGTTTCTGTGAAAATTGCACAGTTAACTAGTTGAAAATCTAACCTACATGATAATTTTCAAGACAAGATATTTGAAAATTAATCATCAAAGTTAATTGACAATTATTATTTTCCCTTCTGACATCTTAACTTTTACAAAAATTTTTTTTCTGTTTACTAAAGAAACATGAAGAATGATTATTTTATACGCTTACCTCTTCCCAGATTAACTGTTTACTGATACCAGGTCGAAGGTTCATGATTTTGAGCTCAGCGGCTTTTAAAACACCATCCTGTGTGAATTCTATGTTCGGTTTTCCTTGATCACCCTCAACCGAAACATTTTGCAAATATCTATAAATATAACAAATTTGGAATACTTCTAAATAAAATTTGATTTTGAAAAATAAATCAAATCTAGAACTGAAACTAGATATGTGTAGAATATTATGATCTAAGTAACTTTTAGTTTCATGTCAAACTACTCGAATATTCATTTTTAGTTCTGTGACCCCACATTAGTTTTTAAAGATAATATCTTCAAACCATTTGTGCAACAAAGGGTAATCGCTTTCAATTTCTCTTCACAAAAAATGGTTTTTCTGTTGATTCAAATAGAACTACTGACATTTACGCTAAAATCAGAAACGGAAAAGTTCAACAATCGATTCGAATACTAAACCTACTATTTCAATTTCAAAACGACGAGTAGTTGAAATCGATCCATTTCTATTTGGACAAAATTTGGTCGAAACTTTTCTTTTATCATTAAACAAAAATTTGCCGAAAGAAAAAAATAAGAAAAGTTATTCAAAATTCAAAATTTTACTATTTTTCTGAATTTTCAACTTTATTTTTTTGATATCCCAAAAACTATGATAGATACAGAAATGGTCTTTGTTTTTTTTTTTTGAAAAAGACACTTGTGGCTATTAAAAAAAAAAAAAAATTCGAAAAAAAATTTTCTTAATTGAAAAAGTTTTAAAATTTTGAATTTTCAAAAACAGTTAGAACCGTGTGACGACCCGAAATTTTGGGATCAAATTTTTTACTTCACTACTTTACAACAATCTTAGAAGATTCTGAAAATTTCAGAAATGGTTTTTTTTTTTTCAAAATTATGGATTTTTGAATTTTGGCAAAAGAAATATTTTTTTTTACCCCTGAGTCCAGGATTATAGTTTAGAAACCATATCATTTCGAATAAGAGAAATTTTACAAGATCTAAATCGAACAGCGTGGGACGCATGCAAAGCATAACTGTATATATAGAGAGAAGCAATTAGTGAGAAAACTCACATATCAGTTCATTTCATTAGCAGTGCAATAAAATTGTTAGTTGAACAGTTATACCCTGGTGGAGGAGCGCAATGTCAAAAACGAGGCGTCCTCAAAACCACTAAAGCGACATCGTTTTTTTAAAGAAACGTGACACGATTGAAGAGTAAATAAATAGTTGAAAAATGAGGGAATCTTGATAACAATGCCAAGAGCTATAATATCCGAGTCGACAAAAAAAATTTATAATTACAAGTTGTTATTTAGACAAAATAAAACGTAATTAATTGTAATAAATCAAGATAGGTACTTTGCAAGCGTTTTATAAACAAAAATGTATAATGTGTGTCATATCGATAACATAGAAAAGTAAAATAATTTTTGTATCAATAATAGTGTGATGAGGAGACAAGTAAAATAGTTATTTTATCAATAATCGTAGGTCCGTAAGAAAAGAAAGAGATGTCGCTTTAACATGAATTAGAACATAAATAATAAAAGTGAGGCTCGAGCAAAGCGTAAAACTCTAAATAAGTAACGGCATCGTTTTTCTTTTAGCTCTACCAAAAACGATATAATGTCATTGAATAATTAATTCTGGAAATAATAAATAGATATATAATGCATTATCATCATTGCAAGAGTAAGTTGATGACTACTAAAAAAGCTGAATTTTTTAATGTTGAAATTGATTTAGTTAAAATAATAAAAAAAAATACATTAACGATATAAAATACCAGAGCGATATCGTTACCTTAGAAACGACTCCCAAAACGAGATCAGATTATCAATGATAACTCTAATGCCCAAAATTAATTTAACGTTTATCATTAAATAAACTGCATTAAATACTTAATTTCTACTTTTATTTATTATTGATTTCATAACAGCGAGCTCACTGAGTAATCATTTCTGTTATATGAACTGTCTACAAACGACATCGCTTCATTGTAAACGAATGCAGAATCGGCGTTTTGTTATTAAATCATTATATATTAAAAAAAGCCATTCGGCAGCCGGAATGGAAGGTAGATTTTTCAATTAATTGATATAAAAAAATAGTTTTATACATACATATCTTGTTAGTGTATAGTCATGACATGAAATTAGACTCGTTTTCTAGGAGTGAGGGTGAAAAAAGGCAACGATTATTATTGATAGAGAAGTTCAGATAGTTGATTTGACATAACATTATATAGGTAATGTACCGAACTAACGATCACATAAATAAAGTATTGAAAATTTATTTAGTATGAGATCATAATTGTAATCGCTGTTACCATGACAAGCCCAGTTAAAATAACAGTTATACTTTTATTTAAAATATAAAATAGCTGTGAAATTTACAGGTTATTTTGTTCACAATAAAATACACGTCACAAAATTGTATTACAATGGGAAATGCATAAGTTATGTGGTATGAAAACCATATTTTCAACATTTTTTGATTCCATTAAAATTTTCAAGGCTATCAAATTATTAGAAGAAAAGGTCAAAACATGGAGCTTAAGGTCATAAATTAAAGATTATTAGACAAGCTTTCAGATACTTTTTACGGAAATTGTCTATGAATGTTAGTTTTTAAGTTATATAAGCTTTAACAGTGATTAAAACCTGATTTTTACGAAAAATCATGAAAATTTTAAACAGCCATAGTTTTAAAACTATTCGAACGATTCAGCCCATCTTTGAACTTGATCGAGGTAATCGCCTATAGAATGAGTGTAAAAAATTTCATTAAGATCCGATAAAAACTGTGGGCGCTATCGTAATGACAAGACCAGTGATAATCATCAGGATTTGAGGAACATTTGATGCATCATAAATAATAAATGAAATACTTTTAAAATATAAAAAAGCAGTGAAATTTACAGGTTATTTTATGGACAATAAAATACAACTGACGAAACTGGATTATAATGGGACAAGCATAAGTTATGTAGAATGAAAACCATATTTTCGACATTTTTTGATTTCATTAAAATTTTCAAGGCTATCAAATTATTGGAAGAAATGGCCTAAATATAAAGTTTAAGGTCATAAATTAAAGCTTATTAGTTAAACTTTAAAATACTTTTTACAGAAATCATCTATGAGTTTTAGTTTTAAAGTTGTATAGACTTTAAAAGTGATTAAAAACTGATTTTTTAGAAAAATCGTTGAAATTTCAAACAGCCATAACTTCTAAACTAATGAACCGATTCAGCCCATCTTCGAACTTAACCGTGGTAATTACACATAAAATTAGTGTAGAAAGTTTCATTAAGATCGGATGAGAATTGTAGACGCAATCGTGTCCTTAAAAGTCGGTTCTATGACATAAATATATATATACGAGTGGTATTTTTGAACTCTACTCAACTAATTATGATAGTTTATGACGAAATCTCTTGTAAAATCGACCATTCGGACAAATACAATAGTTAGATTTAAAAAAAAAATCTACCTAAAAATCGCAATTAAAATATTAATTGGTTGAGGTTTAATTTAATTATTTGGGTTTTGTTCCATAAATAGACAGCATATCGTTAATATATATATCCTGTATAACACTTAAGCCACATTGTTTTTCTAAAGACGATTTCATAAACGATGGTGGACTAAAAATGACAGTTTTTGAAACATAGCAAGTTAATTCAGCAGAAATAGATTATTTTACGCTTTTCATTCATTGAATTATATTTAAAAAAAGTGTTTTACTTTCATATCATTAGTTTTATTAAAGAAAGCTTACATACTAAATATTGTTATTGCGCGAGGTTATAAAACGACATCGCTTTTTATAAAACGATCTCAGAAATCGACGCTAAATTATTTAGTTAATTATTTTCAGTAAAATATAAATTGGTTGAGTTGTATTTTAATTATTTGGGTCCTGATCACCTGAATTGACAGCGAATCGAGAATATATGTTGTTTAACACCAAAGCGACATCGTTACCTTTAAAACGATTTCAGAAAAAACGGTCAGATTATCAATAACAACTCTAATGTCCAAAATTAATTGCATTTTCGCTCATTAAAATATATTTCCACTCAGCCACGAACTGTCATATAACTTACAACAATGATAACACAAACGCAAATTTTATATTATATCAAAATATAAACTATTCCCATTAAAATTATATCACTATAAATATTTAAGAATTAAATGTTTTTACTGTCTTATATAAAATTATAACTTAGTGAGTTACTAAAACATTTTATAAATTGAAAACATAATTTTTCTCAAAATTTTGAAATATATTTTCAAGTTCCACAACTTGAAAATTTTTTATGTTCTATTTTGAGTTGCATGAAATATTTTTTTCACTACGATAATTTTATTTGAAAAAAAAAAAAATACTATGACCGAAAACAGGGCGATTCAACTGTCAGCCGAATTTCGACCTGTCGTCGGCCAAAAATTGCTACTTGCAATAATTTTATTGAAAAAATATATTCTGGCGGAAAACAGGCCGATTCATTTGTCGGCAAAATATTGGCCTCTTTAAATAAAATTTTACACTTTCGACATGATTTCGGCCAAATTAAGCAGTTTCGGCCTATTTTCGGCCAAATATTTTAAGGTAGGGTCAGTATCCATATAATTAAATTAAACCTTAACCATTAAATATTTTTATTACTTTGTTAAAAAAAAAAAAATAATCAATAACAAAACGTCGACTCTGCATTTGTATACAATAAGAGGCGATGTCGTTTTTAGAGACTTGACGTAACAATAATGTTAACTCATTGACCTTGTTATTATGAATTCAATAAAAAATAATAATAAAATTGATTATTTAATACAGTTTATTAAATAGTAAGCGTGAAATTAATTTTGGACATTTCAGTTATTATTAATAATCCGAACTTTATTTTAGAGTCATTTTAAAGGTTATGATGTCACTTTGGTGTTAAACAACACATACTCAAGATTGGCTGTCAATTTTGACGATTAGGACAAAAAAATAAAATACAACTCAACCAATTTATATTTTGTTGAAAATTATTAAGTGTAAATAATGGAACGTCGATTTCTGGGATCGTTTCACGAAAAACGATATCGTTTTATAATCTCGCGCAATAATAATATTTAGTCTGCCATCGTTTTTGAAATCGTCTTTAGAAAAACGATGTCGCTTAAGTGTTATACAGGATATATATATTAACGATATGATGTCTATTTATGGGACAGAACCCAAATAATTAAATTAAATTATAAACAATCAATATTTCAATAATTTTTTTAAAAACTATTAAGTAAATAATGAAACGCCGCTTTTTGTAATCGTTTTAAAAAAAGCGATGTCGTTTCAAGACTTTGCGCAAAAAAAAAATATTTGTCTGTGAACTTGCTTTGAAAAAACTAGTAATGAAAGTAAAAAAGTATGTCATTTAACACAATTTACTTAATTATTAGTGTGAAATCAACAATTTATGTTTAATGAATTCTGTATGGTTCAAAAAAAGTAGATAATGCTGGTCCAATATCGTTTTTGAAATCGTTTTTGAATTAACGACGTCACCTTGATTTTATACCGCAGAAATAAATAACTTGTTGTCAATTTGGCGATCGATACCTGAATAATTAAATTTAAAATCAATCAACTAATATTTTGATTATTTTGTTGAAAATTATTGAATTAAAAAAATAATATCTTTCGTGTGATTGTTTTACAAAAAGCGATGTCGTTTTCAGACTTCGCGCAGTGAAAAATGTTTAGTCTGTGAGCTTACTGCGATGATTTCATTGATTAAAGTAACAAAAATTTAATTTATTACAAATTTTTTAAATGATAATCGTAATATTATCTATTTCTGTCGAATTAACTTAGTATCTCTCGAGAACTGTTATTTTAAGTTTGACATCGTTTTTGAAATCGTCTTTAAGAAAACGATGTCGCTTTGGTGTCAAACAGCATACATTCACGATATGCTGTCAATTTTGATAAGCAGTACCCGAATAATTAAATTAAACCTCAACCAATTAATATTTCAATTGCCATTTTTTAATATATAATGATTTAATAACAAAACGCCGATTCTGCATTCGTTTACAATGAAGCGATGTCGTTTGTAGACAGTTCATATAACAGAAATGATTACTCAGTGAGCTCGCTGTTATGAAATCAATAATAAATAAAAGTAGAAATTAAGTATTTAATGCAGTTTATTTAATGATAAACGTTAAATTAATTTTGGGCATTAGAGTTATCATTGATAATCTGATCTCGTTTTGGGAGTCGTTTCTAAGGTAACGATATCGCTCTGGTATTTTATATCGTTAATGTATTTTTTTTAATTATTTTAACTAAATCAATTTCAACATTAAAAAATTCAGCTTTTTTAGTAGTCATCAACTTACTCTTGCAATGAAGATAATGCATTATATATCTATTTATTATTTCCAGAATTAATTATTCAATGACATTATATCGTTTTTGGTAGAGCTAAAAGAAAAACGATGCCGTTACTTATTTAGAGTTTTACGCTTTGCTCGAGCCTCACTTTTATTATTTATGTTCTAATGCATGTTAAAGCGACATCTCTTTCTTTTCTTACGGACCTACGATTATTGATAAAATAACTATTTTACTTGTCTCCTCATCACACTATTATTGATACAAAAATTATTTTACTTTTCTATGTTATCGATATGACACACATTATACATTTTTGTTTATAAAACGCTTGCAAAGTACCTATCTTGATTTATTACAATTAATTACGTTTTATTTTGTCTAAATAACAACTTGTAATTATAAATTTTTTTTGTCGACTCGGATATTATAGCTCTTGGCATTGTTATCAAGATTCCCTCACATTTCAACTATTTATTTACTTTTCAATCATGTCACGTTTCTTTAAAAAAACGATGTCGCTTTAGTGGTTTTGACGACGCCTCGTTTTTGACATCGCGCTCCTCCACCAGGGCCAATCCAGGTGAGAGACTTGATAAACAGAGTAGGATGTTCTGAGAACAAGGAAATGATTTTAATGTTATGTTATAAAAGAAAACATTTTTTTATTCAAGTATTAACTTTATTCAGTCATTTTATAATTTTAATATCTATCCTTAATTATTAGTTAATAATAATTAGTCTTTAAAAATTTTAGTTTGAAGTTTCCATATCTCCCCTGGATATCGTGTCTTTCCCCTGGCCTTTATAAGACAGGGGAGATACTTTTTAGTAACAAAAACAGAAGCAATGACAAATGTCTTTATTGTACGTGATTAGCCAAGAAAAGTTAGAATCTATACACAACAAGAAGTAAATATACAGATGAATTAAAATTTTTAGAAAAATATTTTTAGAATAAAACTTACCAGGGGAGAGACTCCATTCACTCATTCTCAACTGTATCGACAGTGTCAGTAATGAAATAAAAAATAAAATGACTGCGCACCTAGTTCGAGTGGCACTGACTACAACGTATAAACTCAACGACGTTCGTTCAAGTAGTCCTTCGGCTGAAGAGGAGAGCCCGTATACATTTTGTCGGCACCGGGTACACTCAAAGGTTTCTTACGTATTTTGAGCCGAGGATCACGAAAATCGGGTCCATTTTGTTCAACAGTGGTGCAAACAATTGTTCAGAATGAAAAAATACACAAAAAAGGTATCATAGTGGTTTTTCGTATCTCAGATATTTTGCGAGATATGACCAAAAAAACGAGCGAAGCGCTCGGATCTCACACTATCGCACAAGCGGCTGCCTATGCGCGAGCTCTCTCTCGCGCCAAATCGCGTCAGATGCTTGATAGGCCGAAATTTTTCTAAGTTATAAACAAATGGATTTTTCCAGTCCAGATTGGATTCAAAAAATCGATAAAATGTCGATACCACCACTCGACTGCATTTTTCCGAAAACAAATTTCTGTCGTATCGTCCGGAGACGTTTTTTTTTTTTATCGATTTTTTGAATCCTATCTGGACTTTGGAAAAATCCGTTTGTTTATAACATTTGTAAATAAAAAAAAAAACGTCTTCGGATGATACGATAGAAATTCGTTTCCGGAAAAATGCAGTCGATTGGTGGTATCAACATTTTTTCGATTTTTTGAATCCAATCTGGACTTAAAAAAATTTCATTTGTTTATAACTTAGAAAAATTTCGGCCTTTCAAGCATCTGACGCGATTTGGCGCGAGAGAGAGAGCTCGCGCATAGGCAGCCGCTTGTGCGAGAGTGCGAAGTCCGAGCGCGTCGATCGTTTTTTTGGTCATATCTCGCAAAATATCTGAGATACGGAAAACCACTACGATACCTTTTTTGTGTATTTTTTCATTCTGAACATTTTGTTTCTTTTACACTGCCCTAACAAACCAGCCGTTTGGGAGTTATTCCGATTTAAACAATTAAATTGTTATTAACAATTGTTTGCACCACTTTTGAACAAAATGGACCCGATTTTCGTGATCCTCGGCTCAAAATACGTAAGAAACCGTTGAGTGTACCCGGTGCCAACAAAATGTATACGGGCTCACCTTTTCAGCCGAAGGACTAAAGGTCTTCAATTCCCGCGAGTCGGTAAACAAATGCCGATTTTACAGGAAAATAAACATGCCAGGGGACGAGACGCAAAATGTGGGGGACAAACCTAAACGTAATTTGTCTTAAGAAAAAAAAAATATCATGCAATTTTACTCGCTTAATTACGAGAATTTATTTCATTAATTTTGTTGAAATATATAACTTAAATAATCTATTTGATTTCTAAGCACTCTAAAGTACTAATACATAAACAAAATCAGCCCGAGATCAAGCCAGGGGAGAGATGTTTTCTGACTTTGAGATGAAGTTGTGACTAAATTAATCAAAATTAAGAAATGAATTTGAGTGACCACTTACATGAGCATGAGTTTTAAGAGATAATTACATTTTTTTTAATAAATTTTTTTAAAAACGATGATTTTTCACCGTGGACGTCGAATTTACGTCATAACTGAGAATGACCCATATATTAGACTGGGTCAATAAAATCGACTACTTTTTTTTTTTTTTTGATACTGTGAAAATATTATTCCTGATGACCAAAAAAAATAATTCTGTCAGTTTGAGCCCTTAATATTGATATTAAGAGGTGTATCGTTACGACTATCAGTTTTTTGACAGAAATTTTATTTTTTACCCAAAACTCGTAAATGATCTACTTGAAAAATTTTAGCATTAAATATTCTGAAAGGAAATTAAATTTCCTACAAAAAATCTCTCTTAGTAAATTGACGTAAAACTAGCCGTTTCCTTGTAACCGTGCCTTAAACATTGATTTGTTTTTTAAATTCTTTGTTTCTATTTTGGATTTTTGTAACTACTAGAAATATTAGAATTTTTTTTAGTCAAGATATATATTCTTAATGGAAATTTAACGCCCTCCAAAAAAGGTCTCTTAACATTTTTTGCAAAATTCACTTCTTCGAATGTTATTCAGGTTATTGAAGTCGTTCTGACTCAACTTTAATCTTGAATAACTTGCGAAGGAGTGGATTTAGCAAAAAATGTTACCTAACCTTTTTTGAAGAGCATTAAATTTCCTTCAAGAATATATATCTTAACTGGAAAAATTTCAATATTTCTAGTAGTTACAAATATCTAAAATAGAAACAAAGAATTTAAGAAACAATTCGATGTTTAAGGCACGATTACAAAGAAACGGCTCGTTTTACGTCAATTTACTAAGAGAGATTTTTTCGTAGAAAAATCAATTTTTCTTAAGAATATACATTTCTCAAATTTTCCAGGTAGATCATTTACGAGTTTTGGGTAAAAAATAAAAATTTCTGTCAAAAAACTAATAGTCGTAAGGATACACCTCTTAATATCAATATTAAGGGCTTAAACTTACAGAATAATTTTTTTTTGGTCATCAGGAATAATATTTTCACGGTATCGAAAAGAAAAAAAAATAGTCGATTTTTTTGGCCCAGTCTAATATATATTGTAACGAATGTAAAACTGATGTTTTAAAATATTTGAATAACTAGAAAACAAATGCCTTCTTCTCTTGTTTTTATAGATACGCGACTAGAGTTAGTCATATATTGGCAGCATAACAGCATCCATCTGTATTCAATAAACTATATCTTTGATTGCCTTTCTTCTACTGCTGTTAATTATGGTGTTGTTATTTCTAATTTAAGTGTGTTATTATTGTAGTGTATAAGTGATATTAAATTTAAAATACCAGTCGCTACAATTTGGTGTCAGAAGTGCGCGTAAACTTCGTGTGTCGTGTGAACTCACAAATATAAAATTAAAATAAAAACATCTGTCAAAATATCGTGACACGACGGGAAAGGCAAAGATTAAAAGGGGAACGATCGTGATTCTTTTCATATTACTAAGGATGCAAATAATAATAAATTAAAAAAATAAGTAAATAAATTCAGTCAATTAAACAAGCTTAGTGAAAACATTTTTTTTTAATTTGTGATAAAATTCGTATGTGAATTTATTTTAATTTCGTGATCAACTAAATAAGTTTTGTGAATATTAAAGTGTGTGTAGCAATATAAGTAAATTCGGTGATGAATTAGAAAAAAAAAAAAAGTTCTGTGGATGTGTGTTATAGTGTTAAAGTTTGCGTAGTAATATAAATAAATACGGTGATGAATTAATAAAGTTTTATAAATATGTTTTATAATATAGATTTTAAGTGCGTGTTATAATTTAAATGAATACAGTGATTAATTAAATTAGTTTTGTGAGAATATTTTTCTTAATCGGCGTTAAAGTGCGTATTTGAATTTACTTGTGTGATGTACCACATAAAAAAAAAAAAATTCGTCATTAATAAATTAGTGTTGTGAAAATATTTCTATTAATTTGTGTTAAAGTACGAGTACGAGTAATAACATGTGTGATAAAAATATAAAATAAAAGTGATCAAAACATCAAACGACGGATGATCTTATTTTGTATGTATTTTTTTTTTTTTTTTTAAGTAGGAAGAAATAGTGGAGACGGAAAAAATTTCTTAGAATTTATTGTGGAGTTTAAATTGAACTTATGGAAAATCAAAATTTGGAAAGGATAAGTTTGGTGATGTATCGTTATCAAATGATTATAATAGTTAGGTAAAATTAAATTAAAAAAAAAGTATTATTTGAAAAAGTACAAATTAACTAAAAATATCATGATATCTAACCGCTTTTTTGTTTTGTAATCGATTAACGTGATTAATAAACCGGGTATATTTAATGATTTTGTACTGTGGAACGATAGATAAAAGATTTTGTATAGGTAATCATTTTTGAAAATTTTTTTTTCCTTTTATCTGGGCGATGTAAGTAGTGAGACAGGGGGGGTTCACCCCCCCCCCCCGATAACACAGTACCCTTCCTTACCGACCGTCGCGGATACCTCCCGCCGGTAACTTATCATATCTACTGTCGGTAATTTGTACACATCTGTGGTCGGTAAACGTACCTGTCGTCGGTAAAGTGGGTATTTATATTACCGACTGTTGCCAATGTTGGTCGGCAGTCAATTATCATGCGTATGATGACAAAATACTGTCACACTATCATCGGAGCTCGTACCTTACCGTATACCAGCCCTGATGATAGCATGACATGTATTTATATGATGATCATTCTGAGGATTTATATATTCAAACAGGGGGTAGGACGAGCACTTGCGAGAAGCTCTTATGCCACTGCCATCTAGCGGTTCAGTTCTTCCCCCACCCCTTCTTTTTAGCGGGTAACGTCATCCAGCGTGTCTGAACTCGCTTTTTATGAGGTAGAGTGGGGGAAATGAAGCTGCGCAAATGCTTGAACGATTACATCATCTTCTGCGCTGTTACTAAGCTCATATTTCAGACCAAGTGGGGGTAATATGAACCTGCGCAATAGCGTCCGTTTACCCGATTACATCATCTTCTGCGCCGTTAACCGTTACTAAGCTCATATTTCAGACCAAGTGGGGGGAATATGGACCTGCGCAATTGCGTCTTTTTACTCGATTACATCATCTTTTACGTCATAAGACAGGTCCAAACTCGTTTTTTCGGCAACTAAGTGGGGGAATAAAGAGTTTAGCGGGTGACTCTCGCGCCCATATGCATCAGTCTGCCTAAGTTTTTGAAGCAAAAACTACCGTTGCTTAATTAAAAAAAAAACCTGTCAAAAAGTGATTAATAAATGGACCGTCGAATTCTAAGGTATAGTAAAAAATTATATCTTTTTGAGGAAACTAGCGTGCATCTTTTTAACCATATTAACTAAACAATCTCTTACAGACCTCATGTATGCGGCGATCTATGTGATCATTCAGCACAGATTGAGTTCGACGAAGTAAGTGTTGTGAGTGAACAAGAAGACAATTACACTCGGAAATTAGTTACTCGAGAGAAAGAAATTGACTTACAGATCTTGTATTGGAAGAACTTATTACTATCTTTCAAAGATCGTAAAGATTACGAGCAAGCGTGTCATAGAATTACATACGTTATAACTCATTTAATGTTCAAACTTAACTCATCGAAATAAAGTGTAGACACCTCAAATGGATCAACTAAGTGAAGAAGAATTAGATTATCTAATGAACCAGCCGCCATACGCTGTATTTGAAGCAGAATTATTAACACGTTATTTTGAAGAACCAATTCAAGACTATATAAAAAGGTTTGTACGTGATATTCATCTTCTACAAACTAATTTGAATATCATTCAAAGTAGACGTGATAAAAACGTGTGTCCATACTGCTGTGCATTCAAAGACTCTGTAAAAAAACTGCATCAAGTAATCGAAAGTATCGAAAAACTAGAAGAACGTATCAACAAGAAATAAAAGACAATGGAATTCATCATAGATTTCGCAGGGTTTGTTATGCCAGATGACAACTTAGTAGTGAAAGAATTATGTGTAGTTGATATTTATGAAAATTCCTCAAAATATAAGTGTAAATATTTTATCTTTCAACCACCATTGGAGTACGATGGAGCAATTATGCAAGAAACTTTTGATGAGAGTGGGTGCGGCCATGGTATCCGGTGGGACTCAGGTGAAACACCATACGACAAACTCCAAGAAATTATTAAAGATGTAGTGAGCAAAGCAAGTTATATTTATGTTGACGGAAAGCAAAAAGACAAATGGTTGACGATCATGACCGATTACTCCACACAAATCATCGACATCCAACTAATGAGACATTATTCATTTGAAAACGTGGATCGCTATAATAAGGAAAAATGTCCACTGAGGCTGTATCATCGTCGAAGAACACATGCATGTGCTTTTCAAAATATTCAACAATTAAAGAGTTGGTTTCTGGAATTCTGGGGTGACGAACCATCATACGAAAAATCCGTGCAAATATATTATCAACTGTCTGATTTGAAAAAAATGCATAAACGTGATATCGCTTGCCTTGATTATCACTTTCTTCTACGTTTTGCGAGGACCCAAATACGTCATGTCTACGATACTCTTCCAGTGGAATTACAGAATAATGATAAAATAAGAGATTACTCATTTTGTATGGACCACTACCCAGCTACTGGTGGCGATTGGGATATCTGTGGAATATGGCTTTATCCATACCGAAAAGATTGCCCAAAGTGTATAAAAAATAGTAATCCTATAAAAATAATAATTCATAAAACAAGTTAAAAAATTATACAATTTAATCAAACTTATGTATTAGGTTAAGATTATAAATAAAACAAATTAATTCATTTATAAAAAAATTTTTATTTATTTATTAAGGTTATTTTTTTAATTAATACAGGTTCTATAATATATCTTGATCTTTCTATCCTAAGTTTAAACCTTTCTCGATCTCGAGCCATTTGCTCCCATTTACCTCGTCTAGCAGTTTTGTATGCATACCTCCATGTATACATATAATGTATAGTTGGTGTCAGATCAAATTGCACAACCATGTTTCAAGTCAATTTTCGTACCGTGCTGCTGATGGGGTTATACTCAACGATTCGATCGTGGATTATTAAACAATAAGCTGTTGTGTTTTGTGGAAATTGATTTGTGGATTTAAACTCCAATCGAATGTCTACTGGTCCAGATTTAATTGCCTCATTCTGCTTGGAACAGTCTATGACACAGAGCGGAGCTTCTTGCAAAAATTTCTGCTTTGTTAACAGTGGCTCAGCCTCTTTATTATAGTATGAAGATTGGAAATCAGTGTACATATTATACAATAAAGTATACTGATTGTCGTTTATGTCCAAATTCAGATCCCCGTACGGATAACTCTGTGAGTTCAGGAATAACTTTACGTTACGAAGCGTACAATGATCAAATCGACTCGCATTCTTCCTTGCATCGTTTTTTCTTGCTGTTTGAAATCCGAGGATGACGTAACGTGGCTTCTCCAGTTGTGTTGATGTTTTGACAGCCCAAATATGTCTTGATGTCGCTGGTAACAGCGGATACTCATACAATTCCCAGGTTCGAAAACTAATTGAGATAGCCGGATCACTGGTAATATAATTTAATGCTTGAATTTTTTCCTTGTCTGATAGGGTGACATACGGCACAATCCACTCGATTTTTTGTAAAGTTAACTTTACTTCCTCAGCTCCCGCTGCTTGTTGCACGTAAGCATTAATGTCACTGTTTGAAATCGTAAGAACTAACTCTAGCTGAACATTCATAAGAACTTTCAGATAATCTTCAGCAAAACCACTTAAAATATTCAGTGGAATCAATAAATCAAAGCTTCCTGCAGCGTTTGTTAATTTAACATCATCTTCCATCACCCAGCCAGCATTCTTCAAAGCACTCAACTGATTTGGACTGAATGATACATAACCTTTCATCAGGCTTGTTATACCAACGTTACTACTTCGATCAACTTCAACACCATTCATAAGTAAGCGGAATTCTTTAATCATGTGGCTAATCCCCATATTAACCAAGTTGGTGGTGGCAGCGACAGCAGTATTATCACTCTTGGTAAACTTCCCGAGAATATGAAGTGCACTTTTGCTAGGAAGTATGCACAAATTTTGATTTTGGATTGTGATACGAACTTCATCATTGTTGTTCAAAGTCGACGATGCATACGGTTGATGAGCATGCAGTTCATAGTGAGCAATTGACTCATCGAATATAATTGGTCGTTGAATATCCAATATATTAGCCATTATTTTTTATATCCTCGGTCACCTATAGCACCGTACTTGTTGCCTTTCTCGTAACTACCGTACGGTGTACTACCTTTTATGCTTGGTGCCGAATATTTATCTTTGCTATTTTTAAAATCTGTGCCGTATTTACTTTGTTGGCTCTCTAAATACTTTCTCAAGTTCTTTGAAGCTTCGTTATTGGACATTATACTCAACAGCTCACCACCACCACCTAAGTCTTTCGACACGGGATTATGCAGCAGAAATTAAATTTTATTTTGTGAATCTTCCACGTAAACGTAGTCCGAGACTTTTCAGGAACAGCTTGTTCTGATGTGTTAACGCCTTGTGAGGTGTTCTTCGACTGATTGTGCTTGGCCATGTTGATAGCTTTTTATAGCCCGCACCACTCTTTGTATCATACACAATACCCATTTATATCGTTTTCACATGTAATCTTATGGTTATAGTTTCACCCCTAAAATTTGCTAATTTTCCATCCTGATCCACTATACGTAGTCTTATATTATATATAGCATCTGCGGTGATTGGAAGGTAAATGACGTGTGATGGTAACTCAACGATCTTATATCCTGGTGGGACGCTCGGAAAAAACTCATGAATTGTGTGAACTTTGTGTTCATTTATGTAAGCACCTGTGGTAATATTACACTCAACCCTTAAAGCATTTAGTTTTAGTATAGCCACAGGTAATTCTGATGAGTGAGTTTAATGAAATTAAAGAAGAGGTAACACAAAAGGACAATTCAACACTCAACAACAAAACAGATTTTGATGATACAAGTCATTATGATAGTTTTATTTCTGATGACGATGGGAGTAGTAGAACTCTTAATGAGAGCCAAATAAATCCCTCTGCTTCAAGTACTCCCGCTAAACCGAGCAGTTTAGTGAAATCCTATTTAGCCAAAGTGTATAGAAGAAGTAAAGAAATAGATTTGAGATATGGCGTTCGTCGGCGGTACAATGATTTTTACATTGGTGATTCAGAAATAAATTTTGAAGAAAATATATTTCATGTTAAAGATCAGGAATACCCAATAACTCCTGGTTTATTGGAATTGTTGTTCAAAAAATCACCCCATGATGCGAGTGTTACACAAGATGATAAAAATAAATACCTTGAGATCATTAAAAATACAAATGCTTACAGAAAAAATTACAAATCAGATGGTAGTATTTATGAAGACTCAACAATAAAGTTTAATAATTATATTGCTGATTTTCTTACAAAAAATACAAAAGCACCTAAGGGAAAAGGGTTGCCTAAATATAAGATTGTAAAAAAGAAGAAAACACATATGGATTACGTTTATTGGGATGATCCAAATGAACTGGTTGATCGTCTACGTTTACTCATGGCATCTCAAGCTGCTGGTAATCCAAGTCACACAAATGGAATTATATCGATAATCGAAGAATTACGGGAGGCTGGAATTATATATTAACAGTATTTTTTAACTGTGTCGATCAGTCTCCTACTGTTCATAGAAGTGTACAGAGCAAAAAAAAAAAAAATGAGTATCGACATATTTGGACGCTCGTTAACGACAGCTGCAGTTATTAGTGGACCACCTGGACCACCTGGAGTTGGTTTTAAGTTAACTCCTGGTGGAGATTATGATTTAGAGAGTAAAAAATTGTGTCGTGTTGGTGATCCTTCAGATGATAATGATGCAGCAACATTGAAATTTACGCGTGATCTTGTCCATAAAAAATTGACTTTAATGTATGATAGTATGAAAGATGATCTGTCCGAGATCATTTCACTTTTGCATGCTGAAGTGGTAACACTAGACTCTACAGTCGTCTCATTAAAAAAAGAGGTTAAAAAAAACAAGAAAAGAATCACTTGATGACAATACCCGGCGTATAAAGAAATTGGAAGCTAAAATTTTTAACGATGGAGGACAAGAAGTCAGTAATAGCTTATGAGCTCCATAAACAAGCTCGTAGAAATTACCTGCGACGACATGTTGACATCCGTGGACTCGATGAAACCTGGCAGGCAGATTTAGTTGAAATGATCCCATACGCTACATCAAATAAAGGAAATAAATACTTGCTGACGGTCATAGATATATTTTCCAAGTATGCTTGGGCTGTACCAATAAAAAATAAAAGTGCTAGTGATGTTACGAATGCAATGAAATCTATATTCCAACAAGGACGTATTCCAAAAAATCTTCATGTCGATCAAGGCAAAGAATTTTACAATAAAGAGTTCAAAAATCTTATGAAGCAGTATAAAATTAATATGTACTCTACGTTCAGTAACCTGAAAGCATCCATATGTGAGCGTTTTAACCGAACACTTAAAACTAATATGTGGCGTCAATTCTCTGCTCGTGGTAATTATAGATGGATCAACATGCTAGAAGAATTGTTAAATACTTATAATAATACTAAACATCGGACAATTAAAATGAAACCTGTCGATGTAACTGTTGCTAATGAAAAAGAACTGTTTAAAAATATATACAAACCTCTTCAAAGGCAGCAGCGAGTACGAAAATCTAAGTTCAAAGTTGGAGATAAAGTTCGAATTAGCAAACACAAACATGTGTTTGAGAAAGGTTACACTGCTAACTGGACAACAGAGATTTTCACTATAAAATCTGTACAAAATACGGTACCTACGACCTACAGACTTGTAGACTATCAGGATCAGCCTATAGAAGGTGGATTCTACGATGAAGAACTCAGCAAAGTTAAATATCCGGATGTTTACCTAGTAGAAAAAGTTATAAAAACATGTGGAAATAAATTATATGTAAAGTGGCTCGGCTTTGATAGCTCTCACAATAGCTGGATAAATAAATCTGATCTGTAAAAAATGTATTATATTTTTGAAATACAACAAAATAATTTTTAATCATGTATATATATATATATATATGTTTTATTTTTTACTAGCCTAAAATTTATAAATATTTTTTACATTTTTCGTCTTTTATTTGGTCTCGGTATAGTCATAATATCATCTCTTGATACTTTGTAACCCCATGGTACGGTATCAGTACTGTTTAACAGAAGCTGACGTTTGTCATCTTCCCAACTTAAAGCTATCTTATTTTGAACTATTGTACTAACACTATGTTTGTTACTTTTAATTACATATTGTTTCTTACTTAAATTTACATGATCTTCTAAACATCGTTTGAAATCTTCAAAAGTGATAGTTCGCAAAGTCGGACGTTTAACACCTTTGGCTCGTTTTTTTACCTGATCTTCATTATAAATTTTAAAAGCATACAACTTTGCTCTAAGTCCAGTGAATTCAGTCATAATTTTACCATTATTCTCATCTTTCATCAGACCTAAAACTTTTTTATTAACTAGTGGTATATTGTAAACATTATCAGGTGGATAATCAGAGGTGTCAAACTTGGCGATATCACGTTTGATGATCTCATAGATGTCCGGTACAATAAAATGGTAAATAAGACTATCAGTGTCAGTATACATTAATTTCGATTCATTGTTTGCAAAATTTTGTTTCACATAATTATAATGAAAGTCATATATGTAAGTCTTTGATAAATCTAATATACAAAAACCAACATAGATTGGTTTGTCAAAGCGTACTTTTGCCGCCTTCAATTCAATAATTATCATATTCTCGTCAAAAATAGTAAGATTATGGAAATTAGGCTTACAAATATAGTCAGCAGCGCCATATCTACCGGCCCATCTTGTTACTATATGAATCTCTTTGTATTTTCTAACATTTTCCATAGTCTTACCAAATACAGCATTATTCATAAGTTTATAAAAGTCTTTTTCAAACTCATTTTTAGCAGCTTTTCTACAATCTGTATTTTTATCGATATATGACTTGAGCCAGAGTGACTGTTCGAATTTTAAAACTCTGTGAATTTTTGTTAATTTTAATCCTAAATCTAAACATTGTCGTAAATTCTTATAATGTATAACATAATTTTTTTTATCATATAAAGTTGTCGATAATTTAGTATACTTGCTACCCGGTGGTGAAAAATGTTCAGGACATAGTGGTAAATCTTTATGTAGATCATGCAATTCCTGAGGATAATGTAGATCAACTTCTAATACATAGCCAATGCTATCGATGTCGTTTAAAAATTGATCTACGTTATCGACGTCAAAAGATAGATCGTCAGGCGGGTAAACCCATTCAAATGAACCTTTTGGTAGCGGCATACTCATAGCAGCACCATACAAATTATTCACATCATAATACATTAAATAGGATTCAGCTTTATTAGGATCAAAGCTGGATCCCATGTAACGATTATTGGCCACTGCATACCTATTTGTACACTGAGATACACCACCTCTGATACCTTTTTCAATAAATAGCATCATTTCAGGATCGGTAAATAACTCGAGTTCAACATTTGTATATTTTAACATCGCATCGAAAGCAAGTCCCGGCGCTGTATAGTAATGTAAAGGATCTAAGCTATAAGTAGCCATACAATTATGTCTAAAATTTTGAAATATGTCAGCTAAAAGAAGTACATCGGTTTTTAAATATAAATCTGAATATTCCCCTAATGTTTTAATATCAAATTTATTCCACACTAATTGAGCAAGAGAATAATCATTATCAGATACACCATCGTTCGATAATTTAGAATAAAATGAGTCCTGATCAGGCAGCTGTTTGTCATTAAGTTTGTCAATATCAGTTACGTACTCGTATGGGAATACACCCTTTCGAGTTACTAATTTGAATTTTTCTGGATCATTGTAATGTTGTTGAGTAATTTGTTTATCACAATCATTCAGATTAGATGCTAATTTGTCAAGACTAGAAGCCATAAACCTGAATGAATCTATAAAACGTAAGCAAACTGATGTGTTCTCGACATACTTCGTGAAAGATATATAACGTTCTTTATAATTTGGTAATAATGTAATTTTACCCTCGAAAACGGTTGATAAAGATTTTATTATAAAATGGGAATCGTAACCAGATAAATTATGAAATACTATTGGTATAGTGTGAGATTTTCGATAATTTATATTACAAGATAAGTGAGCTGGACCGCGATAGTTACCAGTAAAATGACAGTGATCGTAGCATTTATCTGTAGCAGAAGTTATAGATCTTTCACAAATATGACAAACAGTTGCTTGCTCATGACTCTCTTTTTGTTGTCTCGACAAAGGCTTCATAGCAACAGGATTTTTTAAGTATGATTCGACTTCTAATGCTAAACATTCTAATTTTTTTACAAACCACTCAATGCAGGTTTGTGATCGATTCAGTTCAAATTTAGATAAATTGTTATTATAACTACAAAAACGATAAAATGCGATACTATGTGGTATATGTTTGTCAGAATTATCATTTTCTTGAGGCTCAAGTGTACATTCTAGGTCTGCATAGACAACAAATGGTACGATATCTTTATACTGGTAATTTTTAAACTTTAAAATTTTATTTTCTTCAGTCGGAAATGTCATGTGAACTTTATTTAATGCGAAACAGTCTTTTTTATGATCTTCAAACGATTTTTCCAGTTTAAAATGATTTAAGCATCGGTCACAAAAAAATAATTTGCTTTTCGAAGCTGATATCTGACTTTTAACTAATCGCGAAAGATCTTTAATTAGAGCAAAATGATATATAGGCTCATAATCTTTATACTCATTACTTGTCGTATTTAAATTAACATTAGCTTGTAACATTAAAAGATGGACTGTTTTTCTATTGAGTTTACAATATTTACTTAAATATAATGGAATTATCGTACTTTTTTCAGATTTTTTCTTTGTAAAATGAGATTCAATACCATATACATTTATTGTTAAATCATTTAATCTTTCAAACTGTGGGATTTGCTTAAGCGTCATAGGAAATTTAATACCTGTATATTCTAGGACAGCACTGTAATGAGGATACGCCGATGTTCTCTCAGGATGTCCAGTGTTAGGAATATGAATCGCAGCAACGACGCTCCATAGAAAACAGTACTCATCGAAAGTTTCTATGTTGAGAACAGCTCGTTTCATCTGGATATCTCGAGGAAGCCTCACAAAAGTTGAAATCCCTCCTTGCAGAGGTGTGTATTTTGACATTGTTACCACCAGATTGGTAATCTCCGTCAAACTCCACCCAGAATCTTTTTGATTAAATTCTTCGACTTTGTTTAACATTTTTTCGTATACAAAGTCTGTATACTACTCAGCTAAAGATGTTGCAGGTAAAATAGCCCGACTCTTGGTGTTGAATGATTTGACTTCTTCTTCAACTGATGTATTTTTCCTGAATTTGCAAAATAGTTCAACGTTTACTTTAACTCCTGCAACGTTTTCCAGCATTTCTTGGATTTTATCCAGGACAATGTCTCTAGAGACATTCAAAAAATCTCTCAAGTCAGTGTGAGAGCGGTTGATTATAGATCCTGTCTTAATGTTGTTGGAAAAAGCGTTCTCGAGATCTTGCCACTTAATAGATTGATTATTCACACTTAAATTACCACCTGCTACCTGTCCACTAAGTTGCAGAAACTGATTACTGTACCAACAAAGAACTGCTATGTTGGCTTGCACACTTCGTCGAACTTGAACGGTGGTATTAGGATCTGTCAAAATTGTATTAAAATAGTCTATTGTATCATTACAAACATTGTAACACCTCTGACATTGCTCTTTATCCACCACCTCTGATTGTAAATCATTATATGATTGTGCCACTGTATTAACTAAATTGTGGAGAGCTTTAACTAAACCTCGTTGGGACATTTTTTTGAATTGTTCTATTAACACTGTGTTTTAAATCACAAACACTTGTGGAACAGGAATAATTATTTTATATAAAAAAACTTATGATGTGTTCACATAAAGATTTACACTTCAACTATAAATTAAGTGCGTTCTCACAAGCTATTTAAGCTTTCGACTATAGGTATAATGTCATCAAAGTTTCTGAGTATTCAAAACGAGGAACACACAGAGAGTAAAAAAATAAATCTCATAAGTATAATACTGAGTATATCAAATATTGATGATTTACTTGGGTGGTATAGATTGAAAAGAAAAGTATTAATCAACGATCGTTTAGGATTAAAGACAGAGAGTAAAAAATACATAATAAATTTTTAAGAATTATGAGTATCAAATATCGATGCTAGCACAGATCTCATTAAGCGGTAAAATAAAAATTGTTTACTTCCGGTGATAGAGTGATCGATGACAGATATGTTATATTACATAGAAGAGTGTTATAAAAATTATTTACTTGGGTGGTACAGATTAATAAGAAATCTAGATATCAATAACATGAACGACCGTTTAAGATTTAAGACAGAGAGTAAGAAATTTAAGCGGTGTAATAAAAATTTTTTAATTCCGGTTATCGATGACAGATTTAAAACAGAGAGTTAAATAAATAATGAGACTGTAAGTATCAAAGATCGATGATAGTACGAATCTCATTAAGCGGTGTCATAAAAATTGTTTATTTCCGGTGGGTATGTTGGAATTACATAGAAGAGTGTTACATATCAATAACACAATCAATAGTTTAAAAAAAAAATATGTGAATTAAGGTATCAAATATAAGATTTATTATAAATATACGGTTTGGATCATAAAAAATGTTTATGTTGGGTAAATCGTAGAACGAAGATGTGAAAATATATGTAATTTAATATATATTTACTTTAGATCGTGAGATCGATAATGATAATGTCTTTTGAAATGGTATATGTAAAAAAATAAATGAAGTTATTAAAGACGGATAAAACTGTGAATCTATGGAATTTTTTGTATGAGTTGGATAGTACAGATCTAGTATCGATTTTTTTCAGACAGATGGCAGAGTTAACATGATTCCCTGTTTTATCGATACATTCAAAAAATTTTAGAATATATCTTTAAAATGTACATTTTGAATTGATATGAAAGTTTTTAATTGATATGAAAAAAAAGGGATTTTCACACAAATAGGATAAAAGACAAAGTAAATTACTATAGTGAATTTCATAGTGGATAATATGTTCACATAGATTTTCAGGAAAAAGTCTTGTAATATAGAATTATATGTATATTATTCCAAGTTAAAGTGAGACACTCATATCTATCACTACATGTTAGAGTGAGATGCTCTATGGGTGTTTCTCACACATGCGATCGTTTTATGGGTTTGTTTATTAATTTTTAATCTCAACTGTGATTTCATTGATCTGTCATTATACATAGTTCAGAGATCGTGAAAAGGTCGATGACAGTTGAAGTCAGGCTTTCAAAAAGTATTTTTGAAACGGTTTTAGAAATTATTTTCTGGATTATACTGTTGGTGTTTTTTAAAGTGTTATTGAGAAAATATTGCTGAGTTTAAATTTTACTTGAATTGGTTTTTAAAATATACAGTGGGTGTTTTATTGAGTTTTATAAAACAATTTTTTAATAATAATATTGCTTAGAAGAATATCGGTTTTAAAATCTGCAGTGGGGGTTCATAAACAATTTTTAAAAAATATTATAAATTTGGAAGATTAATAAAGGAGCTTTTTTTATAACTTTAAATAAAATAATTAAGGTAAGTTAGTTGTCTTTAGTTCGTGTATTATAGGTGTAGGATATTTTTTATGTTGTGAAATATGTATAATTTATAGATGGGAAACACATTCAGTTACGACATTGTCATCCCAATTTGGTGGATAAGATTTCCACGGTTGATAGATGGAGTTATGGACTTAATAGTCAATGCTTTGACAAGGGCTGTTCGTCGTGGAAAAAAATTAGATGGAACATTATTCCGAATGGAAGGATTGATTGCAGAACTAAACATCGAGCATAATGATCTGTGTTGGTGGTTCCGCATCCCTAACATAGATGCGGATAGAACGGATCTGCGGTATTATTACAATGCCACACGTGATTCACTCTTTGGAATCTGGCCCGGGGTAGTTAATAAACTAAAAAACCCCAACCCTTCAGGTATTATTTTTTTTACACCTTATCATCGTTATATATATATATATATATATATATATATATATATATTATTTTTTATTACAGATAATAATCTAAATGATTATTGCATCCGATATGTGGTGTTATTCCCGAAGCACTGGGTTCAGAGCTTCTCAGTGGAAGAGGTGAGGTATTTTATCGAGCCTCAGTTGTGGAATCGAATCTCGGCAAATGAACCGATCAAAGATTCCATTGTCACCTTTTTCGATGAGGAGGCTTCATTGGAGATCAATGACGAAAAGGTCGCGTGGCACTTTAGGCTCAGGGATGGATCCCAGGATGCTCGAGATTATGTAATCGCATATGGGTTTATTCCACCAATTTTCTATACTTTGGGTGCAGCAGCATCTGAGTGGGAACACGAATTATTTCACAATCGTGTTGTTGATGCTGTTACGGAGGAAGACCTTCATTGCTCTGAGGATGCTGAGACTGTTATCCTCTCAGATCCTGAGGATGCAAATAATGTTGATAATGATGATAATGCTGATACAGTCATCCTTTCCGATCAAGAGGATGTGTAACCCGTTTATTTTGTTAAGTTTTATTGTAATAATTATTATTATTTATATAATGTTAAATGAAGTCTGGGACTTTTTTTCCTTTTTAGTTTAGCCTTCTTAACTTAAGATTACGTCATTAATTTTATTGTTGATAGTATTATTATTATAATTGTTTTTTATAACTAATCTATAAATAAAATTTTTAACGTTTATTTTTAAAAAATGGGTGTATAATTAAATTTTTTGAACTTATGTACAAATCAATTTTCTTCTATTGTACATGTATGAGTTTGAAACAGAAAATTTTTCTTTAAGAGAATTCCCGTAAAAAGTCCTTCAACTTGTGGTGTGTTTGACCTGTATATGTCAGAGTGAGACGCTCTATGGTAAGGCTTGGGGTTCTCTCTCGCTCAAATGTGCATCATAGGCTTGTTTTTGGTTTTAACACTTGTTGACAATATCTTGAGTTTTATACTGAACTTATACCTTGAGATATTTTTTATGTATTATTATCTGAGTGTTAAAATTAAATAGTTTGTTATTCGTAATTCATTAATTTGATTCTGCAAGATTAAGCTCCAGTAAGTAAACCGATAATTTAAATCTTAAGAAATTGAAAGTGCATGTTAGGATAATTTTTTATTATTATTTGTTTAATGAGATTTCGAGTAATATGTTTTAGCATTATTAATATTTATTCTTTGATAATTTAGAAGAAAATGTTTCATGAAAAACAGTTCAACATGTGGTTCGTTTGACTCGTGCATGTCGGAGTGCTGTACCCTATGGGGGGGCCTAAATGTTCATAGTCTCTCTTATAAGTGTGTATTATGGGTATGTTTTGGTTTTTCACACTTGCTGACAAATCAAAGAATGCTTTCTTTCAGCTAGATTTTAGTTCATAACCGTTTCGACAGTTCAAGAGTGTAGTGCTTGTAGAATTTTTTCTCATTTTAATATATAATATTCTTAAGTTTTTTATTAATTTTTTTTTCATCCAAAACGTAAGTATATGTGCATTGTGAATATCTAGATAAAGTTTTGGTTGTGATTTTTTTACGTTTTTTTTATAGATCGAATATTAAATAATAATCTTCGTCGTCGTCGTCGTCATCATCCTAATCTTGAGAATTGTAAGTATCTATTTTATTGTTATTTCAGTACCACTTCATGTAATGGTAAATTAGCATAGTAATCCTTTTTGATTTTACAGGTTCGAATAAAAAATAAAATGTAAGTTTCTTTAAGATTGATAAAAGAATTTGATAAAAAAGTACTATTTTTTTTTTTACTGTTATTGTTATTGTTTGTGTTACAGATTCAATATGATCAACGGAATATCCTATGGATATATTTTCCCGAATGAGTGGACTGTCCATCCAATAGGGTTTATTTGGCGGGTTATTTTGCAGACCTTGCGGGAAATTATTGCATCGGATCAGCAACTCGATGGGGCTACGGTCACTGTAAGTGGTGTACCCACGATCTTACGATTGTGTGATGCGCGTCTGTGTTGGTGGTTTTCAAAACCCGGGGACCTTATAATATCACCACACTTTTACACATTTAGCCCTAACCTGATAATGGAGCAGTTTCCTGAGTTTGAGCGGGTATATGGAATGGAACTTCCTCCACTTTCTATAGCTGACGCTATGAATGGTAAGTTTATTCTATATCTCAATATTTTTTTGGATATTTATTTTATATAGTTTAAAATAAAATCCATGTATTTTTTCAGATATAGTTCTGCTGAACTTAACGTATAGCGTGCTAGCCCCTCAAATTTGGGTGGACCAAGATTTGCAGGACTCAATCGCTGTTGAAATTGCTGCTCTCGTACAGCCAGGTATTGAGGATCCTCATGGGATCATTTTCACGCTTGGTGGGGTGACAGTTGAATTGGATATATGTCCGGAGGCCATGTGCTGGTGGTTTCGAGACGTAGATGATCCAGACAGGATATATTTTGAAAGCTCGAACCTACTGACGCAGGAACCTGTTGCAAATAATGGACCCCTTCGAATCTATTGGCCTGATGATGACGACGAGATAAGCTCTGATGAAGGCATTGAAGAACTGTCAGATTAACGAGTAGTATTTTCTAAGCATTAGTTCGCATTGAGATTTTTTATAAATTATTTTTAGATTTTTATATAAATAATATTTCATTAATTTTAAATATATTTAGGATAGTTATGTACGGTTTTTAAAAATAGTTTTTTGATTTTTTTAATATTAAAGTATTTTATACTTATTTGGATTTTTATGGTACGTAAAATATATAGATTTATAATACCCCTAATTCTTAATTTTTGAATTTTTTATTTAATTATTTTACGATAAATATATTGTTGTGTTTATAAGATGTCTTTTTAATTATATTAAATAAAGTTAAAAGTTAATATTTTAATCATATTATTTGTAAGCGCATCTTTTAAAATACCCTTCCTTCTTAAATTAAGGTTGCAGTACCATGGTAATTATTATGTTTTATTACTATTTGTCTTATTATTCCAGTTAATATTTTCTTTGTATGATTATTGATTTAACTCAAATAATAGACATTCTGCGCATGTGTGGGTCTTTGTCATAATTGCCGGGGTTATATGTTTAAGTTCTCATCCCTACTTTTTTCTGATGAATTTTCTCGCTCTCGAAAACTTTCTAGTGCGCAGGCGTCTTCGATCATATGACTTTTTTTTTTTACGTAGAAGTAGAATCTCTTACTTACCCTATGATGTTGAATGTTCTACGGGTGGCAAGTTGGGTTATCTATTACTATATTGAATTTTCTCTTAAGTGTATGATGGTAAGTTTAACTCGAGATAAAGAAACTTTTTAACACTGATTTAAATAATAGATTTTCTTCCGTGTTTATTATCTTCACAATAGTTATAAAAGATACATAGATATATAATAAATATGTGTGAAATTCACATTTAAAGTATTGATACCCGAATCTATACTGGAACTGGTGATTGTTCGGATGCAAATTCAAATTTGTTGTACTTGGTCCCAAGGAACTTGAGATAAAGCGAATCTTCGGTTGCCATTTCGCTCAGGCTTTTTAACTTCCCTTCGTCACCCAGGAGTTCGTTGTTTGTCCGGTTTGGAAAATAGATAGAGAATTCATTGTTTAGATGTGCAATGACTTTGGGTCCGTACTTCGTGTTTATTTTTTTTATCTCGGTTATTTGATATAATTTGTCCACTTCCAATTCTTGCATTTTCTTGTTTGGCAAAATGTTTGCTAAATAGTTGACTTCATTGATAGCTGAGAGATCGAATTTTGACACTAAAGGATAGATAAAGGAGAACATGTTATAGAATTATATGTGAGAAGTATCAGTGGATGCTCGAATAAAAAATAGTACTTACTTGTGAAGTCGTTTTGTTGACACACTTGAAGACTTGAAATGATTTCACTTATGTTATACACTTTTTGTGAGAACAACGGTAGTTTTTGCTTCAAAAACTTAGGCAGACTGATGCATATGGGCGCGAGAGTCACCCGCTAAACTCTTTATTCCCCCACTTAGTTGCCGAAAAAACGAGTTTGGACCTGTCTTATGACGTAAAAGATGATGTAAACGAGTAAAAAGACGCAATTGCGCAGGTCCATATTCCCCCCACTTGGTCTGAAATATGAGCTTAGTAACGGTTAACGGCGCAGAAGATGATGTAATCGGGTAAACGGACGCTATTGCGCAGGTTCATATTACCCCCACTTGGTCTGAAATATGAGCTTAGTAACAGCGCAGAAGATAATGTAATCGTTCAAGCATTTGCGCAGCTTCATTTCCCCCACTCTACCTCATAAAAAGCGAGTTCAGACACGCTGGATGACGTTACCCGCTAAAAAGAAGGGGTGGGGGAAGAACTGAACCGCTAGATGGCAGTGGCATAAGAGCTTCTCGCAAGTGCTCGTCCTACCCCCTGTTTGAATATATAAATCCTCAGAATGATCATCATATAAATACATGTCATGCTATCATCAGGGCTGGTATACGGTAAGGTACGAGCTCCGATGATAGTGTGACAGTATTTTGTCATCATACGCATGATAATTGACTGCCGACCAACATTGGCAACAGTCGGTAATATAAATACCCACTTTACCGACGACAGGTACGTTTACCGACCACAGATGTGTACAAATTACCGACAGTAGATATGATAAGTTACCGGCGGGAGGTATCCGCGGCGGTCGGTAAGGAAGGGTACTGTGTTATCGGGGGGGGGGTGACCCCCCCCCCCCTGTCTAACTACTGATGTAATGCTTCAGTAATTTTATTGAGTCAATGAATATAGTTTTATACGGATAAAGAGGAAAATATTGTAAAGCTGCTGAGATTTCTATCATAAATAAAAATTAATTGAAAAAAGAAAAAAAGAGAGTCGATATTAACGAAAATAATTAATAAATATTTTTTTTTGTTTACTTCAATGTGATTGGGAGGGTCCTTATGAAATTGAAAATAAATTAAATAACGTAGTTTACAGAAGAAGGAAAATACCAAATGGAAAATAAAAAATCGTGCATGTAAATCGTCTGGCACCATATTGTGATCAATAAGAGAAAATAAAAGAGAAGTCCGGCTGGGACCCTGAACGATCTCAGGGCAGACGTTGTAAAGGGTTTCCGGGACTCTAAAGTCAATTAGCAAGACTAGGATATATCTTTCAAACTGATAGAATTGAAGGATTTGTCTGGGCGACTTACTAAAGACTGGTATAGTCCGTAAGAGAAGTCTGGCAGTGGAACCTAAATGGCCACACTGTAGATGTCGTTGGAGAGTTCCCGAGATACTGAAAGAAGTCTGGCTGGGGCTCTGAACGATCTCGGTGGTAACGCTGTTTGAGAATTCCCGGGATTCTATTAGGACTGGGAATGTTCTAAGTTTGATTATTAACTAAGGGAAGTCTGGTTGAGGGCCCTGAACGATTGGCCGTTGTAAGGGGATTTCCGGGATTCCTAGGCCTTTGATGAGAGACTGGATATTTCTTTTGGTTTAAGTGAGCTCAGCTCAAATCAAAAGCCTGAATTCTTAGGACTTTTCATTGGTCAACAGTATCCTGACTGGAGCTTTGGGATCCATCCGGAGTTGACATAGTCAGCATTTCTTTTTTGTTGATGGTCACGACTTCTGAGAAATAGATGGATCCCCTGGAGGGTTTCCGAGGAACTTACTTTTATGGAAAAATTAAAAGAAATGAATTAATTGAAAAGGAATGAATTAATTAAAAAGAAATGAATTAATTGAAAAGAAATGAATAAATTAAAAAGAAATTAATGGAAATTCGTTGCAACGTGTATTATTTAGTAATCATTGATGTGTTAGCTCGAGATAACATATCGGCATATGAACTGAATGGATCGAACGGTAGAAAATTGAGCATTTATGGCATTAAAATATTGGAGCTACTTGTTTTGTTTCTTTATTATGTGCAGATAATATTCCCAATTTCATTGGGGAAGGAGAGAAAGAGTCCATCCCTAGTCCTTCAAGCAGGAGAGGAAGGAGTTCCTGTTCCCGTCCCGTACCTGTTCCCATTCCCATTGAAGATCCATTATCAAGTGAAGGGTAACATTTTCACTTTTATTTACTTTGATTCGTTGAATAGATAAATAGAGTCAGGCGCACCGATTAACTTCTTAGCAGAATATTTTATTTTTTTTTTTATCAATTCTTATCTTAAGTTAATTATAGACTATTTTGTATTTTTTTTATTATCTTTGCATTAGCTTACAGGGTTGTTTTTGGGCTATGGTGTTTTTTCCCCTGTAGGGTGATAGATAAGGTGTGTTGGGATCATAGCGGAACTGAACCAAGATTGTAAATGGTTTTAATTTCAATTAAGTTCGATTCTTCCAACACAATTTATCGGGATGATTATTTATTGAGAAGGGGGAAGTGTTACGAATGTGAAACTGATGTTTTAAAATATTTGAATAACTAGAAAACAAATGCCTTCTTCTCTTGTTTTTAAAGATACGCGACTATAGTCAGTTATATATTGACAGCATAACAGAATTCATCTGTATTCACTCAACTATATCTTTGAATGTCTCTCTTGTACTGCTGTTGATTGTGGTGTTGTTATTTCTAATTGAAATGTGTTATTATTGAAGTGTATAAGTAATATTAAATTTAAGATACCAGTCGCTACAATATATATATATATATATATATATATTTATGTCGGAGGAGCAGTAGGTGTAGGGACACTATGCTGAGTATTGAACTTATTATTTAGTCTTGCCATTTTTATTTAAAATATAAACAAATAATAATTACACAAAACAATGATTTTAATATTAAAGTATTGTTCACAAATAATAATAACTAGATAATCAGTATAACAACGATAATATCTCACAAATGTTGATACACACAGAATAGTAACTAGCACAATAGTTGTCACACCTAAAAAAATTATTTAGATAAAATAAAAATAATAAATGATATGAATCGTAATATACAAATCGCCCGATAATATTATTAATAAACTATGATCCAATAATATACAAGTACTGCGGTAAACTAGGCTCGAGAACGAATCCATGGTCAACAGGGAAGACTTGTACTCGTACAGCGAATGCTCGACGAGAACTAACTCAACTAGTGCCAAACACTGTACTCTTCGTTTTTAAAAACTTTTTTATCAAAATATTAAAGAAGGACAACTGTCTCATATTATTTTACTATCTTGTCCTCTGTGTCTTACTATACCTATCCTGTGACCGTGGCTACGTTTGGTGAACAGATGTCACAGCGAGCCTAAGCCTCTCGCAATAAACATAAACTGCTTAAATTGTAAACATCTAGAACTTGAATTTTATTATTTAATTGTTGCTATAAAAACTAGTCTCGACTGTCAGGAATTGCCGGTCCCATTGGAAAATCCCATTTTATTCTTTCATCTTCGACACGGCCATCCTGATGATCACGCGTCCTCGAGTGAATCTAAAACGTTTATTTTAAACCATACATAAATTCCTTGTGTTCACTGTTATTTACAATGAAGCATTTTTTTAATTCCAGCTAGGAAAATCTATGATTTACAAAAATTTCGGGAAGTTATTGTTTTCACCCTGATTTTCAAAAATCGAGTTTTCATCAGATGTCGACGTCTTGAGGTCCTAGGAAACTATTCTGACTATTTTTAGAATGATGTCCGAGTGTCTGTATGTATGTACGTGTGTGTGTGTGTGTGTGTGTGTGTGTGTGTGTGTGTGTGTGTGTGTGTGTCTGTGTGTGTGTGTGTGAATAGCTTATAACTTTTTAAGTAATTAACTGATTCGGATGGTTAAGGTTGTAATCGAAAGAGCTTGTTGGCCATTAACTTTCCTGAAAATTTCAGATTATTCAATAAAGTAGACTCGAAAATATTTGTGAATTACGGAAAAAAAAAATTTTTTTTTTTATTTTTTATTGATTCTAGAACTTTATAAGCCGCGTCAAACGCCACCTCAACCATCTCAATCGGTTCAATCGTTATATATATATTATTCGAAAAAGAAATGGTAAAAAACGGTTTTTTTTTCGATTATTTCCGAAGTGACTCATCTGATCAATTTCAAAATCTAATCAGCTCTAGAATTCAAGAAACTGCGCCGATTGCAAGCTCCAACGCCAAAATCAGTTAATTAGTTCAAAAGATATCGACGCTTAAACGTTAAAAAAATAACAAAGTGTTATTTTTTCCGGATAAATCAAAATATAATGTGCTAAAATGTGTCTGAAATCATACCAACTCTTGCTCTTTATAGTCGCTTTCGATCATCATATAATGTCATCTAACTTGTTCTTTAGATTTAATCATATTATCGGCAAGAAATTAAAAAAACTCAGTTTTTGATATTTTTCTCAGATATTTTATATATTATTGCTCTGACCTAAGTCACAACTGATTCAAATCTTGATTTTGATCACTGACATTGATTTCTGCCTCAATACTTTCATTTCGAAAATAAAAATTGAACAGCCGCTTCTTCAATAATGATTTTCGATTCTTAACTTTTTAAACTCTAGCATAAAACGTAACTTGTTAGAGCTTGAAAAGCTCAGAAAAAAATAAGTGCATGTAAAAACATTTTCGAGCTTGAAGAGCTTGAAAATATATTCACAGTGATGTTTTCAAGCTCCTTGAGCTCAAAAACAGCGGAAAGTTATGGGGTTGGCCCGCAGGGCCAACCGAGGCCTAGATTTTTTTTTGTATTCACTACTATTCATAACAAAACATAGTTTACAAATTTTATATTTCATTATCCAGTTCAGAAATCCAAAGTAGTGTTAAAAGCTTTCAGCAGTATTTCATTAACATAATATTTAATTTTACTATATGATCTCTAAAGTATGCCTTTCATAATTCCCTTTGGTAGTCGTTTCACCATGTTCGTATTTTCGTCCACCATAGATTCTCACACTCAATGACTCCTGCATGCCACGTGCAGTCCGATACTACCATAGATGCCATAACTAGGTACACTTTTGCCTAAGTCCCCGCGACACTATCAACTGCCACAGTATGATACGTGTAGTGCGACTTCCAGAAACTTCAGACCCCCGCCACTTCACCAATTGCCCATCGCCTCCTGATCAAACCACTCCCGGTTTCCAGCTAGGACCTACAACCTGGTCCAAGTAGTGCAATCTTTTATCTAAGCCCTCGCCATACTATCAACAGCCACTGTTTGATACGTATGGTGCGACTTCTCAAAACTTTAGACCCCCGCCACTTCACCGGTTGCCCATCGCCCCCTGATCAAACCACTCCCCGTTAGCAGTTACGACCTACAACCTGGTGCAAGTAGTGCGATCTTTTTTTTTGTCATTAGTGCTTGACCTTTCCCCTGGTGGCTCAAGACTCTGCCTCAGAGTCTTTTTTATCAACACTCCCATCTGACACATCCAACTCACTAGGAATATGACTTTTCGGCATTTTTCTTAAGTTCTCATGACTATATTTGTAAGTTCTGTTACAGCTTAAAGATTTTAAAGTATACCGATCATTATCTAGAACTTCTACTACTACGAATGGACCTCTGAACTTAGGATCAAGCTTAGTTTAATTTCTTTCTTCGTTTTTAATTCAAACAAAATCCTCTAACTTGAATCTAATTATCTTTGCTTTATTCTTATCAAATCGAGACTTATCATATTTAGCATTCTTTTCTATATTTTCAATCGCATTTTGTCTTACATCAGAGATATCGACTTCTTTTTTATTATCATCGACTATTAACTCAAACGGTCGCCCTACTCTACCAATTAACAATTCTAGTGAACTAGCTTTGGTGACACGACTAGTAGTGCAATTCATGGCTAACTGAACCTCATATATTGCTGCCTGCCATAAGCGCCTGTTTGTTTCAACTGCAGTAAACATATTTTTAAGAGTACTCATTAATCGTTCAACCTGACCATTCGCCCTACTGGCCCCCCTTGCCATTAAATGTAATTTAATATTTTGAGATTTACAAAATTCTTGGAACTCTTTGCCTGTGAAACATCTACCTTGATCTGCTATTACACGAGTGGGCGGGTCAAACAAAGATACAGCGTGATCTAAGGATTTGATAGTATTCGCCGTGTCTATTTCTTGAGTATGATGTAATAAAACAAATTTAGCAAAGGCATCTATCATGACAATAACATATTCTTTCGAATCTCTTTTACCACTTAGTTTACCTGTTATGTCTATATGCACAGTATGCCAAGGTATGCTGGTCTTGGGTATGGGATGTAGTTCAACTTGAGTTTTACCCGAGCTTGACTTGGAAAGTTTGCAAGAAAAACAGTTGTCTACGAATTTACGAACATACTTCGTCATTCCCTCAAACCAATAATACTCGCAAGCCTTATCGAGTGTTTTCTCCCACCCCAAGTGCATAACCGACTCATGTACATGGCTAATCACTGAGCACCTAAAAGCACGTGGTACGATTGGTAAGCAGAGTGTTTTACCACGCCTTTGAATTTCTCGGTAAAGTACCCCAGCCCGCAATTCAAAGGTTTTAGCAAGATCTTCGGCTAAATCGTCATTTTCTAGCTTTGTTACAATTTCAGATATTTCAGAATCGCGTCTTTGTTCTACGAGGAGCCAATCATCGGAAATTTCTGCGATGTTGATACGTTTTTCGGTAACTTTATTAACTTCCTCCCACAATTTTATTGGAATAGGATTTCGCGAAAAGAAATCTACGTGACCCATACGCTTGCCTTCTCTATAAATGATCTCAAATTCAAAAGTTTGTAAGAAAACCCACCAGCGAAGAACTCTTGGAGTCAAGTCAATTTTATTACGAGATGCTTTCAACGAGTTACAATCAGTTATTACAGTAAATTTACGACCGTGTAAATAATAACGAAAGAATTTAACAGAATTGAAAACCGCTAGGGTCTCCAGCTCTCATGAATGATACTTTGACTCAGCTTTACTAGTTGCTTTACTATAATACTCGACAACTTGATTTGAACCGTTTAATCTTTGCATAAGAATTGCACCACAACCATCGGAACTAGCATCCGTGTGTAATTCTATCGGAAGATTCGGATTAAATATCATAAGTACTGGTTCATTTATCAGTGCTGAGATTACTTTTTGTCGAATATTTTCATGTAAAGTCATCCATTTAATAATTTTTTTAATACTTGACGTTAATTGGTATAAAGGTTTCAATATTTGAGAAAACTTAAGTATAAATTTATGGAAGTAATACGAAAAGCCTATAAATTGTCTCAGCTGAGTGACACTTTGGGGTGCAGTTAGTCCTGTTAGCGCTGAAATTTTACGAGGGTTGGGTCGGAATTCACCGGCCTTAATCTCATACCCGAGATAATGAACAGAGGTCTTTAGAAATGAACATTTCGAAAAATTAAAAGAAAATCCAGCTCCAATAAGTATAGTCGTCACTTCTCGTATTCGTTCTAATGCTTCTTCTATTGTAGATGCGATTATCATAATATCATCGAGATAAACTATAACATATGATTACGCGAGTTTTCCGAGAGCTCTCATGAAAGCTCGTTGAAAAACAGATAGCGCATTTTTTTAAACTGAAAGGCATTGTTAAGTATTTATATTGACCATCAGGGGTCACAAACGCGGTTCGTTCAATAGATTCGGGATGAACAGGGATTTGGTGGAACCCACTTGCCATATCTAAACACGTGAAATATATTGCGCCCCTAAGTCGGGCAATTTGGTCAGCAATAAGAGGTAATGGTTATTATTCAGTCCACGATAGTCGACACACAGATGATCCGAACCATCTGTCTTTTTAACTAGTAGTATTGGGCTAGAAAAAGAAGAACAGCTCGGACGAATAACATTTGCTTTTAACAATTCATCTATTCTGTCTCTGACTACCTGCCTTTCTTCAGAGCTGAGCCAGTACGGTCGCCTTTGTACCGTACCATTAGGATCAATTAAACGTATTTCCAACTCTCTAGTATTAACACGATTATTTGGAAAGCCTTGAATGAAAGACTCTTTAAACTCTTCTAAAGTAGATATAAGTTTTAATTTGTTATCGCCGGTTACACCTGTATCTACAATATTGAAATCAATTTTATCATTTACCCCCGATTCATCACACGAATAAATAGTTTTACTTTTAGAAATGGTAAAATGATCTAAGGTAATATTAACGTCAAATCCTTGATTGAGAATTTCACGACCAATCATGACGTCATTCTTTAAATAATCGTCTAATACAACATGAAAAAGAATCTCTAACGTATGATCATTAATGCTTACAGTAGATAAAATTTGTACCGTACAATTTACACTAGCATTTCCTATATCTCTTAAAATTATTAATTTATTTTTTTTTACCTGAGAATCTAGCAGCAATGCTCTCTTTAATTAATGAACATTCTGCCCCAGAGTCAATACAAAATGAAAATGACTCAACGAGGTGTCTTAACGATCCTGATAGAGCTGCCACAGTGCAAACATCCACACGACGTTCATTGTTGTTGACATTCTTGTTTCCCATCGATGACGTGAATTTTGAAGCAATATGACCACTCACGCCGCACTTGAAGCAGGTAGCAGGCTTGTAAGGTGTAGTAATCTTACTCACAATCTGGTTGTTGGGAACTGACTCCTGTTTTCTAATGTCGGGCCTCGAACGACATTCGGATTTCTTGTGCCCCGATTTTCTACAATTATAAAACTTAACTGGCGTTGACGACTCAGTCGTTTCGAATCAGATGGTTTCCAGTCTTCTTGCATTGGTGCTAATCTTTTTCTGGAGTACGAAAAAGCTTTTAACTCGTTTTGCAACTGAGACTGAGTCTTTATGTCAGTCGTGAACGATAAGCGCTGAAGTCGGCTATCAAACTGTGAAGCATGAGCTAGCACAATTGACACAGCGACTTCTTCAATATTTGACTTTTTCCATTTCGATGTAAGTGACGACAAAAGACGATTTGAATACGCAGCTCAACATTCACCATCTCTTGGGCGACTATTTTGAAGATCTATCAGTGTAGCTGCCGATGTTTCAACACAACCAAATCTTGTCAGGAAAAAATCTTTAAATTGAGTCCAAGTTATTCTCGGAAAACATACCTGGGATAACCATTGCGATACAGTACCCTGAAGAGCTTCACTTAACGCAACAATGAGCGCACTGCCTTCCAGAGGACGTTTACTTAAACACATATCTGCTGTTGCGCACCAAGCAATAGGATCTGCACTTGAATTCTCCGGGTTGAACTTTGGTAGACAAATATTCTTACTAGTTGACTGTGGCTTCGTCACGACTTTCATCAACTCGATAAGATTTCGATGTTAAGCTTCCAACAGAAGACTGAACTGCTCTGCAGGAACTCCTGTTGATGATCCAGATCCCACTTCTGATGTCGGAGGAGCAGTAGGTGGAGATACACTATCCTGAGTATTGGACTTATTATTTTGTCTTGGCATTTTATTTAAAACATAAAAAAATAATAATTACACCAAACAATGATTTTAATATTAAAGTATTGTTCACAAATAATAATAACTAGACAATCAGTATAACAAAGATAATATCTCACAAACGTTGATACACACAGAATAGTAACTAGCACAATAGTTGTCACACGTAAAAAAATGATTAAAATATAATAAAAATAATAAATGATATTAATTGAAATATACAAATCGCCCGATAATATTATTAATAAACTATGATCCAATAATATACAAGAACTGCGGTAAACTAGGCTCGAGAACGAATCCACGGTCAACAGGGAAGACTTGCACTCACACAACGAATGCTCGATAAGAACTAACTCAACTAGTGCTAAACTCTGTACTCTCCGTTTTTAAAAACCTTTTTGTCAAAATATTAAAAAAGGACAACTGTCTCATATTATTTTACTATCGTGTCCTCTGTGTCTTACTATACCTATCCTGGTGAACAGATGTCACAGCGAGCCTAAGCCACTCGCAATAAACATAATCTGCTTAAGTTGTAAACAACTGGAACTTAAATTTTATTATTTAATTGCTGCTATAAAAACTAGTTTCGACTGTCAGGCATTTCCCGCCCTATAGGAAAATCCCATTTTATTCTTTCATCTCCGACATATATATATTTAATATTCAAGAATAGAATTTAGAAAATAATAAATATATATGTGATGATTAACACTAAATATTATAGCATTCTCAATTTTAAATATTTATTATTGATTATTTAATATTTTAAGAGTAATTAAATAAATTTAATATTAAATTCAAAAATTCCCTGGTGGAAATTTTTCGGACTTTTCTCTGAAAAACTCTGAAAAAGTCTTAAGAACTTTATAACTTAGTTTTTCTGAGAAAATTCCAAAAAATTTCCACCAGGGTTGAATTTAAGTTAATTCATTTTTTAAATATTTATTATATTCTCAATTTAATATTCACTATTTATTTCTATCAAAAAAGTTTTTATCAAATTTGTTCATTTATTTTTATAAACATTTATTATTGATGTAATTTAATAATTAATAATAAATAATTTAATTTGATGTTCGATTTTAATTTTTATCACAGTTTTTTTATTAAATGTTTTATTAAACCTATTTTTTTATTTTGTAAAAATCAAATAACCAATAATAAATATTTAACATTAATAATCTAATAATATTTAGTATTAATTATATCAAATAATAATATTTCAATTTATATCACTACTGAATATTATTTATTAGCACATATTCGCTCTTGTATGAAACTAAAACACGTGTTGTGGTTGTAGAAACTAGAAAATTGTGGATAAATATGAAAATACACTGAGAGAAAAAAGAGCATATTTTCAAGTCAAAATTCTTGATTCAAGTATTTTAGATACTTAAATAGTGCCAAGTAAATAATTTCTTAATTCTAGTAAAAATACTTGTGAAATCTATTAATACTAAAAACTCAGGTTTAGTAAAAAATTACTAATGTTAAATAACAGAAAATTAAAATTTAGTTTCTAAAATACTTGAAATAAATCATTACAAAAATTTAATTTAGTAATTAAAATACTCCAATTAAATAATGAAAATTCACATCTAGTAATTGAAATACTCAAGTTCAATAATTAAAAATTGAAGATTAGGATTTAAAATACTCGTGATCGATATTTCATTATTTAAATTTAGCATTTGAAATACTTAAATTTAGTAATTATATATTTTCATTTATTATTTAAAACACTAAAGTATAATAATTAAAAAATTTCATTTAGTATTTGAACAACTTATGTTCAGTAATTATAAATTTAGATTTAGAAATTACAATACTTAAGTATAATAATTAAATATTCTCATTTAGTATATAAAATATTCAAGTTCATTAATTAAACATTTATAATTAGTATGTAAACATAATCTGTATAGATGCTTCTTCGGATTCCTCTGCGCTGTTTGATATGACTGAAAAGCATCCCAAAAATCTACTAACAAGTATTTTTCCCGAGGGTACTTGTACTCTTCTACTAGGATATTCTTCTGTAGCGAATAGTTGCCAGTGACTTTTCCACTTCTTTCAGCGGAACTTATTACTTCTATTTCAACTGTCTAACGCGGAAAATGTTGCAGCGCTTTTCTACGCCTAGCGGTGACTCCTGGTACACATTTTTTTTTGCACTGCGTCTGCACACTGTTATTTTCACTCGCCTTATTTTTTCTCCCTCTCTTCATTCATTTAAATTTATTATTTTTTTTTTTCTACACGCATTATTTTTTTTGCGTTTATTTGTTTTTCTTTTAATAATTTTTTTTTTTTTTCATATATGAGAATGTTGTGACTCGTCACATCATGAAAAAAAAAAAAATTCCTTAAGGGGTTAGGGGTAGTCAGGATTTTCAAAAAATCGATTTTTTTTTTTTGCATTTTCGTTAAGTGTAATATCTTAAAAATATTCTCTGAAAATTTGAAGTTGATCCGATAATTATTTTTCGAGTTATTCGACAAATCACAAAGAGCGCTCGGGCACTCCAAAACGCTCGGGAGCAGGTAGCTAGCGACAGCTGCAAGCAACCGGTTTCTCGGGTTCTATTGTCATCCATGAACTAAATTTTGATGTATGTAGTAGTACCTAAATTTATAAATACCCTACTATATATATTTACAATTTCTAGGTAGTATAAGTATTACAAATTTTTTGTTTTTCGCCACGTCACTAGTATGCCTGTAGCAGTTGCGGAGAGCAGTCGATAGTTGTGTGTTATTGAAATAAATTATTTTTGAAGTTATTTATTATGCGACGTGATACGAAAAAAGTTTCGAGAGAAGTTCGGAGATCTGAAAATATCCGTAAGTCGTATTCAAACAAACGAAAAAATGTATTTAACCCAAAAACGGCGGAACGTAATGAAAGTGTTCGGAGTACATCGTTTAAAAAACTGAAACAAAATACTGAAAACGATGTACCCGAAAGTTGCACCACTGAATTTCGAATAATTAATTTTATTACAGTATTCACTGCCATTTCTGCTCTTGTGAAATGTAAAAAATGTGATGGAAACATTGCATTTCAAACAGCTAGTACACGTGGGCTGGGATTTAAAATTGTAGTTTCTTGTAATAACTGTGACAATGAATATATTCCTTCGTGCTCTTTCATTGGGCATTCCTATGAAATGAATAGATGCTTCATTTTTGTGATGAGAATACTAGGGAAAGGATACGAAGGTTTGTGCAAGACATGCCGTCTTTTTTAGACAAAACTACGCATACAATATTATTGAAGCACATTTTAGATTGTGGTAAAACCGTTGCAGAAGCCTTGATGAAAAAAGCTGTGAATGAAGAAAAAGAAGCAAGTAGTGAAAATGGAAATAAGAATGATTTGACTGTATCGGGAGATGGAACCTGGCAAAGAAGGGGATTTACATGGTCATTTGGAGTTTCTTCTATAATTGGCTATTTTACTGGAAAGATTCTTGATATAAACATTGAAAGTGCTTATTGTAAGCTATGTGAGTATTGGAAAAATAAAAGAAATACGGTTGAGTTCGAGGAATGGTATGATTCGCATGAAAATGAGTGTAGTGCTAATCACAAGGGGTCTTCTGGGAAAATGGAGGTGAATGCGATGATTGAAATGTTTCAGCAGTCTGAAACAAAATATGGAGTTAAATATATCAACTACATTGGCGATGGTGATTCGAAAACCTATTCTGGAATTATAAAAGCAGATCCTTACAAAAATACAACCGTAAATAAAAAGGAATGTATAGGCCATGTTCAAAAGCAGATGGGGACTCGACTGCGTACTCTGAAATCTAAACAAGAAGGACTTGGTGGTAGAGGTAAGCTTAAAGGAAAAGTTATAGTCAAATTAACTGTGTACTATGGTTTATCTATACGTCGTCATTGCGATTCTATGGAAGATATGAAATCTGCTATTATGGCAACTTTTTACCTCTACGGTTCGACTGATGAAAATCCGAATCATGATATGTGTCCAAAAGGTGAAGATTCTTGGTGCTCTTATCAGCGCGCTGAAGCACGTGGAGAGCTTGATAATTATACTCAAAATTATTCTCCCTTACCTCCTGATGTTTTAACAGCTATTAAACCGACTTACGACGATCTCAGTAATGGTAATTTACTTTCGAGATGTGTAGGTGGATTCAATCAGAATAATAATGAGAGCTTCAACCAACTAGTGTGGAAAATATGCCCAAAAACCGTGAATACTAGTTATACTATCGTACAAATTGCTGCATACATAGCTACTTGTATATTTAATGAAGGTATACATTCATTATTGATGATTATGAATACCCTAGGACTCGATTGTGGGTCTAATTCCCATCGGTATGCTGAAAAAAAGGATGCTGCACGTGTGAAAGTGGCAGATCAGCACGCCAACGACAACACTCGGGAAGGCAGAATGCTTCGTAGGCAACACCAAATTGACGTTTTGGAAACTTCCACAATGGCTGAAGATCTATTATATGGCCCAGGAATAGATGACTCTGTGTAAGTAATTAAATAATTTGTATTTCTGTACGTAAATCTAGTGTAAAACTTTAAATGCGTTTTTCTAAAAACTATGTTTTTTGAACTGGTGACAACTGTAAATCGATAACCGCTCAGTAGATTTTAATGAAATTTATACAGCTCTTAGAATACATAATAAACTCAGGCCTGATCGAAGGATTTTTTTTTTTTAATTTCAATTTAGGAAAAATTTCTTGTTCTAAGTATTCACAGAATAAGTAAAAAAAATACTTGAAAAAAAAAATTTTTTTCTCTCAGTGTAATGATCAGAGGCAACGAGCGTGCCAACATGCGCGACTAATAAAGGTTCTATTTCTATTTTGTTGGTAGCTTTTTTTCGAGACTCAATGAGCAGTTTAGCGGGCAGCTTCAACTTGCAACTTTTGTGTTACACTGATGCGCGCGCGTCGTAAAATTTCACTCTCATCATTTTTTCATAACGCGCCTAAAGAAGTATAACTTTTAAAAGTTTCCATTTTTTTTTTCTTCGATCTTTTTCGACATTTTCTGGAAATTTTTTTTCTTGTCATTTCCTTGCATTTGCTGAGGAACAAACGCAACAATTTGAGAAAAGTTGAAAAAAAATTATTTATCTATTTTGATTATGATTACACAATTAAAGGAACATAACTTGCTCCTTTCATTATTTAGCAAAACTTTGATCGATTATTCCTAAAAAACGGCTCGATAGACCAATTTGAAAATTTATCAGGGCTTCTAGGGGTAGATTAAGCTGAAAAAGTCCCTGGCAACATTAATTTTTTTATCGATATTTGCAGAATAGCGGTGGATTTACTATAAAACAAAAAAAAAAAAGTCATTTTTTGGTACTTTCTTCTAATAGATGTTGAAAATAAGAAGATTTTTTTTTTTCAAAAAATGAGAGAGTCTTGTAGGGGATTTATTCAAGTTTTTCACGCCGCCCTCAATTTACTGTGCGATCAAAAGTACCTGAAATATCGATGATCAAAGTCAAAAGGATTATTTTTTGTTTGAGGGCTTGATTTCTCTGCGACAAATCGTTCTATGATGCCAAATTGAAGCTGGATGAATTTGCTAAATGACCTATGCATTGGTTTAGTTAAAAGAATTTTTCCACGGTCCGTGGGCTCTTCGGAAAAAAAAAAATTTATAAATTTTTTGTCTCGCGGTATTTCTCATATTTGCGCAACAGCCGGAGCTCTTAATAAATTTTGAAAAAAATGCACTGAAACTAGAGATTTCAAGCTATAAAATGCTTTTTTTAAATCTCGATACGGCTATTTTTCATCAAGTAACAGCCTTCCAAAAATCACTAAAAAATTCTTATTTTTCTGTTCCTTTAGTTTTTGGCGTAAGTGTATTTAAAAAAAAAATATTATTTTTCAATTTCTTCACAATTAAAAAACGATTTTCAATTGTTTTCAAGTTAAAAATTCTTAAAAAATTTTTTTTATATAATTTTACACTAGTGGAATTCGTTTCAAGTAGTTTGCTTTGTCAATCTGACATTTTTATATTTATATTTTAACAAAGTTCAATAGTTTGTATTTTTTAAATAAATAAATGCATGCCTTTAAACCTAATTACTTTCACAATGATTCAATTTTTCGTGCTTGGTGGATTATTTTACTGAAAAAATTTGATATCCTTAATATGATTGCAATAGCTATAAATTTACCATATATATTTTCTATTTACACTGTGTATTGAAATAATGTTTTTTTCTCATTTATTTTTGAGTCATAAATAATCGTATTGAAATTTTTAAATTTCGGCTATCGGTACTCAAGAATTTTAGGTTAATCGGTAAAAAAATTTTCCGACTTAGCCTATATCAACGTGTCGCATTGAATCGCATTGATACGGATTGACAAGACAGCTATCCCGAAAACAGGATTGAATCGGATAGAAAACTGAATGCGATTCAATGCGATTCCGATTGCTGGGACTATAGGATGAAAGTCTTCCAAGAATTAAACATAATTATTGAAAATGAATAAATTATACTTTCAATCTTAGAACAATGTATAAAAAAATAAATCAATTATTTTCCTCTAAAAAAAATAAAAATTGTTTTCAAGTTTTCCAACCTAAATTATTACACTGGTAAATTAAAAAAATTTTATTCGGAGCGCGTAATAGGTTTAATATTTTTTGTTTGCATTTTTACTATTACATTAATTAGTTTTTATGTTTAGTCTAATTTTTAATAATAATTTCTACGGTCAATACTTTGTTATTTAATTAATATTAAACATAATTTTTTTTAACTTTAAGCCTTATCAATTAAATGAGAATAAAATTTAAATATTTAAAAAATTAAATCACCATCATTTGAATTAAAATTTATTTATAAATTCGTTAGATTTGTAAAATCCTTAAGAACGAGTTCCATATTTTTTTGTTATAATGGGCATCTACTACACCAACTGAATTCAGTTAATTTAACGGTCGGTATTGTCAAATAATTTTTTAAACACACGTCACTTTTAGCAAACCTTACGTTAACCGTTCCACCCGTTGTATACATCTCAAATTATTCGTTCCTCCGTTTATACTAACCTATCGTTATACGTTACCCGCGTCTATTCAAACGGATCATTATCCGTTCCTACGGTTATACAAATGTCCCGTTTCCTATAACCAGCGTTCATACAAACGTTTCATTATCTATTCCTCCGTTTCCACAAACCTCAAATTAACCATTCCGCACATTGTACACATCTCAGGTTATTCGTTCCTCCGTTTATACTAACCTGTCGTTATCCGTTACCCGCGTTTATACGTAATGTATCATTGTCCGTTTCTGCGTTTATACAAAATGTCTCATTTTCCGTTCTTTCATTTTTACAAATCTAACTTTAACTAAACCTTCTATTCATTGAAGGGATTTTTATTCAGAAAATACGTTAATCACCACAGACATTATACATCCATCACGTTATTAATTCCTACGTTTATTCGAGCCTAACTTTTATCTGTCGTTTGTTTATTCATACGTGTCACTACACACTATTACTTTTGATGCAAGTGTGTATTTATACGTAACCTCCGTTAGGCACAGGTTGTGGCACCTAGCTACCCAACCGACAGTCGCTGCCGAATTTAATTGTACAGTATAGTGTATACATTGTATTCTGTTTAGATACATGAGATTTTTTTAACTTTTAGGAGTGTTTAAACATTTTCCAAGATCTTTTACTTTAAAATGTAATATGTCAAAAAAAAAAAAAAACATTTAAATACGATTTAATGGAACTAATTGTAAAGAAAAAAATCATTACTGCTAAATATATTATATATTCGGAAAAACTTGAGTATCATACATTAGTTATAAAAATTTAAGGGTATTCAAAAAATTCTAAATTTTTAAGTGATTTTCAACGTGCTGTAACTTGGAGGAAAATAGTCGTACAGTGAAAATAAAAAGAGCAAATTGTAGTTTTAAGTGTCTAAGTCTCAGATCTGGTCTTGCAAAATTTTTATCATGCACGATTCCGGATTAAAAAAAAACGAACGACCGTAAAAATAAAAAATTTCTAAATTTTTGCTCGTCTTAAGAAAAGTCAATAAGCTTCAACAAATTGTTTTTGATAATCTATCCTTCAACCTCTTTTCGTTAATTTAATTTGCCACCCTGAAAAAGTCCTTAGGACCATTTGGCGTAAATTTATCTTTGATCAAAGCGAAAAAGTCCATTTTGACTTTGACAGTAAATAAATCAGGACATCGAAGATATAAAAAAATTTTTAGAGCCAAGAAAATCTAAATCAAGACAAAAATTTCTTGAAGCAAGATAATTGGCTTTCTACAGAAATAAATTATTGGCTGAAGAAAATATTTCTTGAGTCGATATGAATTTTCTATCAGTCGTACATTAATTGTAAGCTTTGAACGCATTTTCTCTAGAGTTAACATGCTGTTTCGTAAAATTATGACTCCTGTATAATAATTAAAAATTTGACGGTAAAATTACAATACACTGTAATTCTACAATTAAATTTGTGAAAAAAAAAAAAATTTAGGTTTGTAAAATTTCAGTGATTTCTGTGTAATTTTATTTAAAATATTTTTTTATTTTACTAAGAGTTATAGCAAATTGAATTTTGAACATATTTTGCATACTTTTATCGCTTTTTATTCAAAATCAACGCACTGTTCTGTGAAATTACAATTCATGTATAATACATAAAAATTAATAGTCAAATCACAAACCACTTTGCAATTCTACAATAAAATTCGTGAAAAAAAAAAACTGAAGTTTGTGAAATTTCAATGACTTCATTGTAATTTTAATTATAATATTTTTTTTTAATTTCACTAAGGATCGTAGTGAATTAAATTACAAGCATTTTCGGTAAATTTTGAACGATTTTTATTTGAAATCAACGTACTGTTTTGTAAAATTACAGCTCGGGTGTAATAAATAAAAATTCATAGTGAAATTACAATACACTGTAATTCTACAATAGAATTTGTAAAATAATAATTAAGGTTTGTAAAATTTGAATGATTTCACTGCAATATAAATTAGGATATTTATTTATAATTTTACTAAGAATGATTGCAAATTTAATCACAAATATTCTTTGTAAACTTTTATCGCTTGTTGTTCAAAATCAATGTACTGTTTTGTAAAATTACAACTTGTGTACGATTTATACACAGAGATGGTAAAATCACAACTCATATTAGTAGTTTTCCTAATACCTCATGCAAGATCACTCAAATTGTGTTGTCATTTTGTATTGACATACATTGGTTTGTATTTCTACCATACCATTGCTTTGTAAAACTATTGTAATTTCACAAAAATTTTTAACAGTGTAACGTACGCTTATATTTCAAGTAAAGGGGGGCGTAGTCAGACTCATAACTATGACCCGACTTCACGAACGGTCAAGAAAGGTTCATCACGTTCACGAACAGAAGAACCTTTCTCGAGCAGGAAAAAAATCGTGACGTTTGACCCTGCAGAAATTGACAAAGAAAAACTAGAACATCTGAAATTAGAGACTCCATGCTGTACCTGTCTCTTTCCCTCATCGCGAAGCAAATAAATCTGACTCTAAGGAAGACAACGACGAACATTCAAACTTAATGGGCGCTCGACAGACCGAGGCGACTGCGAGTATGCTCCGCGAGTCTCGTCGACCCATGAGTGCCCACCAGAAGACTCAGACGGTGAAAGAGTTCAGAATCCTTCAACGCTCGAAACCCTCACACTAGTCATTGGTAAGGGTCCGAGAGTCTGGATAAAATCTCCAGACCTCTTCCAGGGCGGTCGAGAAGTTTTATTGAATTCAGGTTCTGACCTAAATCTCCTTTGTATCGATGCTTTGGGGAATGACACCATCTTTTACCCCAAAAACGGCGGTGTGGTTGGTAGGTTAGCGACCAGCAGTATGCCGATAATTGGAACTGTGACTCTCAACGTCTTTGACGTGGATGTCTGTTTCTAAGTTATACCTGGGGCACCAGGAGGTTACCTGGGCATCCTCGGAAACGAATTTTTCATTAAAGAAGAGCTAGCATTTCCTTTTATTGAAATACGCTGGTCGTACAAAATCGACCTACCCATCCTATCCCCTTCATGATGAAAGACGACCTTGATGGAAGGTATATCCTGTCCCTTGGGACAGGTCCAAAAATTTTTGACTCATGTGATTTCCTTCATGGAGAATTACAATGCTTTCTCGTAGATACTGGGGAGGATGTGTGTTTAATAAATTCCTCTGCTCTTAAACCCGAAATTAGAGTGGATCGTGGTGACACGATGCTACTCCGAGGGTTGAATGGGAAATCCATGGAGACGATGGGTTCTGTGGAATTAAAAGTTTTGGGTTCAAAAATTCGATTTCATGTTTGCGATGGGAATTTACCCTTTCAGGGTGTTGGAATTTTGGGTTAAAACTTCTTAAAAAGGGAGCAAGCGAAAATTTCGTAGCACTACCAATCTCTGAACCTATCCTCCTGACCTTCCCGACCCTTATACTTCAGCCTTGGAGTAAAACCATCTCGTTCATACGTAATTCCACCTCGTATGCGAATGTGTGTGTCGGTACCTGTCGTAAATCCTGCGATCAAACAGGGCTACTTCCGTAAAATTCCTCTTAAAGAGGTATTTTACTTTTTAGAACTTATTTAGATTTTATTAGAATTTTAAGAAATATGATAAATGCGTCCTTATCACACCCGAAGGGTTTTATGCGCAATTTAACTCGGACCGAGATAAAATCACAAATACACGTGATTTGTGTCACTATTTCGATCGGACCAGATTGATTTATCAATCCATGAGGATATTTAACAAATAAATTAATTTCAATGATTGCCTATTCAACGCCTAAGCGGATTCACGCAATAATTGACTGCAAAAAGATGCTAATTTTAAATTGCCTTATTGATTTTATGACACCGAAGCGGATTCCTGGAATAAGGTTTAAATAGGAGATATTAAAGATCCTTTTATTGACTTTTTAACGCCTAGGGCGGAATCCTGCAATAAGAGTGCACGAAATTTCGACGTTCGAATATCCGCGGACCGCGAGTTCTATCAATAAAACTGGGGCCGTGAGCCATGGTGCTCAGGCTTTTTATAAACTTCGCTTTAGCAATTGATGGGGAATTTTTAATTATTGTCATTGGTGGAAGGTGACGACAGTTTATTAATTATTTGTTAAACTTATTGCAGTTATCCTCCTACTATTCTTTGTCGCATAGAGGTGGAAAAGCTGACGCTGCGTTTTCGCGCGCTTTTGAAAAGAGGAGCTCAGTAATAATTATTTTTAATAATTATTAAATAAAAAAAAAATTTATTTGGACATAACAATTCCCCGGGAAGTAAGAGGGTTGCAAAACTTTCTTGCTTTCCTAAACATATATCCTCTCTTTCGAAAAGCTAGCGATAACGCTTACAAATTCGAAAATATCTTAAAGTTTATAGGATTATAAGATTATATAAAATATATGCGATTATTTTATGTTTTTCTACCTTTTATTTAGATATATATTAATATTTATGGTATATTTTTATATTTTAATATAAATTTATATAGTTTTTCCTTAATATCTATTATTTCCCATCACCAAAATAGTAGTAATATTTTTAATTATATAGATTACATAGGGTAATTACTTAAAATTAGGATTACAAGATTATTGTTATCATTATTATTATTGTTATCTCTCTACGGGCATGTGATGCATACATGTATGTATATGTGTGACCTTAAAAAATATAGAGGTAAAGATATAAGCTGGAGAGAATAGTTCGTAATTAGTGCGAATCTGCATTGGGCCGACATCTAGCGATGCTTGATGCTCACGAGATTTTGCCGCGTCTGCACGGGCGAATTTGATCCTCAGCTATTATTCTTATCGCATGTGAATCGCGTTCCTCTTAAAGAGGTACTTCCATCTAGTGGCTTCGAGGCATAATTTGCAACAGTGTGTAACTGGTAGTCGGCGAATTGATTAGCTTAGTGAAACGCAATAATTAAGAAATCTTATAATGTATCCGACTTGTCGGCATTACAGGGGTTTTTCGACCTGGCATCAGTTGGTAAGATACCAGTTTCGTTATGACGTAAGTAGTACTCAAAGTAACAAAAAAAAAGAAAAAAAAACTTAGTATATAAATATATATATATGTATAAAAAGAGAATGAAATGTAATAACTTCTCCTTGTTAGACATTACTCGAAATCGGGGTCCTCGTGGACGTCTTCACGAGGCCTGTTAACCTGCTGCTGGGGATGAGGCTGCTTCTCATTCTTAAGGACTTGGTGGGGGTGCTCCCTCTAGAACTCGAGGTGGTGGAACACTATTTTCGCGCGACTTGTCACGTCAACCCGCTTCGAGTTCAATTAGAGTCTCATAACACGCAGGACATCTGGATACTAGACACCTGCGTGTTAGAGATGGCAGAGGACGAGATGAGGTAAGAGCTCCGTAAATGTTACATTCCCCCTAAGAATTATTTACACTTGGTCTCACCCTTCCTATTCTTCCTTTTTTTTTTTTTTCAGAGTTGACTTACCGAGGGCTCCTGAAGAGGACTAACCGAATCAGCAACAGTGGATTTTATTTTTTTTAGTAGTTGTTTTTTTTTTTTGTAAAATAAATAACCGAAGAGGAATTTTTTTTTGCAAAATTCCTTTGTCCTTCCTTTTTTTTTTTTTTTTTTTTATAGTTACCATTTTTGTTGGATTAAGTTTATGTATAAGTTAGTGATAGTTTCAATTTATTATTAGTTAAATATTATAAGAGCCGCGTATGGGTGCGAGAGAGCGAGAAATAATTTTGCTCGAGCGTAGGAGAAAGAGAGATTGTTGCGCATGAGTGTGGGAGTTAGTCGGTCTCTTCTTTGTTCGCGTTCTCAACTCTCGCGAGGCTGTAATTATTCAATTAACGTCATAAAGAAGACATCTATGGTTTCTGAGAGTAATTATTCAGCATCTTGGCGAGGGGTAACGACGATTGTCACATTATGACTCCGTTCTTATAAATACCGCTGAATTCGAAATTTGAATCAGTTTACTTTAAACTTTAAACAGAATTTTGAGTGCAAGTTCTTGAGTGGATACTTAACCATGTTGCCCCATCCTTCTGACAACATACCCACGTTCGCTAAGATGTGTGTATATGTAGATAATAAGTTCGACGCAGATGTAAGTATTCTAGATTCATAATTAGATACTCGTTTCTGGGGTGTTTAAGATGTTCACGGTCTGTTTCGTAACAGGTTTTGCTGATGATGGGAGCTCTATTTAAATATTTCAAAGGCCATTTCCACCTGGCATTTGGATTGCGAGTTCTTTCGCTCTTGGAGGAAGTAATGGGAGAGGAATTGCCCATTGAACTATTACATCTAAGGGCGTGGCTCTCGAATCGGTTGGTCGAAGCAGGTCCTCGCGATCTAATTACTAACACCCTTAACCCGGGTTTTATCGAGGAGGTCTCGTACCATATTGTGCAAGTGGCCAATATCAAAATCAGATTGTAAGTATGGATTTTTATATACCATATAGAGGATTCCTGAGGTGGGTTTGGCTTGAAATTTCATTTTAGCGAAATTTATATGTGTCTTTGTGTTTTTTTTTTTCAGTGATATGAAACATCCGGGATGGGAAGCTAAGTGGCAAGAAGGACAGCTTCGACGCCCCAGTCAGCCATAAAATTTGAGGAATCGTAGTAAAAAGAGACCGCGTGCTGACTAAGATTTTGCGCCTCTCTTTAGAATGAAATTAACTTTGTACCTCTAAACTGTAAGTGAGGCGTTTTCATAAAGCATCAAAAAAAAACTTTTATTTCCAAAAAAATTTTCTTTTGAAAACAAAAATTTCTCGTGGTAATTAATATAATTTTCTGGCTAATAATTTATTTAGGAGTTTCATGTATCTTTTTCTTTATCTATAAAAACTTCCCAAATTCCCATATCATAAGTGTCCCATTTTGGGCTTTCAACTGTGTTTTACCCAGTAATTTCCTTCAAGGCCAAGATTTGTATTAATTTTATTAGATCGACATTATTAGTAAGTATATACCTTTATTCCAGGCCGAAAGGTGTCTTTTATTTATCAAAAAAAAAACTTAAATCAGTGGTGTTCGTTATTTCCCGGTTGCACGTATGTATCCGAGTAAGAGGGTGACGCGATTAATGTAAAGCGAGACAGATATAATACTAATCGGTCTCTTCTTTGCACGCGTTCGCAACTCTCGTGGCAGCATAGCATCAATGAGATGTTAATTATCGACCGTCGTATTGATTTTGCCTTAGTAGATCTCAACCGGCAAGTGGCGCTGTCTTACAGTCGCCAATGGAACTACTCTCATAACCAGCCTATTTTGTCCAGAATTTTAACGATGCAATTTCTAACGTTGAATAATCTGGGTATTAAATGGCTTTTGATAATGGAAAAGATAAAATTTTCCTAAAATAGAAGATAAATGTCATTTATAAGTATGAAATGCATGGAGAGACATTTTTACAGGTTTTTACGATTATAATATGGATGAAAAATTTTCTTTAGGTGCTATCTAGCAGTATCTTAGGTAAAAAAACAATTTTTTTAAAGATTTTGCATTCCGCTTAGCATAATTCGTGGCTGACTTTGTCATAATATCATAAATTTTTCTGCTGATTTAGCAAGGTCACGATTATTTTTATTTAGTTTCTTTCCTTTTTAGAAAAAATGATATTTGAATATAGTGTTTTCATTGAGTCGTTCTTACAGCTAGCGGACGTTCGTTATAATTAGGGGTAAGTTGGTTAATTTTTATTGAAACCCATTTTCAATTAAAATAAAAACAAAATACGGAATTAGGTAGTGCTTGGTTTAGTCCGGTTCAATTCAAGATCTGAAATTCGGTAATTTCAGGATTTGTTGTTGAAAATGTGTTTTAATCGCCAACCCGTTGAGATTGTTGATCGAGAATTGGATCCTTTACCGATCTTACTGGATGAGGTTCTGATCGAAATACAAGCTCGTTGGTACTTAGATTCAGACCTGATTTTTATGTTTGTTACCAGTCAACATGAGATGGATTGGATCCATTCACTAGCGCCACAGTTGCCTCCACTGGGAGCTGATGGTCGAATTCCTACGCTATTAGAGGTAACTAGTTTTTGCTTTTGTGTAAAGAAAATTTTCCTCTTTTTTTTTTTTTAATTATTATTTAAATTGAGAGAAGGAAATTTCCTTTATTTGCCTAAATATTCTGTTAATTTATGGATTTCAGTATATCGTGACCAATTTACACTGGCATTTTACTGATAATGCTGTTATTCGTGACAGTTATTTGTTGTATACTTTGAGAGATATCCGCAACATTAGAGAAAACAGGAATAATCTGCGTTTATTAAATTCGAATTTAAAAGATTCTCCTATCGCCTGGCTTTTTAAAAGGCGTTAATGTTTTATAATTTAAAGAAATAAATTCAAATGGATTTCTAAAATGTTGTAGATTTATTTTAAAGGTTTTTAAGAGTTATTCTCATTATTTTATTTATAAGTTTTATTTCATTCAGCTTAATAAACACTCTCACAGCTAGCGCGTCTTATTACTGCTGACTGTGCGTTTACACGTAAAGTCGGGCATTCAGTCATTAGATTTGAAACGAGAACAATGTGCAAGTCATTTGGTCAAAAGTACGACCTTGGAGATCCCATTTATTATTTTGTAAGATCCTACGCCCAATTGACTTATATTCGAAGGATTTTTGCAATTTGGGATCCCAGAATTCACATTTGTAATTGTTATTATTCGTGTGGTGTACGTAATAATCTGTTACACGTACGTGTTGAAGTGTTAAGTCCGTATTAATCATGATTATAACGTCATTACCCTGTTTGTTTGTCCAGTATTATTTAAATGAAGGTTCTTTACCGTGCTGTCCTGACCGATTAAAGCGAGAACTTTTCCGGGCATGGAATAAGCATCTTTGGAGGGAAAAGGACGAGGATTTGGACGACTGGATGAAGGACTGGGTGCCAATTTCCTGGCTATTTAAAGAAGATGGAGAAGATGAGCCGGAGGATGAAATATTCGAAGAGTTGGACCAAAATGGTGCAATTCGGTCATCACCAGCATTTGCTAGGTGGCTCAAGTGATGTTATAACTCTCAAGTCACTTTCAGCTGTCAGTTTTCTCTTTTCAATAAAGAGGTTATAAGCCTAAAGATCATGTGTTCCTTCTTTCAACCCGAAAAATGGCCTTCCTTTTAAATAACCGTATACATCTTGAATATGGTTCAATATGCGAGTGTATACGAGAAGAAAAATCTGCTTTTTCTTTCTTTTAAACTTTTATTTCTATTATTATTATTATTATTGTGGCGCACTTCGCCAGGTAAGTTAATTCAATTTACTAAGGAACGTGTGACTATTCTGAGGTGAGTAACATCCTGAAGTTCGTTTTGACAGAGACTTTCTTTTCCATTGATTGCATCCAATTTCTTTTTATTATAGGAGGTGAAATAGGAGTGATTAAGAATATTTTCATGGGACTGATTTAAAAGAAGGAGATTTTTTTTATGGAAAATAGTGTTCTGTCAGAAGCTTGTCAACGGCTGTAAGAAATTTTTCGTCGGCGACTGTTATTCATATTCAGAGTTGCGCATGCGCTGTGAGAGGTAAGCGTCTTATACCTTAGTTAGATTGGAAAAGTAATTTCTCCGATTTTTAACAGGAACTTATCAATTCCCCTGTTTTCTCAAATGTACAGGTGACTTAAAAATACTTTTAGTTATAATTTAAATGAAAATTTGAATTTTGGATATATAAAAATTTTCTCGAGCTTAGTCTTATAAATTTAAATCTAAAAACATTTTCTTAATTACAAATTTAATGTTCTCTTTTCTCTAAAATAGTATAACGGTAAAATAGGAATCCTCTTTTAAAGCAACGTAAAGTATCTGTAGATGTTTAAGAAAATTTTGAAAATATTTTGCAAAAGGTCCCAAAATTAGTTTTTGGGTCGGGCTTTTAGTAATTTCGAGGAAGATTTCTATTTTACCGATAAATTTTATTTCAAATTATACATTATTCTTATCTTGTTTAGGATGATTATATCGGAGCGCTGTAATCCGAGAGACGAAGGCCTCTCTTGGTACGAGTTGGAGTTGTCGCTTTATTTGCTGAGAAGATGATACGAGTTGGAGTTGGTGGAGTTTCTTGGAGTTCGGTGACCTCTGGTTGGTCCATGATTTGGACGGACTTAGGTTTGGAGTCTGAGGTACGTCTGGTTTCTTTTGCTGACTTGTAAAGTACGTCGCCTGTCTGCTTGTTTTTCTTGTAGGTAAAGCAGCGCTTTTTGCTTGAGCATATGCAGCATTTGAAGATGATTGGAACGACGAGGATGACACACAGGACGACTAAAGCAGACATGTTTCCCGCCGTCATTGTTCGGTGAATATCGTCTTCCTAATGGTGTAGCGATATTTCAGACATTCGATTTTCTGTCTCTTCCAATCCTGCTCCCCAGAGTTGGAATTTGTCTACCGTTTTTAACGGGTCGATATTTTTCTTGAAGAGAAATCCAGATACTTTGGGCTCAGCTGTTAAATTTGTAGATAGTGCTTCCAAGGTTAAGTTCAACCTTGGCGAAGTAATATTCAGCTAAGTGATCTCTTCGTCTATGCTCTTAATTATGGATTTACCGTTTCTAATTTCGCATCTTCCCTGGATATGGACCATTCCTGACCCGTTGATGTAATATTCTTTCTCGACTGGGCTTAAACACGTGAAAGTTAATTTTTCTTCTTTACAAGTTGAATACGCCGAAGAATTTGGTTGGTTAAGCGTTATCCACGTAGTTTTACACTCTGGGATAATGCGGATGGTGCAGGTTCTTGAGATATCTTCAGTGGACTTCAAGAGCAGCTTCATTTCACAGTCTACTTCTTTTTGAACCTCCGCGGACTGGAATGGAATATCGGGGCGGCAAGATAAATCATCCCCGATCGCCGTGCATTTGTTGATATACTCAGAGCCTGCTAAATAAAATCTTCTCAAACCTGGATCTAAAACCGGGAACCTTTCTGATGGTAGTATTGTCAGCGTTTGAATTTTTCCATTCAAATTTTCTGGTTTCGGCAATGATCTCATTTCATATGACAGTAACGGAATCTTATGGAACCGGGGCAAAGTTACTATGATAAGTAAGTAACCTATTGCCCTTGCTACCTTTACTGTCTACACTGATAACAAGATTGAGATGTCCATTCTGTCGATTGGCTGCGGTGGATTCAGATCAGGATGCTTCCTCATGATGTCAACGGTTGCTTTGTAAAGTTGCTCTGGTAATATGGCTTGTGGAGAGAGTTTGCCGGCCTTTGCTTCTTCAATTATTGTTTCAGCTTCCCTCAGGACTCGAAGATAGTTACTGGCGATCTCCTGACGTTCATCCCCCAGCATTAGGACTTTCATCGCATATGCAAGTTTTTCCAGTGAATCTTTGGTTCAGTTCATGAAGGTTTGAGTAGCGTCTGCGAGGTGATTCAAGTTAAGTTGCATTTGCGCTTCACTCTAGAGGATGGTCTTGATTTCGCTCTTAATAATGTGAGTGGCATTCTGTACTAGGTGTACCATTTCTGCGTTGTCTTGATAGAATTTGTTGATCTCTTTAGTGATATGTTCCTTGTCTTCATAGTCCATGGTTCCAAACAGTTCTCGAAAAATTGTGCCCACAAATCCGAACCATGGGGCTCGTTGATTGCGGTCGAATGATTGAGTTTTATATTGTGTTTCTTCGAGGAGCTGGTTCAAGCGACTTTTAATATTGGTTTACTGCGGTTTGTACTTCGGTTATCAAGTCGATTTTCAAATAGTGCATGCAGGACCCTGCATCGATAACTTTAGCACAACCTAGCATGGTCGAGTGTAAATGGTCCCACTCGAAGGGATACATCTCAACCAACCCTCGGACGTCAATGGAGTTAATGATGCACCATTTTTCTTCTATCAGGTAAATCTTCTTATATGGGTCATACAATAGACCCGAATTGTCCGTCAATGGCTGGATGGTCAAGACGTCCTTGGATTTACTCCCCTCGGCAATGATGATCAGGAACATCAATAATCGATTCATGATGGTAAGATGTTTGTGCATCTGAATCAGAGATTTTTATAAAGGTTTAGCCTTATGGTCGAAAGCAGATTTAGCTTTATTAGGGTTTACCAATTTATGGTTTTCTTTGACGATCAGGTAAATAAGACTTCTAAATTCGTTAATTTCAACAATTTCATAAGGCCCGGTATAATAAACATCGAGTTTATTCTTCCGTGGTTCTTTTAAAACATAAATGAAGTCACCTACCTTAAAGGTTTTAGCGTGTATGTGTCGATCATAACGAATTTTAGAATCCTGTTTTGCCTTATTAAGACAATCAGCGGCTATTTCTCTGACTTCTGACAATCTTCCCATAAGATCAGCGAGATAATCGGAATAAGTCTCGATTCTGGAATAATCGGGGAATTGTGTTGGTAACTGAGCTCTTCAACCGAACATCAACTCGAATGGAGTGAATTTGGTAGAAGTATGCACATTGGTATTGTAACTCATAGCAGCAAGACCCACGTATCGATCCCAGTTCGGATACTTATCTTAAATTACTCTTAAGAAATCTGTCAATGGTTGATGACTTCTTTCTAAAGACCCATTTGACTGGGGGTGATAACCCGAAGTCGTCAATCTTTGAATTTTTAAAGCTTTTACAAGTCGTTGTATTATTTTAGAGGTAAAGGAAGTACCTTTATTTGAGAGGATAACTCTCGGACATCCGTAATAGCACATATAGCGCTCAACAAGGGCTTCTGCCACTGTTGTCGATCGAATATCAGGTATTGGGATTGCTGTTACGGCTTTTGAAAAGTTATCCTGAATCGTCAGGATATGGACGTTTCCACTCCTAGTCATAGGAAGTGGTCCAACTGTGTCAATAGAGATTTTCTCGAAAGACTCAAAGGGAGTGTTGGTTATCATCATTGGCTGTTTAGTTTTAATTCGCGTTAGTTTATTCTTCTGGCAAATTTCGCATTTTCGGATGAATTTATAGATTCTTTCCTTCATGCCGGGCCAGTAGAATCTCTCTCAAATTCGCCAATACGTTTTTACCACACCTTTGTGGCCTGCAACTGGGTTACAGTGGTTTTCTTCGATGATTTTATCGCGTAACTCTTCGGTAGGAACTTCTATCTTCCTTTCAAAGAGTGTTACCTAGATAGGACAGTCGCTCAATTCTTGTATAAGGTAAGGCTTAATATTTAAGTTATCGAAATCATCCCCCTGTTTCGCTATGCGGAACGTATAAATCTCATGTTTGAGCATAGAAGCTCTTAAATTTCGTAATCCGTCGATTAAATTATTTAAGTCAATTTTTTCAAAATGATTTTTCTTAACAAAGACCGTGAAAATAAAGCACTGACCCAAATTTGTGATTAATACATCACCCAGTTTTGGTTTAGCTATCTTCAGGTCTTCTTGATTGATGAAAGTGAGGTCTCTCAACAGACGTGAAACTGGTTTCATTATCTCGCAATGCAGAGACAGGAAATGTACCATGTGATTCCTCACATAGGTAATTCTATCTTGACTGTCTTTGAATTTGATTCGAGTCTTAGGCAATTTCGGAGGTCTGTCAGATTCAGAACTCGAGGAAGACGAAACTTCCGGTGGTGAATAGCGTTGACCAATCAAATCTTCAGCTATTTCTGAGGAAGGAAGGTCAAAGACACACCACGGAGGTTAGTTCGGGATTCTGGGTAGCAAATTATCATTCATCCTTGGCTCATTCACCAGTTGTTCGTCAACAACTTCCGGTTGAGTCTCATGGAGAGGATCAGATTCGTTTTCATTTGCCAGTGGAACATCCCCTTGTTGTTTATCAACAACATGAGGCTATGTATTCTGGCGAGGATTGGAATCATTTACTAGTTCGTTCCCGTCATCTTGCTCCCGGTGTACCTCTACTTGAATCACCGTAGGTTCGTCAAGCTGGCTTGCATCTGATTGGTCTGATTGAGAAGGTCTCTCTACTATGATCGCACAATCATTTGTAGAATTCCGATTTGGTGAACTTGCCTGCTGACTCTCGTTCAGCAAGGTCTTTTCGTTTCCTAGATTTTTACAGGCGGATGTTCCTTTTCGCTTGGGTGTTTCCACGTGTGCCATACTGGATGAAGCTGCAGGTACAACTTCGATGTTCAGAGTTTGGCAAGTAGAAGGCTTTGAGATGATTGTCGAAGTTCTGTTGTCAGAATTTTCTGTGTTTCTCCAGTAGGAGCTTTTTGTATGGTCATCATAATCGAGCCCTTTACACCTTGCATGTGCAGCTTTCAGCAACGTGTTTTTCCACATAGGAGTTGAAGGACTTGACCCTGCCGAGAGATATCTTTCGCGAATCACCTCAGCTCCCGGCATCGGTAGTGTTGCTGGAGTTATTTCTACTTGGATGTCGGGTTCCAACCCGCTAGCTTCACTGGTGTCGTCATATTCAGTTTCTTCGTTTTCACGAAGGAATTCTTCTTCTTTTTACGGTTCTTCAGATTCTTCAGACTCGTTATCTTCTTTGTACTCGTGTGAAAGATAGCTAGTTCCGAGAAATTCTTGAACTTCCTTAGCCACCTGGGGACTCACAACGGGTAGGGGATTGAAGTAATCCTCTGGGTGAACAGAGTCATCTTGTTCTTTGTCTGAAGAATCGATTAGGCGTTGTTCCAGGGCTCTGTTTAAACGTTCGGACGATTTTTTCAAATCTCTCATTTGTTGCCAGTTGATCGCTTCAGGAGAGTTGTCATCCCCCTGGTCGCTGGAACTTTTAACTATTTCGTTTAGCAGATATTCATCGTTCATGAGGTGGACTGCTTCTTCTTCTTCTTCTTCTTCATCGAATTCAAGATTCGGATCTGGGTCTGGATTTACTGGAGCTTGAGGTTCCGATGATGGTCCTGGTTGATTTTCTTCGAACACGTCACTTTTAATAGTTCCTGAGACGTCAGGTTCAGCAGTACTTATCTCACAATAATTCATTTTTTACCGATTTTGGGTCATTTCCGTAGCACGTCTCATTCGTAACCGAGACGCAATCGTGTCACGAGGTTGTGGAGCGCTGTTGACCCGTGGTTTGTTTTTACCTCCGGATTTTCGACCTCGTTTCACGGCTGTTATGGCTTCCTCGTCAGGACAAGAAGTTTTCCTGAGTGGTAGCATTACTGCTTCTTCGACAAATTTTTGTTTTGAAGCCAATTCATCTGGAGATCTGCCCTCAGGCTTATAAGATAACCCCTTGGCATATTGTTCTGAGATTTTATATCGAACGATAACAGAGAATTTGTATTCGCTTAATTTAGATCTCCACTTAATTTGTCGTTCAGTGACAGTTTGGCTGTCTTTCAACCAAGATATGCAAGGGCTGCTTGTGTACAAGGTGAAAGGTTTACCATAGAGGTAAGGCCAAAACTGCTGTACCTTGTACAGAACTGCAAAACACTCTTTTTCGTTATGAGTATATTTAGTCTCTGTCTCTTGCAAGACTCTAGACGTACAGGAGACAATTTTCTCGATATTTGCATCAGGATTTTCAGGCGTACGGTTTTCGTTCTCCAGTTCCTGGGTCAAGATGCCTGAAATACTGACATCGGAGGAACTGGTTGCTAATATGAAAGGTCGATTGAAGTTTGGGTATGCAAGAAATGAGTTTTCGCATAACGCGTTCTTAATATCATCGAAAACTTTTTGGGAATCATCTGAATAGACAAACGGTTTAGTTTTTCTGGTAAGGTCAGGAATCGGTTTTGCTCTTTCGGTAAAGTTCTCGATGAAACGTCTGTAGTAATTCGCTAATCCCATGAATTTTCTCGCTTCCGTATGATTACGGGAGTGAGATGCATTTTTAAGGGATGAGATTTTCTTTGGGTCGGGTTTTACACCATCTCTAGTGATAATGTGACCCAAATATTCCACCTCTGGGCAGAAAAATTTGCATTTCTTGGGCTGAAGTGTTAGCCCAGCCTCTCGAAGGCGGTTGAAGAGTCTTTGGACTCGCACTTCATGCTCTTCAAGCGAAGATGCATAACTTACGGAGTCATCGAGATAAATGAATAGTTCAGTGCCTTTTAAATCACTCAATGTGGAATCCATCATACGTTGAAAAATTGCTGGAGCACACTGAAGCCCAAAAGGCATACAGCAATATTCCCAATGACCGTCAGGGGTGGAGAACGCCGTTTTTTCAGCGTCTCTGGGGTCCTATATACGTGGTGGAATCCACTGGCAAGGTCAAATACACTGAAGTATTTGTCTCCGCCGAGTTGGTCTAACATATCGATTATTAGTGGAAGGGGGTAAGCATCCCCGATGGTTATCTTATTCAGATTTCGAAAATCGATAACCATTCTCCACTTTTTATTTTCTTGAGCGTCAGATTTCTTAGGAACTATCCACAAAGGAGAGTTATACGGAGATTTTGATTTGCGAATAATTCCTTGTTTAAGTAGATTATCTACTTGTTTCTTAATTTTATCGCGATGTTCTTGAGGAAATCGATATTGTTTAATCCGAACCGGTTTATCACTCGTAGTTTCGATTTTACAAGTGAACTTTTTAGAACGCCCCAGACGATCACCAGGGAGATGAAATATATCATGATTTTTCTGGATAAGTGAGAATTTGCTTCTTCTCAATACGACTGAGATGATTGATAGGAATTTTATCAAAAATCGTTTGAATGCATTCTCTCTTGGAGAGTGATTTCGCTTCAGATGAAGCTTCAGCTTTGTCGGAAAATTCAACAGATGAATCAAGATGATCAAATTCGAATTCCTCGAGCATTTGAGGTTCGATCTCGATTTCCTCTGGGTTGGAAGTGGTATTGATGACCATACACATCGTCTGATCATCATCAACTGAGACAATGGCTTTACCCATTAAGAGTCCCTCTTTAAGAGGAATCTTACGGAGGTAGCCTCGTTTGATCTCGGGATTTATGACAGGTACCGACACAGACATTCGCATACGGGGTGGAATGGTTGAGAAGATAAATTCAGGGATTGGTGATGGTATGAAATCTCCGCTTGTTCGTTTTTCAGGAAGTTGTTTCCCAAAATTCCGACACCATGAAAGGGTAGATTCCCATCACAAACATGGAGTCAGATCTTTGACCCCAAAACCTTTAGTTCCACAGTACCCATCGTCTTCATGGGCTGTCTATTCAAACCACGGAGTAGCATCGTGTCATTACGATCTACTTTAATTTCGGGTTTAAAGGCAGAAGAATTTATTAAACACACATCCCCCCTGTATCTATGAGAAAACATTGTAATTCTCTATGAAGGGAATTTCATGAGTCGAAAATCTTTGGACCTGTCCCTAGGGACAGGATATATCCCGCATCAAGATCGTTATCCATTGTAAAAGGGATAGGACGAGTAGGTCTATTTTTGAGGACCAGTGTATTCCAATAAAAAGAAGTGCCAGCTCGTTTTTTGATGAAGAATTCGTTTCCGAGGATGCCCAGATAACCACCTGGTGACCTAAGTACAACCTGGAAACAAACATCTACTTCAAAGACGTTGAGAGTCACAGTTCCAATTATCGGCATACTGTTGGTCGCTATGCCGCCCACCACACCGTCGTTTTCAGGATAAAAGATGGTATCATCCCCCAGAGCATCGATACAAAGGAGATTTAGGTCAGAACCTGTATCCAAAAAAACTTCGCAACCGCCCTGGAAGAGGTCTGGAGATGTTATCCAGACTCGTGGACCATAACCGAGAACTAATGTAAGCGTTTCGGGCGTTGAAGAATTCTGAACTCCTTCACCGCCTGAGTCTTCTGATGAGAATTCGTGGGTCGGCGAGACTTTCGGGGCATACTCGCAATCGCCTCGGTCTGTCGAGCGCCCGTTGAGTTTAAATGTTCGTCAATGTTTTTCTTAGAGGCAGACTTATTGCTTCGCGATGAGAGCAAAAAGGACAAGTACAACACGGAGCCTCTATTTTCAGATGTTCTAAGTTTTCAGTGTCGATGTCTGCAGAGTCAAACATCACGATCTTTTTCTTCGTCAAAGAAGGTTCGTCCATTCGTGAACGTGATGAATTTTTCTTGACCGTTCGTGAAGTCGAGTCATCGTTAAAAGTCTGTCCACGTCCTCCTTTACTCGAAGTATGAGCGTACGTTCGGTAGTCAGCTAACGCTAAGCTAGCGTCTGAGTCTGCGCTGTCTTCGCTGTCTGTGGCGTATTTACTCTGTCTGTGATGTTTTTTAGAGTAGATGAACGTTCGTTCTGTAGTTTCTCGACGGTCATCGTAATCGTCATAACCTTTCCGAGGTCTTTGATAGTCGTCCTTAGAGTAACGCCTGTTATAGTCCCGGTCGTACCCGCGGTCTCTACGCACTTGGTCGTACGCATTCGCGAGTTCATTCTTTTTTAATCACTTTATAAAGATCTTCAAGCGTTTTTGGTTCTTTTAAACGCGCGAGACATTTAGAAAGGTCAGGCAAAGCCGAATAAAGCAGGTCGAATGCGATCTTTTCTTGTTGTGACATGATGGCATCTCGATTCTCTGCTGGTTATGCAGCTTCCAGTCCTCTGATCATTTTGCGTAGCCTGAAAAAGAAATCTTCGATGGTTTTGCCTTCTCTCGGGCTAGCAGAAGCCAGACGTCTGTGCCAAATAAGAACTGGATCGCCATCTCGAAACCTCTCTCCCAGTATCTCAAGAAGTTCTTGGACAGTGTGGATCGGGGTAAACTCTATTTGGTCCCAAGCTCGACCAGAGATTCTTTTTACGATTTTCGCAACGAACATATCATGATGGTTCGGGAGTATGCACGGCAACCAACTCCGTACGATTGCATCAAATTCTTTAAAATCTCGTTCGCAATTTTGGCCTTCGCTGTTAAATTTAGGTAGCTCCCGATAGAGCTCCTTGGCCATATCATACTGAGTAGGTGGGGTATTTGCATCGTGTAAAGTGGCATCTAGCCGGATGGCGGGTCTCTCGTCGTTAAGATTGACCATTTTGCCTCTTAAGCCACCGGCTAGAGGATGCGTTAAATTTCTGCGCCTCCTGTTTCGGTTATTACAAGTAATGGTGGTGACCACGCCCTAAGGTGAGACATAAGACAAACTCAGGAACTGACAAGAACGCAGGAAAAAATTGCTGACTTAGGTCAGAGAGAGAAAGAAGGAGTTAATTTTTAACAGCTTAAAACTGCAACAGTAAAGTCGGCGTGTGACCTTTTTGCTGACTTTGCGATTTGGTCAAGAAGTCGCGGACGATGAACTCAGGCGTTTCGCAACTCGAATTTGAGGGGCGAAAAATGCTGAGTCTGCAATACGTGGAATTGCTACCTGTTAAGGTGTGGCAAGTCCACGAAGACAGGGCGTGGCACTTTCAAGAAAATGCTACGAAACTCGAAATTTTACGATCTCAAAATTTCGAAAAGAGAAAAATTACCACTAGAATCTACCTTTTATCTCAAAATGGTAGAAAAATAATATCTGTGGCTCAACAAAAAGGATTTTTAAGATTGAAAATCCTACCGCTGCCACCAGTGGTCTTTATGTTATGTCCGCCGCTTAAATTTAAGTTTATTATCCGAGATTTCTCCTTTTGGTAGCGATAGAAAAATTTAGACCAGCGATTTGGAGGTTGCGGACAACAGTAAAAAATACGAGGGAGAGATTATTTTTCTATAATTTATTTTTATTGTGGATCTTTCGAAGATTAAGAACCCTAAACGTCTCTGAAGAGACTGGTGCTCTTGTAGTGAACCAGATATTTTATGAATGAGTTGAATGTTAACCTTTCACTTACCTTTCGACGAATCTTTCTTCTAGCACGGCAGGTTAGATTCCTCCAGAACGTTGCAGCTCACTCAGCTTCCTCCTGTAGGATTTGGTTGGATGGGTGCGGCTGGGGTTGTAGGATGTGAACTTATGTGCTACTCTCGATTGATACTCGCAAGGTTGAATTATGATTTTGTATATTTATTTACTGTTTCTGTTACAATTCACTTGTACACTGAATCTTTTTCATAGTAACTTATAAAAACTATTACTTTTATGGTTTTATTTTACTTTTTAGAACTTATTTAGATTTTATTAGAATTTTAAGATATATGATAAATGCGTCCTTATCACACCCGAAGGGTTTTATGCGCAATTAAACTCGGACCGAGATGGAATCACAAATACACGTGATTTGTGTCACTATTTCGATCGGACCGGATTGATTTATTAATCCTTAAGGATATTTAACAGGTAAATTAATTTCAATGATTGCCTATTCAACGCCTAAGCGGAAGATGCTCAGGCTTTTTATAAACTTTGCTTTAGCAATTGATGGGGAATTTTTAATTATTGTCATTGGTGAAAGGTGACGACAGTTTATTGATTATTTGTTAAACTTATTGCAGTTATCCTCCTTCTATTCTTTGTCGCATAAAGGTGGAAAAGCTGACGCTGCGTTTTCGCGCGCTTTTGAAAAGAGGAGCTCAGTAATAATTATTTTCAATAATTATTAAGTAAAAAAAAAATTTATTTGGACATAACATTTACAACAAATTTACTTCTGCAGCTCATGAGTTTAAAAAACTATTACTTATTAGTTATTATAATAATGAAAATTGGAATTATTGACCATTTTACAATAATTTATTTTTTACAAAGAAATAAAAATAGCATAAACTATAGTACCCCCATTTTTTAGATTCTACAGATTTCTTAGGCCACTCTACGGAAAATTCGACAGTTGTTGATGTGGTAACACTGCTCTCATTTACTCTCAATATACTTAGTATATGCACTGTCGAACTGTCGACATATAGTATACTCGGGAAAAAATCACCATGCCTGACCGTGCTTGATTCATGCATAATTTATGCTTGATCCTGCATGACTCATTCTAATTCAGGCTTGCTCATGACTTACGTTAGAAATAATTGTATCAAGAGATATAATCCCTTGGGAAAGATCATGGTTGAGCATGCTCTGTTATCCATGATCATGCACGGTGCAGACATGATCGTACAAGCCTATGCATGACCAACCTTAATCTTTCACGGTTATATGCAAATAGTGAAAAATATTCATGAATATTCAGACTTGATCATACATAACTAAGCATACTCGTTCATATTCATAAATAAATGTTGGTCATTAATAGGAACTGTTGGATTAATTATAATTATTGTTTCCTTTTTATTTTAATATTTATTTAATTTAGATTGATTGCCCGGGAAAAAATCAGCATTCATGATCGAGCATGATTCAGGCAAGACTAAGCATGTTCGAGCATGGATCATGCATGGTCAAACATTACAAATAATTTAATCTATATCTATGATTAAAAACTCCGATCGAACCGATCGAATACGATTAAAATCCGATCGAGTTTCAATTGGATTTGATTGAGGTTTTTAATTAAAGATAATAATATATTTTTTATGAAAAACTTCAAATAATTAAACATTTATTTTTATTATGACTATAGTAGTAGTTAAAATTATCATTTTTTTTAACAATAATTAAATTGTACTTAGTTTATAATTTTTGGTTCAATTAATAACTAAAACCAATCTTATTGAAATGAATTTTATAAAAAATTGTTGTTTCGAATTAATTTAAGATTGAATGAATAAATTATTAAGAAAAAAATATAATTGCTTTTTTTAAAGTGAAACGTCTTTACGGAGGCTAAAATTGTTTTTATTTATTGCAATTGAATTTTATACAGTAATTTCTGTGGAAGTGTATCTTTATTTATAGAAATTACTTTTTATAAACCTTTTAATTTAGTTCTTTTTAATTATAGATAGTTGCAAGAACACAAAAATTATTTACAAATTTTTAGACAGTAACCATGTTTTTTGTTAGTGGTTTACAAATTTAGAGATTTTTTCGATTGGGGCTTTTTTTATTTTCAAATTTTACAATTCATATTTATAATTTTACATTTAATTAACATAAATATATTTTCAGATATTTAATTTTCTTCTTACAATTTATAGTTTTTTAAATTTTTACTCCAGCTGAATATAACATCACGGTTAAAGAAGAGCACAAACACGAGATATATCAGGATCTCCTGTATGAAATTGCAAACTTTACCCAGGCTACCGTGTTAAGCTTGTCCTACTTATTGTTGGCGTCCTAGGAGGGATGAAACAGAATTTTGTATCTGCATTGGCTAAAATCCAACTTGCTCATCACAAGTTGAGTTTTTGGCATCGAAGATGCAAAAGGCTGTAATTCTCGGATCCCTCCGTCTCCTAAGGCAACGAAACTTGGCCTGCTGCGCATGCTGATCATCTTGTTGATAGAGCATCGCAGCAGTAACGATTTGGCGCTCAGATGAGGCACTCGGTAGAGTCGGACTACCAGGAATAACCCCCTGAGCAATTAACAAAAAAAGAAATAATAATAATAATATTTGGGGTGTGTTTTGAAATAGTTTTATACTCGTAGATATATTTATTAAACATAATATTTATTGAATATTTAGTTGTTTACACGATTCATACATAATTTTTATTGAATATTACGAATACATGATTGAATATATTGTATTGGAATATTGCCACCAATAAAACCTGTATTTTTACGATGTCTTTTAATATTCATGAAAGTATTATAATATTCTTCTACAATTTAATCGTTTTTCCAGAACTGTCCGTCAAAGATTGATAAAAATTCAGAGAGTGTAGAATAAGTAGACATATTTTGCAAATACATGATACAATATTGGCCGCACACTTGAGAATTTTCCTGTTGGAGTCGTTGATTGTTATAAGTGAACTGTGTGCAGATTCTACTGAGCCATCTGATGTGTTCTGGAATGATTAGAGGTAATCCATAGCTATCGAAGTACCATCCCGGCACTGGCGATTAATGTAGATGGCAACCCAGTGTTGCCCTGGTTGCTTGTATCCATCTGTATTGACAACTAGAGCGATCGGTTTTGTCAATATTTTTAAAATCTTGTCCGCCGGGTACTAACCTACTGTATGGTTCGGAATGTACTGAAGAGCTTTGAATACCTGTACAGTGTTCATTACATAGAAAACAATTTTGCTGATCATGCGCACTGTATGTTGGGTCTTCTTGGAAAACTTTTTGATCGATAGGTATTTTAATTAAGCAGCATCTCCGTTCATCAACTTTATCACCGTTTATTTCGCCGAGTAACCATTTTTTCATAACGCACGCACGTGATAAGGCACACTGGTTATTTTTTAATGTACTTGCTGATACGCGTTTGCTATGCAGCATGCATACAAGATCTGCCTGTGATTGGTTCTCAATGGATATAGCGTTTTGCATACTGTCTATATCTATCACTACTCGACACAGGAGAGTCTCTAAAAGCTTTTTAGACACAGCACCTTTGGTGTATACATTCGTAGCGTCCCTGGTAAATGCTCGTGAATTAGCGTATACATATCTCACGACAGATTCACCATCGTACCAATGCACACCATTTCTTTTTGTAATTAAATTATTTTTTTTTTGACGTTTTATATTCAATAGTGAAAAATCAAATTCTGAAGACAGTATCCAGTGCCCAATAACGTTTGCTTTCGAACTTAAACACGCTATCTTTTTAGGTGAAAATTCACAATTGTTGTTAAAAACGACATTAATGTCTACCACAATATTCATCATGTTTGTACACACAACTGCTTAGAAGTAGATTTACTTGTGTTCTAAATTTAAAATTTTCATAGCCGTCTTTTATATTCTTTTTTCTGCTAATTCAGCATTTGAGCCGGTAAAATCAACAGATATTTGCCTGGAGGCATCTATTTCTATAACGCTGTCATACTCAGCATATACTATACAGTTGATTGTTGTTTCTAAAGCTTCAGCAAAACGCACTTCTATTCTAACGCTACCACGGCGTATCAAATTCCAGTGTCAATTACTGTTTGCTGACAAATCGGCTGTCAAATCAAAAGCAAATAAACAATGTCCTTTTGGGTATTCGATGCGATTTGTCGTGTTACCGCCATTTAGAAAATGCACACCTGTTCCTGAAAAAAAAGTATGATGAGCGTCTATATGTTGACCACCGTCTGAAAAATCGGGTTGTAATGGTTTTGTAGGTATTTAACACCCATCGACGTAAAGTGATAAATAGTTAATTTTAAAATGTTGAAAATTAAAAGGATTCGAACTTTTATCACCATTAAAGGCTTTGTTATTTACGGACCCCAGAATAACTCTTTTCGGTATTTGACCCAGTATTACGTTATCAATTGTTTCACCATGAACGCCTGTATGAATTGAAACCGCTTTTACCTCTACACGTGTTATAGGATATTTTGCAGTGGTTTTAGTAAGAGATATAGCGTGGGCAAGTAAAAAACTAGGCGCGATTTTAGCTCTTCTCACAACTAGGCTAGCTTCTTGAATATGGAGAGTACAATTTTGACTATCAGCACCACCCATAAGACAAAACGAATCACGAGATCTTTTTAGGCGTAAATGCATTTCTACACTATTTATAAGAAACCTTTCTTGGTTATAAACATCACAGTGTAAATGACTAATAAAATCTAAAGTTTTTCCACAAGTCAAGAAACTCCGACGTGTTTTAAGGCCCTCGTTGGCATCGGCTACATCATCGAGTTTACTAGGTGTATCTTCAGCCCAACCCACAGTCGTTATGTGTGATTCTTTAGCATCATAACCGTAGTTTAATAACGTTTCTATGTACGCTCTGTACGCATATAAATTGTTAGGTGTTGATACAGGTTTTTGATTGAATAATACATCGACTTGATTGAAAACGGAGTGCAATAAATTATTTACAGAACCGACTTTTGGTGATGTTGCTCCTGCTGCTGCTGCTGTTGTTATTGGGGGATTTTGTTTTATAGTTACACGGACACTGAGCATTGTATGAGCAAGATCGATGTATTCATCACCTTAGCCTTGAACAACAAACTCAATTGGTGAATTATCTGTTAATGATGAAATTGGTTTGTAATACACCCATTGAGAACCTTCAATCGCTGTTTGTGTAGGCGGCAATGAAAACAGCTCCAACTCAGATTTTACGCATTCACATGAATGTATATGTAAAAAAGCCATTATAAACTGTTATTGAAATATGTCATACATACTACGCTGTTTTGCTTTAGTATTCTTGACTGCGTTTTTCCGTTTTTTCTGTACTGTATTCTTCTTCTTCAGGGTGGCTTTCTTGTGAGGTTTTTTCTTTTTATTATTTTTCAATTTTGGTTTAGAACCTTTTTTACTACGTTTATTTTTCACCACACGACCTCTTTTACTTGGTAACACACCTATACTGCCGGTATTTAGCAACTGGCTCGACACATACCCTGACCCTGTCATAAAACTATCAATTTTTTGCTGAACTTTGCGTTTTAAGTTATTACCCGATTCACGGACACGTGTTTGAAGAGATTCTTTAATAGGTACGTCATGATTTAAAATATCATAAGCTATATTCACTCCCGACCGCGCAGCATCTTTCCCCACAACTTTAGCACCACTTTTCAAAAATGGTAACACTTTCCTAAACAGACCTCCAAGAAAACTACCAATCCCATGACCTCTTTGATAAGGTGAACCTATATAAAACTGGTGAATGCCTTCGTAGTCGCGGCTACCACACCCGTATTGCATCAGTTCGTAATGTGTCATTATTTTAAGTTAACCAACTCTTCGGAAGTGTAACGTTACTGACGATGTCTCACTTTCAAATGGTATAGGTTTACCAAATTCATCTCTTAGATCAATCGTTGTAAACTGTGTGCGTGAAACAGGTATATAGCGGGGTGGTGAGGCCGCTTTTTTCGAATTTAATAAGTGAAAACCTAAACATGCAAACCTTCTCAATAAGACAATTTATAGATAAATTGAGACAAATATAGATAGCCCTAACTGGGAGGAAGAGTCTTGTGGATTGAACCCTAAAATAACCTGCAGTCGTTCACTAATTTCTAGTCTGTGTGATGCATCATCATCTGCACATGCTTTATAGGCTGAAACATATCCGCCTGAATCGTACTCGAATTTGACAAAGTCAGAAAACTCTTTTTGTTTATGAATAGCCTCTAATAGTGCTTCGATAGATTTATACACGCCATAAGGCGCGTAGCCTAAAATTACTTTGTCTTCCCGATCTTCAGGAATACTATCCTCTGTACCACTAGACTTTATATAATTAAGTATACCTAAATAACTGTCTTCATTATCCTGCGTAATATGAAGAAAAGTCATAGGCATTTGAATTTCTGTCAATCCAATTTTCCATTCACCTGGTAGTGTTATAGCATGCGATAACCGTGTAAAAAATCTTGTAGTCGTGTTTTCAGGAAAATACACCATACTACTGTTACTAGGGAGAACAACGTAAAAATTATCACGCACATTTGCCAATTTTACCGCACGCGTGATAATTCTTCAGTGTAAAAAATATTGTTCATCACTTTGTTATTCAAATCTTTTAATAAATATACTACAGGATGCCTGTATGTAGAGACAGATGCAATCCTAAAAAATTCCTTTTGACCAACCGCTTTCATACCTTTTCACGAACGGTGCTTTCGCTTTACTGATGCGTACCAATTCACCAGCATTATATTTAGGTTGTCTTACTGTTCTTTTGACATACCGTTTTTGTAAATTATGAAATGCTTCATCAGCCTTCTCTTTGTTAACTTCATATGGGGCCATTTTTATACCACTATGTTTTGCATGATTATAGCTATACTCAATTTTTTGTAGAACTTCAACGTATTTCTTTGAACGTGCGTGTTTGAAATACCGCCATAGTCTCTCTTGAAGAGTTCTGTTGAAACGCTCAACAACGGCAGCTTTAACATCAGGGTTTCTAACTGTTCTAAATATTATATCATGTTTCTTTAAGAGTTCTTGACATAAGTTGCCCAAAAATTCTTTACCTCTGTCTGTCAGTAATAATCGTCGTTTACGTGACCTTGCTCGTTTCAAAATTTTTTTAAAAGCTTATGCGACACAAATATTCGATTTATTAATTACGGGTGCTTCCCAAACGAACTTACTCGACACATTGATAACAACTAATAAATAACCAATATCATTATTGTATGATGAAATATTGCGAACGTCAATTAAATCAGCCTCCCACACATCGTCAATTCTTGATACATTATAACATCTTCTGTCAAACCTGTGTCTGTTCATGCGGTGTGTATTCTAGGTTTCTTGTTTTTCCAACCATTTTTGAACACTCCTTTTTTTAAATAAGTCCGTTGGATGATCCGATTCGATACTCTTTTTTAAAGAATTAACACTACCGATAAAACCGGCAAAATGGGCCGGGTTCTAGTAAGTTTTTTCTAATTTTTTAAATATTTGAGCTTTACCCATTTTATTTTCCTGCATTGTGAAACGACTTCACCGTACTGATTATCCGTACCTGGTGTGTAATCAGAAGACGTGTCTATACGTAACTGCGTTCTATTTATATTGTGTTGTTGATATTATCTTCAATGCTGGAGCTACTTTCTTCGCTAATTTTGTTACTATTAGAGGTCTGACGTAATGTATTTCTTGGTGTTGATGCGGATATATCACGGGAATGAAATAAATTATGATTTCCTATGTATTCACGAGGTACATGCGTTGCACGAAGAATCCTGGAAAATTGACGTTGCCCAATAGCGTGGCTATTTTTTCTGTGTCGCATAGCGTGATTTATGAGATCAATAATATTTGAGCCTATTATCGGTTCATTATTGATAGTTACTAAGCCATTAGAATCCCATGATATAACATCAAAAGGTAACTTTTGTAACTTCTGTAGCAATAATTTTGCTTAATTTTAAAATTTAGATGGTACGCTTCTAATATTTGTACTATTAATAGTTGAAAAATCCTTATCAAGAGTTTTTTCAATAACCGTTCTTTTACTATGGTGATATAATGTGTTTTCATTGATCGGTTCAAATTTGTCAGCGTCTATTAGTCTCAAATACTTTTCTAACACTTGTGAATAAGCAGACCATTTTGCACGATTGTCTGGATATGTATCAGAATATAATATCCGATACATTTCACGATCTAACCTCGATAGAGTTGTTCCTGTAGTTTGTATACTTTGCTTTTGTGATGTAGTCACATCTGCTAAATTTTCACCCGTTCTTGTTACAGCATCGGTTGTAACAACTGTTTTTTCAGGAAACAGTACTATTTTACGGGCATGCTCCATTTTAATTAGATATAAAGCTGGATAATAATGTGCCAAGTATAGTTGCTAAAAAAAGCGGTAAAAATCCACCTTTTTGAAAAATTATTTTCTTTTTCTGTTATAGGCTACTGTTAGGTGAAGCTAATTTTCTCAAGACCGGTGCGTGGCGTTTTAATTTTTGTTTTTCTTGCTGTTTCAAATCAACACTACCTTGTGAGATGTTCAAAGCACACTCGCAGATACACCTTATTAATACAGTATCAGCCTTACGCAGCACAGCTTGTCCCCGTTCTTTAGTCATAGAGCATATAGCCTGTAATAAAACTAATGTTTTTTTCCCGAGAGGTAGCTTCTTTGCCATTACGGTTCTTCTATTGTTTGTAATATTACAGTATACACTGTTTTAACCAGTTGAATCCGGTACGGCGTTAGGTCTTAACTCCTCATCGTAACGTGGACGATATGTGTTTTGTTCTAAGGACGATACTGTACTGAGATCTACACCTTTTGGTACATTACCACAAGACACATTGCGAATAAAGCGACAATTTGATTGCCAGCGCCTATGGTCACTCATGGGATTGTCTGTTTCAAGCTAATCACATATTACTAGGTCACACTCAAAACATTTAACACTATCACATTTACCCGTATAATAGAAACCAGCATTTGTTAGTTTTTCTGGAGAAACCGACGCCACAGGCCATTGTGAATAGCTTTGCATTCTTATTGCTTCTGAAAGATAACCAATATTGCTATACAGCGTAATTAAAGCCATTATAAAAATTATTACTTACTTAGATTTTTTAGAAACGTATGCAATTTGGTATTTATCGTCAGGAAAAATACACGTACGGAAACGAAAATTTTCGGGTGTTGCTTGTTTCAAATCAAAAAGAAGATAACTATGCGCCTTAGCTGTAGCATCATAATATATTTCTTGTAAAAAAAGAGGATTTTCGGGACATACTTGTCGTGCTAAATACTGTATTCGTGAGCGGTCTCTAGGATTTTTAAAAATTACTAAATAGTTTGACTCTAATGAGATATCTCTCTGCCCACGGCCTTGATAGAATATATTTTGCGTAATAAATATTACACTATAATTTTTATGATGACTGCCTTTCGTAAAACGATCAACAACCGTATTATTTCCGGCTTCACGCATCAAATCATCAATAATAATTAATTTGGCGTTATTATCAGAACTATAATCGTTATTATTAGGTAAACTGTCACGAAATTTAATTTTTTCAAAGTTCGGGTATTCTAAATATGTGGGTTGCCACTCAGCATAGTAAAACTGTTTTACCACAGCTTGTGGGCCCGCAAATAATTCAAATCTGCGGATGTTTCCAGCGAGGTTCCATTCCACAGATTATAGCAAAGTAGTTGTGTTCGTAAAATTTTTGGGTATCATATTATTTAAAAATTTATATGAACGGTTTTGACCGCTCTTCGATAATCCAATCACGTAAACTTACAGCTTGATTTAAAAGAACAGTTCCAATCTTTAACTGTACACTTCTGCTTTAGAGAATGGTGTAAAGAACACTGTGTTTTGATATTTTTCTTTAAAAAATTAAACTTTGGACATTCAGCCTCATCCTCTTCTGAATTTATTATTTCTCTTTTTAATATTTGCTCAGGATATTTTGCTTTGATTTGTCCACGTACATAAATAAACCGCGCTTTTTCAGAGTAAGAAGTTAAAATACACACTGTTCTCCAAAAAATAGTACAACCGTTACACCATTTTATGCCGTGTACATTACGTGTGACAAAATCATTTTCCCGTTTAGCCTCTATTGTTAGTTTATTATACGGAAAAGGTGATTTTATTACCTAGTGGGCCTGTATTGTTGTATCGATGCTAACCACACTAATTTCTTTTACACAAAAGTTGTCATAATTATCAAATAGTCCTTGAACATCAATAACAATATCCATTACTCTATAAAGGTAACACACGGTTTACTATTGCATTTATAAATACTGAATAACGTCTAACCATGTAACACAACTAAGTCAAACATTTTCTGTTCTAAAAACTTATACAGTATGAACCATAATTACTAATATATAGTAAATTATAAAAAATTTTACTGCTGATGCTATACATTTATTTATTTATAAAATATACAAAGAGTTCTATACACTTTTATAGACATTTCTTTATAAAATATACAAAGACTTTAATACATTTTTATATACATATACATATACATAATACATAATATATCCAATTTCAATCATGGCGGCTATTTTTCATAAATATTTTATCGTATTGTTTATAATGTTAAATAACCGAATGGTAAAGACCTATGTTCATTAGTAAGTCTACGTTTTATATATTGAAGCTTTGTTGTCTTTGATTCTTTACGCGTTACTACATCATGAAAAAGTGTGCGTCTTATAGCGTCATACGTAATTATAATAGGTTCAGTATCATCACATAATATAAAAGGTCTGATTGTCTTATAGTTGATTTTTTGACTGTTTTCAAAATTTAATGTTATTTCTTTAACCTTGCACACTTCACTAGTACTGCCGTCTGGTTTGCGGACGATGTACGCATAAAATTTAGGGCCACCTGTTACGAATGATGATATAAAACTACCTGGTCCAAAAGATTCTAATTTGTCAGTTAAGTCGCCTAAGAATTTACCGGTTGCTGGTTCGTATTGATTATCTTTAGAAATGTAAATACAAGAATCTGTATCGCAATATAACTCACGTTCACCCAAGTTTTCTAAATAGTTGTATACGCGGCTATAACAACATTCGTTGTAGGTGAAGCTGTTATACTATCAGCGCAATTTATATAATTTATATATATTGTTTTATCATTTACCGGTAGAAAGCCCGTGATTTCAATCTGAATATCTTTTAGCATCTCCGTTAACCGTGCTCTAGAAGTGATAATTTCAGTTTGTGGAAAATTTTCCCGTTGCCCAAATTTTCCCCAAATTGAATTCAAACTCAATTTAGCCACAGCTCGTAAGCCCTCGTTTTTTGCAATTCTTTCTTTGTCTAGCTTTATACTTTCACCTTTTTTATATTCATCAATATAAGCATCTTTTTTTTTCTCAGTGATACAGTCTTTAGGATACCCGCTTAATTCCGTTTTAATTTTCAAAAACATGTTTATGTCATTGGTAAATAAACCCTCTGCACCTTTTTCCGAATTATATTGTGCTATTTTATAATACCATATTTCATGTACTTTAATGATAACATAACCTTTACTTATTGCTTTGCGTAGTTCATCAACTACCCATGTTCCTGTAAACGCTCTAATACTATCCTCATCGTGGTCGCAATCGTATTGATTTAAAGATAAAGCAAATGTATAGCATAATGCAAAGATAAGTCTATTATGAAGCTTACACGGTAATACGGGATGATAAAGGTTGCGTGGAGCCAGAATTGTACATTTTAGAAGACCTTCGATATCGGTTAGATCATTATTCTCTTTAACCAGTTGCGAGCACTCATGACCCGTAAAAATTTTAGGGTGACCTATGGGAAATTTACCTGTCTTACAAATATATGGATCAAGTGAGCAAACATCAACATATTTTATTTTTTCCCCTTCTACGACATCGTATAACTGTATAAAATTTTCATTGCGTCCCCCAAAAAAGGCATCACGAGGATTCAAAGGGTGTTTATCAAGCAAAGGGTGTGATCGTGAAAATCTAGCTTTTTCTGGATCTCTTAACAAAAGTTTATCATATTGGCACTCCCATATTTCTATTAATTTATAACCTAGATGTCGGATTTTTTCGGAAGTTGCTAAAGTACGCTCGTATCGCTCATCCATAGTATGCCCTTCACCTAATTCTTTATCACGATTCACACGATAGCACTGTAAACAAGCATGCCAAAAACAACTGTGAAATTGTAAGACAACGCGTTCATTAGTTTTAATATCTACATAATAACCGTCAACAGCTATACCTGCTTCTAAACGATATTCTTTACAACGCGAGGCGTTGATAATTTGGCAGCCTAGTTCGTATTCTTTTAATATCAGCCATGAGATAGCTTTAATAGACTGTGTTGACCGCCATCTATAACTCCCATTAGGTGGTAAAATAGCTATCGTATCAGACTTAAGAAAATTTCGTCTAAATATTTTTGAAACTGTTGATGCTATTGTAGTGCATTCAGCAAACGGGCGAACATTACCGCAATTTATAAACAATTCCTGAAACGACATACAAGCTCTACGTAAAACAGTAACATCTGTTTGACAATAAAATTTAAACTCGTGTTGAAAATATAATTAGCTCGTATTTTTTCATTATACCATGTCAGGAAACAATCACACTCACTTTTAATCATTGTGTTCGGGGCATAATATTTTATATCAGGCATAGGACCTATATAATTTACATTTTCAGGTGTATTAAAAAAGTGTGGAAAGAAACCTTTTTCTATTTCTCCAGCAAATCCGAAAATTTTAGGTAACTTACGTAAAGGCATGTGCAAATAATTTAAACTATCTAAAAATATAGTGTTTTTCAGAGTTATCACGATAATTTTAGTACCGTTTAGTATTAATTTAGGTAAACGCGTTTTGTTACGTTCTAGCATGCATCGTAAAATAAACTGTCTGTCGAAACTACTAGCATTGTGTGCAATACAAATTACTTTTGTAAAAGCCTTATAAGTTTGTTATGATAACTTAATAAGTTCTTCAACAGGATTTCATCAAAAAGAAATTCCCGTTGCCCGCAAAAACTACAAATATCTGATACGTCTTTATCATTACAACAATAAGAGCATGTTTTTTGTACAACGCATAAATTAGAAACTTGAAGATATGTATCACTAGAAACTTTAACGCGCGTATGCTGCTGTGTCTCAAAATTATAAAATAAAAATATAACTTTTGGTAACTTTTTTACCATTAACGGAGCCATATAACTATAGTAATTAATAAATCTCTTACTATTACATACTTTACAAAATACGTTATCACAATCATGCGGATTTTTACCACCTAAACGTATTAGACGACAGCATACACTACAGATTTTCATTGCTTTACAGACGCTGGCATCTTTATTTTTCCTTTGTAAATTACCAGAACCCTTAACAAGATGTTTTTCATAACATTTGTTATTCGAAAACCACCTATTGCATAATGTACAAACGTACTTACGTGTATAATTACAAACAGGCATTTGTTTACAGCGGGGGCATCTTTTAGAACACCTATGTTCTAAACTCCTTGAATAACCTATATTACATAAATTACAAAACATTTTGCTACCTATAGCCTCTGTTAAATTCACAATTGGTTGAAAATGTTGTGGATCTTCGTAGTATAATATATATATAACATGTCGTATACAACCAAAAGTTAATTGAACAGTTTCACGCCCATCAAATACAGGTTTATTACCTTTACCTAGAGTTAAAAATTCATAAATTACAATAGCTACACCCATGCGTTCAAAATATTTTTGAAAAGTAAATACGTGCTCGATGCCGCATCCCCTATTAGAAATTTTAACACCCGCTTTATGAACCAAAGACAACACTTCCATTTTTTGTAGATTACATCTATTATCGGTGATTGATTTCCATTTCCGATGTAATTTACCTGTACGTATTTCGCCTCTTTCAACATAGGCCTGACCAACTACTAATGACCGCGGTAAACATAAATTATCATTATTATTGATAGGTATTATAGATTTTTTGTAAATAAATTGATGCGTTAAAATTTGTCGACCTATGCCTTCAACACCGTCTACAGTAGAGACTGTAATAACTGATTGGTCGTCTGTTGTGATAGTACCAGCGCTTTGTGCTACGTTACTTAGCAATAAACCTGGATCGTCGGGCGTATATGTATTAGCTTGTTTAAAACGCGACCATAAGGGTCCTGACGTGAATCTATCACAATTGATTGTAAATCTCACATAGTCATGACCTCTGCATTTCGAGGTAATGTGTGTTATAATGTCTCTCAAACTGCCTTCAAGTTATTGAATATTATTAGTATTTCCAGGTGGTTGTAAAATACGAATAACGCTCTCCGACCCTTTTGCACCGAATTTTTTGAATTGTTTAGAGTGTTCTTTTTCAATAATAAAACGTTGGCCTGGCGGTTCTATACTCCAAAAATTGTTGTCTTTAGAATGTTGTAAGGTTGCATGTTGATTAGCTGTCTGGATTTTCAAACGGACACTTCTTGTTAAAACACCACCTCGTTGGCCATCTGTATAATAGTCAAAATACCAGCTTAACTTACTTGTTCTAAAATTTATTCTTCTACATGATCAGCACTAAGGTAGGTGTTAACAAAATCTACGGAAATAATAGATATTGGTCTAATGAAATATAGTATTTGTTTAAAATTTAAATTTACCTATTACGGAGCGGGTTTCACTATTTTCCGTTTCAGAATCAGAATCGACGTTCATACGAGCTTCAGATATTACACAAAGTGTATATCCCTGCTCTCCTTGGGGTGTTCCTTCTCCAATACCAAAATTTTTCATATAAAATTCATCTTCTTCTAATATTAACCGTGCAAGAGTGTCAATATCCTCATTTTCCGTTTCATTTTCAGCGCTGCATGTATCACATGATAAAACCGATCGGTTATCATTGTCCTCATTACCATCATCATCATTATTGCTGTCTGTTATCATCGGAAAATATTCAACAAATATGTAGTTTCCTCTGTCAACGTGAAACCAACCAGTCTGATCCTTTATGTCGTGGGATCGTATTGTTGAAATGGTTTTTTTCGAACAATCGATCCAATTACCGTTATCTTCACGTTGTTGAGGAGAAGTGGAAGGCTGAGGCTATAAAAATTTGATGTAAAATAATTTAAAATATTCGCGCAGGTTAAAATTTTACGTACCTTAATGGTGAAAGAAGAAGGTACAGTAGACGATTCAGCAGCTTTTGCATCATCATCATCATTATTCACGCTGTTGTTGACATCATTAGAGAGCGGGTAAGAGGTTTTCTTTACAATGTTGGTCTATAATATAAAAAATATTCAACACAATTGATTTTCAAAATTTTTAAACTCAATAGTGAAAATTTTAATATGTAAATGTATAGCAGTACATACCATAAGCTGTCAACATTTTAGAAAGTCTTTTAGCCTGCTTCTTTTTACTATGTTTGGAACAACCACACACAGTGTGCATAATTTTAACACTTGATAAAATCAAACCGTTTTCATATGCATTACTTATTATGCTAGCTGGTACAAATAAAATAATACGTTTTAATAGCAATAACACTGCTTCTTCTGAAAAATATTGCCAAACTTTTAAACGGTCGTCCGGAAACAGTACTGTTAATTCAGGCTTATTATTACGTAGAAACATCTCTAATTGTGTAACCTCATCATAGATATATTTATTAATTTGCTGTATTTTTAAATAAACCACACGTGTACGCTGTTTTGAATAGTTCTTTAAACCGTAGTTTATTCTGTCATGTATAAATGTAAAGTGACAAGACAGTACAAACATAAGGTAAACATCATATTTTCTGTTGATGCTTCGTTTTGCAGACTACCGTAGCATCGTTATGATGTAATTGTAAGTATATATATATATATATACATATATATATATATATATATATATATATATATATATATACGTTAGTTTATTTGAAAATTATATTATTAGATGAACAGCTTGGAATCCGATATTAATTTATAAATTGTTTACATATTTTATCGTTTATTGTTATATACAGGTCATTTTTAGTTTTAGTAAATAATGTACTAAAACTTTCAATCAGTAAATTGAAGATACCCAAACGTATAAATGTAATTTGTATATTTTAAATGTTAATTAATCATGTATTTATTTAATACTTTTTGACCTAATAGCATTACTAGTATTTTCAATACTGAGAAACATTAGCTCAGCACAATAACTTAATAATAATATAAAATTATAATATTTGTAACAAAATGAAAACGTTGTTGTAGCGAAGTTAAATATTAATGTCAGACAAAACACGTGAAATTGTGTTATCTGAGTGTATACGGCGTTGTAAAAATTTTAAAAGCGTATGAGGGAATCGAATATCTTAAATGTTATTTAACAGTGTTTTTATTCAATATTTTTGACTGTCTAGCATTTTCAGGGTTTTTGTTACTGGAAAATAACTGGTAAGCCAAATGAGTTAATAATAATATAAAATTATATTATTTATAACAAAATAAAAACGCTTGTATAGAATAATTACATATTTCTAAATGTTGATCAGATAAAACATAGCCGTTTTGCGGAGTACTGGAGCTGGATATAAAGATGCATCTGTAACTACACAGTCGTATTACTAAAAGTGTCTTAACGTTGGTTATTATGAAACAGTATGATAATTATTTAATTGCGTTCAGCTACAAAGGTATGTGTGGCTGCAAACATTCATTATTCGTGTAATTTTAAAAATACCATAATTTATAAGGGACGGAATTAATACTTTTCGGATATTCGCAATGGATCTATTAAAAATCAATGCCGTTAGCCGCTCGAATCACATTTTGCCAACCATAAAAATTACTGACTTAGAGGAAAATAAAGAATACAAGGTTTCATCAATTCGCCTGGTGGACAATGCTAAATGTAAAACCGTTGTGGCGTCTTTGAACGATGAAAACAACATTTTCCTACATGCACGAACCGCCAAAATTTGGATGAAAAATCTAGAGCAGATCGAGTTAATGAACGCTGCTGCTATGGCCAATAAACTGTACATATTTTACATTGGTACGCAATATTGCAAATTTGAATTTATATCAAAAGAAGCCGCGTACATAATTTGCGAACCTAAAGAATAATATTTTTAAAAATTGTTTGGCTTATGTTGTAGTAAAAGATGTATTTTGGATAGATTATTATTTATTAGTAAATAGATAATAATTAACGTCATAGAGCGTATTTCATGAATTATTTAAAATAACCTAAAAACAATTATTATTATTATTATTATTATTATTATTATTATTATTATTATTATTATTATTATGATTATTATTATTAGTATTAGTATTATTATTATTATCATTATCATTATCATTATCATTATCATTATCATTATCATTATCATTATCATTATCATTATCATTATTATTATTATTATTATTATTATTATTATTATTATTATTATTATTATTATTATTATTATTATTATTATTATTATTATTATTATTATTATTATTATTATTATTATTATTATATTATTATTATTATTATTATTATTATTATTATTATTATTATTATTATTATTATTATTATTATTATTATTATTATTATTATTATTATTATTATTATTATTATTATTATTATTATTATTATTATTATTATTATTATTATTATTATTATTATTATCATTATCATTATCATTATCATTATCATTATCATTATCATTATCATTATCATTATCATTATCATTATCATTATCATTATCATTATCATTATCATTATCATTATCATTATCATTATCATTATCATTATTCATTATTATTATTATTATTATTATTATTATTATTATTATTATTATTATTATTATTATTATTATTATTATTATTATTATTATTATTATTATTATTATTATTATTATTATTATTATTATTATTATTATTATTATTATTATTATTATTATTATTATTATTATTATTATTATTATTATTATTATTATTATTATTATTATTATTATTATTATTATTATTATTATTATTATTATTATTATTATTATTATTATTATTATTATTATATTATTATTATTATTATTATTATTATTATTATTATTATTATTATTATTATTATTATTATTATTATTATTATTAT
>OZ024706.1:19272470-19342283 GCA_964016945.1 Microplitis deprimator | reverse complement strand
TGAATATTAAGGGCTTATAAGAGTCTGATAATCTATTTTAAGACAAAAACAAAAAATTTAGGGGGCGTCGCTAAAAAAAATCAATTTGGTAAATAACGGACACCCTACTATATATATTTATGTAAAATTAACATGTGGTCAGCAAAAATTAAATTTCGCGCCCTTTTTAATTTGCGCACCTGCCCTTGCGCCGAATTTATTTTAATTTAGCGGCGTGGCGGTAGGGGGTAGATAAGGTGTACCTCGTCGCCAAACGACACAAGCAAAAATTAATCGTAACCTGTGAGCCGAGCTGAGCAGTCGCTCAATCAGAAGCAGTCTTTTTCATTTTAAAATTTTAATAAAAGTTACAGTCAGGAGGACGCCAAACCTTTCAATTAAGTTTTTTTGCGGAATTTTTGTCGTCGTTTTTTCAAGATCCAGTTACTTGTCCAGAAGGAGAACCTGGAGTATGGCGAGACACTTGGGGCAAGTTGATGTAAGTCCCTTGGCGTAAAGGTTAAATTATTAATTAAATTTAGTTTGTCAAACACGTGGGTAAAATTTTCCGAATTAATTTATCGTCTTTTATAAATCTATTTAATTAAATATTATTTATTTATCTATTTTAAATCTCTGTGCATGCGGAAAATTCGTTTCTTTTAATTGATTTAAATTGCCAGGATCTTTTTCGACCTGAGGAATTAATTATTAATTGAATATATTAGAAGACCGCTAATTATTATTAAAATAAACTGTCCGAATAAAATATATTATAAAGCTGAGGTTTATGTCGGACGGGTATTTAGGTTTTCAGAGATTGTGACACTGAAAATACCTGACAAGTTTTCGGCGCATGCGCAGTAAAATCTTTTCAACTTTAGTCAGTTAAAATTGATGTATTAATTATATTTATAAAGAATTAAATGATAAGAATAAGTATTAAATGAATAAATAATTATTTACAATAAAAGAATTTAAATTATATTTAAAATTATTTTAATTATTCTTTCAAACATTTCATATCCCAAATCAAGCCGCGTACTCAGCTACATCAGGCATTTCTGAACCCAGTGCTCAACATCTACACGAGCAACTAAGAAGGATCGTCCGAACTTCCTAGTGCGGAGAAGCTAGGGCGAACCCTTACAATGGCGCCCAACGTTTAGTTGTAAGAGTCTGATTAATTTGGAAAGTAAAAAATTTTATTAGGAGTACAAATAAGTTTCCGCCGTTTTATTGTAAATGGCGCGGCACGGAGTTTCGGTTAGCTTTCGCAGATGATAACCGGCTTAAAAAATAGTTTGGACATTCAAGAACAACATAACCTATTAATTATCATTGATTTTATATTGGTAAAATATAATTTTTATAAGTTCAAAATGTCAAAATTTGAGCCAAGTAAGCGTCATTTGCGGGAAATATTAGTTTACTTCTTTAATTTAAAGAAATCTGCTGCTAAGGCGCATCAATTGCTCGTAGAAGCATATGGTGAGGATGCTTTGAGTGAGAGAACGTGTCGAGAGTGGTTTCAAAAGTTTAAAAACGGTGATTTCGACGTAGAAGACGAAGATCGCAGTGGAAGGCCAAAAATTTACGAGGATGCAGAATTGGAGGAATTATTGGAGGAAGATTCATCTTAAACACAAAAAGAACTTGCTCTAACATTAGAAGTCACTCAGCAAGCAGTCTCACATCGTTTAAAATCATTAGGAATGATTCATAAACAAGAAAATTGGGTTCCGTACGAATTAAAGCCGAGAGATATTGAACGCCGATTATTCTTAAGTGAAATGCTGCTAGCTAGACATAAAAAAAGGGTTTTTCACATCGTATCATAACTGGTGATGAGAAGTGGATACATTATGACAATCCAAAAAGAAGAAAATCATGGAGATTACCTGGCCACGCGTCAACATCAACAGCAAAACCGAATATTCACGGAAAAAAACTTATGCTGTGTATTTGGTGGGATCAGCTAGGTGTAGTGTATTATAAGTTGCTTAATCCGAGCGAAACAATTACTGGAGCCCTCTATCGAACACAATTGATGAGATTGAGCCGAGCTCTGAAGGAAAAACGCCCTCTATACTATTCTAGACACGATAAAATTATTCTTCTGCATGACAATGCTCGTCCACATGTTGCGGCTCCCGTGAAAAAGTACTTGGAAACACTTGATTGGGAAGTGTTACCCCACCCGCCGTATTCACCAGACATTGCACCGTCCGATTATCACCTCTTCCGGTCCATGGCACATGCTCTGACGGCGCAGCGGTTCACATCTTATGAGGATACCAAAAATTGGGTTGATTCGTGGATAGCCTCAAAAGACAAGGAGTTCTTCAGACGTGGGATTCGAATGCTGCCTGAGAGATGGGAAAAAGTGGATGCAAGTGATGGGCAATATTTTAAATAAATTTATATTACCGTTCTTCTATAATAAATATTGAGTTTGTGTTAAAAAAAGGCGAAAACTTATTTGTAACCCTAATAATTCGCCATTGTGGGTTGTTTTAAAAGGAAACAATCCACCAAATGAAAGGCAGAAGAAGGTTTATAAACATTATTATTTCAATGTAAAAAATAAATTTGGTGCTTCTACGCTTTCAGGCTCAGACTTTATAAGAAATATATTTTACATTATCTTTTGTATAAAAGGTGTATTTGACGTATCAATTTCAATTGAAAACGGTTTACGATTTTGTCTTATCATGAATATATATAAAAGGAGTATCTGTAAAGTAAGGTGGAAAAAACCTCCAGATAAATGTAAATTATCGGAAATCAAATTTGACAATACAAATATTAAATATTTGAAAATAAGCGCTAACTCGGACCGCAAGGGATTAGACATTACTGATTTATTTTTGATCTTATTAAATATAAAGAAATCAAAAGATTATTTAATGTTAATATAATATGTTAATTTTATTTTCATCTAAGCACTATTAATCCGGTGGTGTAAATGGGGTAATTGGGCATACATTAATCATCACCTCAAAGGTCGTCGCCGAGTCAACAAGGAATCAGGGCTTCGATCTCAAGAAATGAAGATTAGGACAATAATCAGCCGATCCAATCAATCAAAGTTATATATTGACCACTGAATTAAATCAGTTGAATGAAAATACTTTCTTTAAATTAATTGAAATTTATACTATATTTTAAATTAGAAATAGTGACTGACTTAAGTCGGGAGGTAGCTACCTCATTTTTCATTATGAATTTTGACTTGAGTAGTTACTTCTTGAGTAACTTATAAATTACCGCAAGGCGGACGTATATCAATACGAATTTATATTTAGAATTAATAATTTCAATAATACCAAACGACCGAGTCGGGAGGTAATAAAATTACTAGATACTAACGTTTAGTTTCATATTGCTAAGTTTAAATAACATCATAAACGTTGTGTCTCAGGTTTCGGTTAAAATTCTACAGCCAAGAACTTCTTTACTATATTCAAAATGGATTTTAATTTTTGGGTTTATATAGAGTCATTGAAACATTCCTCTTTAGTTTATATAAATTCATTCATTCATTCAATTTAAGCTTATATAGAGTCAATAACACATGTTATTTGGATTATATCGAGACATGAATTTCATTTTCAGTCGTAGCGTTATTCATTTAAAACGCTGCGACTTGCTAATGTTGGGAGGTGTTACGTTCCCGTAATATTTTATTGATTAAATTAAATTAATTATTTTTAATTGAATAATTTTATACAATGTAACGGAAATCGGTTATGATAAAAGAGTCACCGTAGCTCGCGGGTAGTCAAAACAGATGACGTTGCATGAGACCCGGACCACGACGATTCTCTCACAGGGAACCTGAGATGCAGCGTCAACATTTTGTCAACTCTGTTGACTCTATTATATTTTTTTTAATGACTAAATAGTTAGTCTGACGAGAGAGCTCGTGGAGCTCAAACCTCTGCTCTCCAGCTATAATTAATAAATTATAATTAATCCTAATTTAGTTTAACCTTATTTTGGGCTGCTAGTAGGCAGCCCAAAACCCTACGACTCCATGGTTATATAGGGCGCTGCTACCGACAGCCCAATAATTCAAAAATCATCAATTAAATATTGGGCGCTGATACCAGCTGCCTAATAATTTATCCAGTTCTGGGCGCTGCCACCGGCTGTCCAGGATCATCCAAGTCTTACATCCTAATAAGCAATATGGAGACCGGGTCGCGCGATACTACACTTTAAATCGCGAAAATTAAATAAAATAATAATTTATAAAATAATCGACGACCACGGCCCACCAGGGATCTATAGACACTCTAACGAGGTCAAATCTGGACATTGATCGAAAATTAAATAATTGAAAATATTTTAATTAATCTGGAGAATTTCCAAAACCTAACATTAGAAAAAAAAAATTCTCATTGGTTAAAAGTAATTGTGAGTATGAAGTTTTTTCTATCATTTTTTTTAAATTTTAATAATGCTTAGTGTCAAAACTTCTTTATTATACTATAAAATAAATGTTGTCACAAGATCAAGTCTTAATATTAATATTTAAAGGTCGCTCAAAAAAATACAAAAATTCGATAAATTTATTTTCAAAAATATTGAGCGACCTGTAAATATTAATATTTTTACTTTAAATTTTATTATGTTTATCTACGACCTATTTAGAAATGTTTGAGCTAGTAAGAAAGTAAAGATTAAAAAAAAAAAAAAATTTAATTTCGATGATTTTAAAAATTTAATAAATTCTTGAGTGACCTCTAAAAAATTTTTTATAGAGTTGGAACTTTAACAGGAGGCTTAAAATACTTCAAACTAACAATTTTTAGTGTAAGCTTCAAAATAAAAAAAAAGTCGAAAAAAAATTGCCATCCTACTATATAACCATAACATACCATAATATTACGCTGTACACAGTCAGTACTTATAACTGCCTTGCTAATTCTATACAGTCTTTGTATTAGTCTACTTTCATAAATATTATTCTTACATCAAGTTTATTATTTCCATTCTTAATTATATTCAATAATTTTTCGAAAACGATCATCCACAACATCACAGTTAATTGTAAGTAAATAGTATCTATGTGTCGCAATACATAAATTGTTATAATAATAATTAAATAAATACATGCCAGGACTGTTTGGTGGTTGGGATGTTGAAAAAATACGCATATTAAAAAATATACCAATATTTTTACTTTTCACAGCACATAATATCACTGGGTTACAAAATTAAATCGTTGATTTAATTTATTAATAATGTTAATTGTCTGAGCTCATGAATACGTCATTAATTCAATGCCAATTATAAAATTGAGCTCGAGTAATTGATTTAAATAATTGAAGTAATTAGTTTGAATTTAGTTGAACACTGACTTGATTGTAAAAATGTCATGATAAACAGTAACATGAAATCAGAGGTTACCGAGCGAAGTTTATTATTGAACACTTGGATTACTATTTTTAATAGCACCAATGCATAAATAAATGGGATTATTGAGTTTACAATATTTATGATCACTCAATTTAATTGATTTGAATGAGTTTGTAATAAATTGCACTGAATTGAATTTATTTGTCGAACACGTGGTAGCATGATTGCAGAGGCTACTGAGCGAAAGTTAATTTTTAGTTTGATTGCAATATTGAGCATAATGGTAATTAATCAATTATAATATTGAGTCTTTTAATTTAATTGAGGACTGGTAATTATTAATTATCTAATAAAAAAAAGCACCTGTGATGTCTCCCTTGTGGATAACCTCTTGAGAAACGTGGTCTTTGATAACTGGAATTCTTGAGGTTTTTATGTAATTAATTTATGAGCTCTGGTGCCCATAATTATATAAATAATTAAATTTATATGTAGGTTAATGATAACTGAAGGTTATAAATCAATTACTTTTAATTTTTTAATTGAGATGAGCGCAAAAAGAAAAGATTATACAAAACACGTGTTTGTTACTTGAATGTATAGAGCGAAAGATAACGAAATCGGTCTTCTCGACATGAAGCAGGAAATTTAGATTGCGCATGCTTCGCACTGCGCATGATCAAGTTTAAATTTAACAGCCACGAGGCCCTAGTAGGTGCTGCCTCTATCTGCCGGAAGTGCAACTATATTTGAATTTAAATATAGTTGCAATTACGCAACATAAATATACATTAAACCTAATACACTATTCACTAATGACATCTATGGTTAGACTAATTTAATACATTGCACGTCAATCTTAAAATTCAAATTATTTTATAAATTTAAAACTTAAAATTTAAATAAGCATTTAAGATTGAAAAATTCTTAAACATTTTCCAAAATTAATCAAATAATAACAAATATTCAATTTGATGTATTTAATTTAATTTAATTCTACGATATGAATCTAGTAGATTATTATATAGGGTGCTTAAATTATTTGTATCTATTTTTAAGTCAACCGTATCGTTCAAATAAATAAATACCATTTCACTTCCATTCCTTTTTAAACCATTACTTTTCACATCAAGAATAATTATATCACTAAACTCAAAATTATGACTAGTTTTAAAATGGTGTTTTGCTAGTGCCGTCTGTTCTAATTTATTAATATGCATAAGTTTACAATCATATTTATGTTGTTGTAATCTTTTTCCTAGCAATTTTTTAGTTTGGCCAATATAAGATTTCCCGCATCTACACAGAATTTCATAAATTAGTTCTGACAGCAGTAATAAATCCGTTTTATCTTTCAATTTAGTGTATAGTGAGCCTACTGTCTTCAAGCTATACAAAGCTGGCTTTCAGTCAGTGCCAATAAAACAGTTAGAACTATGAAATGATAAGCTTGTTATACATGGAAATTTGAAATAATAAAACTTCTTCTTAACTTTATTGTTATTACTCCTACTTTGGTCACTATTAAACTTGTTTATACACATCCCAATGGAGGTCGAAAGATAGTTGTTCTTCTTTAGAAATGATTTTACTCTAGTAGTATTTTCAGAATGGAATTTCTCATGACTAAGGTTAATTGCTCTGTGTAGTAACTCCAATACGACTCCTATTTTTTAGATACAGGACGATTAGAGTTAAAATTAAGGAATCTACCTGAGTATGTCGGTTTAGAGTACCAATTAATTATTAAATTGCCGTTTGATAGACGTGATATCATCACGTCCAAAAAAGCTAGTTTCTTATCTTTTACTACTTCCATTGTGAATCGTATTCGTTTATGGATATTATTAAAATATTTTAGCAAGTTCAGTTTCAGGGACAGCTAAGAACGTGTCATCAACATATAACTTTAAGAAAAGTACTTTAAAGGGCAATATCTTTAAAACCTTCTCCAATACGTATATCATAACCACATTCGCAATTGCTGGGCTAGCTGGACCACCCATACTAGTTTCATCCACTTGTAAGTAAAATTTGTTTTGAAAACTAAAATAACTTTTTTCGAAACAGCAAGTAACCAGTTCAGTTAAAATTTTTTTTTTAAATGTAATCATTTTTGATAAGTTATCCCAATCTTCATTAATTATTTGTATAAAAAGTAATTTCGTAATTATAGTAAAAAGTGAAACTACATCTAAAGAAACTAAGAAATAATTGTTTGGTATAGTCACTGTGTTTATGAATTTCACAAACTCTGTAGAATTTTTAATGTTAAATTCACATGTGTCCAGTAATGAAGTTAATAACTTATGTAGAAACGATCCAATATTGTAGCCTGGAGCTTTGATGCAGCTAACAACAGGTCGAAGTTTACACCCTTCTCTATGAACTTAACGTAAGCCATCAATTTTAGGTGAGACTGAGTTGTAGGTTTCCAATATTTTAGCTGTAACACTATCTGTGACCGTTTCTATTTCCAGATCTTTAATCATACAATTTGTTCTCATTTGAAATTTACTTGTTGGGTCTTAGCAAAACATAATTTTTGGCACTAGCAAAACACCATTTTAAAACTAGTCATAATTTTGAGTTTGGTGATATAATTGTTCTTGATATGAAAAGTAATGGTTTCAAAAGAAATGGAAGTGAAATGGTATTCATTTATTTGAACGATACGGTTAACTCAAAAACAGATACAAGCAATTTAAGCAGCCTATATAATAATCCACTAGATTCATATCGTAGAATTAAATTAAATTAAATACATCAAATTGAATATTTGTTATTTTTTGATTAATTTTGGAAAATGTTTAAAAATTTTTTAATTTTAAATGCTTATTTAAATTTTAAGTTTTAAATTTATAAAATAATATGAATTTTAAGATTGACGTGCAATATAATAAATTAGTCTAACCATAGATGTCATTAGTGAATAGTGTATTAGATTTAATATATGTATATGTATTGCGACACATAGATACTATTTGCTTATAATTTACTGTGATATTGTGGATAATCGTTTTTGAAAAATTATTAAATGTAATTAAAAATAAAAATGATAAACCTGATGTTAGAATAATATTTATGAATGTAGATTAATGCAAAGAATGTATAGAATTAGCAAGGCAATTATGTGTACTGACTGTGTATAGTGTAATATTATGGTATGTTATGGTTATATAGGTTAGACATATAAATGTTATAACACTTATTAATTTATATGATTTTTTTGTAAAGCCTGATGAAGCAATAATGAATTGCGAAACGTTGCGAATAATAATTCGTTAATTTACAACAGTGTTTGTTCCTATATCCTCTGATAGTAATTCATTTAAACTAACTAAGGATCTGATTAAAATAAAAATTGTTATTAATTAATGATTAATTAGTGATTTATTGAATTTACGTATTATTGAATTTTTTTATTTGGAATCGTTATTCCTAAATTACACCTCCAGGGGTTGAATTTTAATTATTGTAAATTGTTTAAGGCTGAATAGCCAAAATATTATCAATTATTATTTACATTTAACTAAATATTGGAAGAAAATTTTGGAATCATTTTATATATACTCAGTTTGTGGAAACCAACAGCTATCAGGTCAATTTAATATTTATTTTCCTAAATCTGTCCTATTATCTGCAATTTATTTACTACTTCTGCTATTATTTAATACTATTACTGAGTGCTAATATTTCCAGCATTTTCAACAAAATAAGAGACTTAGATATAACCTAATAATTGAATTTTTTTTTTTACTTTAATGCGATTGGTAGGGTCCTCATGGAATTGAAAATAAATTAAATAACGTAGCTTACAGAATTAGGAAAATACCAAATGAAAAATATAAAATCGTGCACGTAAACCGTCGTGCACCATATTGTGATCAATAAGAGGAAATAAAAGAGAAGTCCGACTGGGACCCTGAACGATCTCAGTGCAGACGTTGTAAAGGGTTCCCGGGACTCTAAAGTAAATTAGCAAGAATAGGATATCTCTTTTAAACTGATAGAATTGAAAGATTTGTCTGGACGACTTACTAAAGACTGGTATGGTCCGTAAGAGAAATCTGGCAGTGGAACCTAAATAGCCTCACTATAGATGTCGTTGGAAAGTTCCCGGGATACTAAAAGAAGTTTGGCTGAGGGCTCTGAACGATCTCGGTGGTAACGCTATTTTGGAATTCCCGGGATTCTATGAGGACTGGGAATGTTCTAAGTTCGATTATTAGCTGAGGAAAGTCCGGCTGATGGCCCTGAACGAACAGTCGTTCAAGGGGATTTTCGGGATTCCTGGGACTTTAATGAGAGACTGGATATTTCTTTTGGTTTAAGTGAGCTCAGCTCAAATTAAAAATTTGAATTCTTAGGACTTATCATTGGTCAACAGTATCCTGGCTGGAGCTTTGAGATCCATCCGGAGATGACATAGTTAACATTTTTCTTAAGTAGGGCATGACTTCTGGAAAATAGGTGGATATCCTGGAGAGTTTCCGAGGGACTTTTGAAGAAAAATTTAAAGAAATAAACGAATTAAAAAAAAAAATAATGGACATACGTTACAACGTGCATTATTCAGTATCATTGATATTATAGCTATAGATAACATATCGGAATATGGTCTGAACGGATCGAGCAGTAGAACATTGAGCATTTAAGATCGGAAATTATTAAATTTGTTACGAAGAAAATTCATTGTCACGTAACGATTCAAATTATTTAATTTTAATTAGTTGTAAGTTTAAATATTTTAATTTGTAAGTTTGAATTTGAATCGTTGCGCGGGCATTTCGCCATTCCGCCGGCTGAGACAGCAGTCCGTTCGCGATACTAGCGCATGCGCGCAACGTGTGAGTGAGCACGTGTATGGAATTAATTTATTTTTATCATTTAAAAATATAAACAATTGATTTCTGTTAGTTTAAGTTTTCGTTTAGGATTTTGAAACATTTGGGATGCATAATCCAGTGCCACATTATGCCCCAACTATTGTTTATATTATCTTTTTTGTCAAACTTGTCATCCGATAATTTGATGTCATTGATGTATTGGTGAAAAGTATTGACCACCGGGTAGGGGGAAAATCAATACTTTGTTGACACGAATTTGATGATATGAACTAATTATTATTTAATTTATGGGATAAGATAAAAATACGAACATATTATAAATAAATAGTACATGCATCAGAATAATTATTCATGTATCATTCAGGGGTGGAAAAATTATCTTTATATTTAATATTTCAATTTAAAAACTAGCCCAGGGCTAGAGAAAAATAATCATAAGAGTAATTAGGGCGATTATTGCGCCACGTGAGCGACCAACAGGTGGAGAATAGGATAATTAAATTAGAAAGATACGGGCTATTGTTGTGTACGGACGCTGTCTAAAAAGTGCAGAATTATTATTGCTGATAACGAGTAGTGTTATTTATTAAAAAGTTCTATTGATAATATTCACCGGGTGAATAAAGTGTATACTTTAATTTTTTTATATTATTTGGCTGATAATTGGAAATTTACGAGTAAGTACTTTGTATTTCTTTCGTCGGATAATATTTTTCACGTGATAACCTCCCCCGGTAGTTGTTGGTCGCCGCGGAGAGTATAATTAATAAATATATTAATATCACTGAATGATACATGGGAAAATTATAAATAATTATTGTTAAATATTAATTTTTGTCATATTGTATACAGTATCCGGATATTTTTATATAAATATATATATATACGTATATAAAATATATACGACGTAGTAGGACGTCGCCGGTATACATATATATATACCTATAGTATATATATCTATAGAGCGCATGCAGTACTTGAGTGAATTCTTCAAGTACTGACATCATCATTCGGGTGAAAAAAATTCCTGAATAATATTAACTAAATAATATTATTATTTAAAATTATCTTTGAGATATTATTATTTATATTTATTATTATTTAAAATAATTAAGTAACTTTATTTTTTTCATTTATATACCCCAGTGGTCATAGATTATTATTGTACTTACTATTAATTATTATATACAAAGAGAAAATTTATGACTTGGTTGTGTGTGAGCATCAAAAATTCCGTATCTTTCTCTCTCCCACAAGTGTGAGAGATATATTACATGAATTAAAAATAATATCTTTATTCTTATTAACCAAAATTGAATTATATTATTATTTTCTTAAGTTGATTATAAGTATTAAGTTTAAATAAGTTGTATTAATTTTGCGTGATAAGAAGTCACCCCAGTAGTGAGGAAAATTTATTATTTATATATATTGTGAAATATTATTATATTTTTATTGTTTAAAAATATAAGCAACCGGAAACCAACAGCTGTCGGGGAAATCTTAATATTTATTTCTCTGGATCTTTTTCCTACTATTTTCCATTTATTTTTCCTACTCTTATTTATTATTTATATGTAATTATTGGTTGTTTATTTACAATTTTTCTATTATCTGTTTAATTTATTGTTTCACTCGTGTGTGTTATCCGCCTTGTTACGGATCGCTTGCTCGGATTTTCTCTCGTAAATTCCCCCTGAATAAATTTTGTCCGTTTTAAATAAACGGTCTGGCGCCTGCGTGCACTAACCCAGCCTGAGGAGCTGGTTCAGGCATACTAATTATTTATTGTTATTATTTTATTTGATCTCAGTATTTTATATCATTTATTATTATTTATTTATCACGCGTGGGCGACCGCATACGCTATATTGGACGGTTCCGCGTCTCCGTCGCGAAATTTCAACACGATATACGTTATATCATAAATTAATAACTAATAAACAATAGGATGTAACGATGAAATATGTTTTAAGTATAGAATTTAATTAAATGTTGGAGATACTCATTTTGTTTCTTTATTATGTGTAGATAATATTTCCAATTTCATTGGGAAAGGAGAGAAGGAGTCCATTCCCAATCCTTCAAGGAGGAGAAGAAGGAGTTCCTGTTCCCATTCCCATTGAAGATCCATTAATCAAGCGGAGGGTTACATTTTTACTATTATTCACTTTGATTCGTTGAATAGAAAAATAGAATCACGCGCACCGATTAACTTCTTAGCAGAATATTTAATTTTTTTTTTCTAATTTTTAGCTCAAGTTAATTATAGACTATTTTGTAATTTTTTCATTATCTTTCCGTTAGCTTACAGGGTTGTTTTTGGGCTATAATGTTTTTTTCCCTGTAGGGTGATAGATCAGGTGTGTTGGGACCATCACGGAATCGAAGTGAGATTGTAAATGGTTTTAATTTCAATTAAGTTTGATTCTTCCAACACAATTTTTATCGGGACGATAATTTATTGAGAAGGGGGTAGTGTAACGAATGTGAAACCGATCTTTAAAATATTTGAATAGCCAGAAAACTAATGCTTTCTTCTCTCGTTTTATAGAAACGCGACTAGAGTCAGTCGGTCTTATATTGACAACTAAACAGCAAACATCTGTATTCAATAAACTATCTCTCTCTTGCTTTCTTTTAATGCTGTTAATCGTGGTGTTGTTATTTCTATATAAGTGTGTTATTATTGTAGTGTATAAGTGATATTACTGTAAGATACCAGTTACTACACATCGATATCAGTTCCTCGTCAGGATATCCTGATCTGGACCTTATTGGAAATGAGGTTAACCTGATACGAATCTTGTCAAGTCCTTATGAAAAATTATAATTGGGCTACGAATTGATCTCTAAATCGGCCCCCATCGGCACTGAACAGTTCGGTTATGTATTATAATAATCCGGAGTTATCCGAATCGTACTGAATCAAAGTAAAATAATATAATTAATTGTATTTCGGTCACTCATTCAAATCCTTACAGTCAATTTTTTAATTGGTTAATAATATTTTTCCAAAAAGTGCAAATTTCAATTCACGTGTTCAACACAAAAAAAAAACGGTTTTGTACGAATATCAGTACGTTAATTGATCATTTTCGCGCCGATGCTTCGGCTAATTTAATTGTTCAATAAAACAAACTTGAATTATTGTTTACCATCAGCTATTCTTCGCAACTTGATTGTTCGTTGACTACAAATCGAAATTGTTTAAAATATCAGAACGTGGCCGTTACGTTCGACATCTCAATTGGATCTATCTCCAATCTAAGCGTTGGGTTGATTGTTCGGTCAAAGTCTAAATTTTGATCATAGGTGTCACCAAATTTATCGCACCACTCGTAACTATTCAAGATTTTCAAATAATTTTGATTCACGAGTCGAAGTCGAATTTTTCACATGTTACAATGTGTATGTATGAGTGTCGGCGTGTCTATGACTGTAAGAGTGCTCGTGAGTGTGTATGCATGGGAGTGTACATATCTGCAAGTCTGTGTATTCATGTTTGTGAGTTTAAATTATGTTCTTGACTTTTAAAGGATATTCATTATAAGAGCACGCATGTCTTCAATTCATTTGTTTGAATCTTTTCGTAAGTGAAAATAGTAGATAATTAAACCACTTACCGAAAAAATCTGTCACCAGTACTCCAACGAGATTCCCCTAAGCTCTCACAGCTTAGAGCAGTATTCAAACTGTGATTCAAATTAGAAGGATCATTCACAAAGTCTTCCACTCCATATGCGTATACTTTGATAGCTGTAGATATTTCATTTATTAGACTGGTACTGCTTGTGTCAAAATGAACTCCTAAAAATAAATTGATCATTAAATTAAGTATTGTTTTGTATTTTCCTCTATAAAAATGCATACCTCACAAGGTATCTATATTGATAACTGTCACGTAACGATTATTTTTACACATATTATTGGCAATTAAGTATAAAATTGATTTTAATTTGAATCATTCTGCAGGCATTCCTCATTACGCCGGCATTCGATACAGCTGTATGCTCGCTAGTGGTGCATGCGAAACACTGAGTGGAAATTCACGTGTTATATTTATTTATAAGTAATTAATTAAATTCTTAATAATTATAATTTATTGCGTTAAATAATATTCATAAATCTTTAATACAATCGGCAGTAAAAGTCTCCCGAGTTGGGCGAAGTTAAAAAAAAAAAAAAGATTTTAAGTCACTGGAATAAAGCTGAAATTATTCGGAGTTACCGCTTTTCTTGGCATCTTTCTAAAAATAACTGTAGTTTCTGGAGTTTATGTGGGTCTTGGACGCCAATCACTGAGCCTATTAGCTCGTAGTCAGACATACCATGTGGATTCCAAAATTCTTTTCGGATATCGGACAGATAGGGACATCGAGCGATGACATGTAATATCGTTTCATGCTCCAGCTGCTGATAGTATGAGCAGACTTGAGATGGCGACAACTTAAGTGTATCTCTACCAGTCAATATGTTTCAGGAAAAAAACATTATCCAGTCTAAGCTGTATCAGTGGCTTGATTAGATGTTGTGGAGCGGACTCGACACCCGGAAGTGTGCTGTGTAGCGGGTGTTGCATATTATATTGACAAACAGAGGAATTGGCGTATCTGGATTCGTCTGCTTCTCGTAGGTGACTGGAGTATTTCCTGATCATTTTGCTGGCTTAGGCCTTCCGCTGCTAGGAGTCCAGGTTGTCCATTGAATGAACCTCGTTGATGATACTGAGAATTTCTTTCATCTGTTGGACCCAGTTGTGTTTGCTGGAGCTGAAAGGTGTAGACGTAAGTGGGTGGAGGTACAGAAAGCACAGTTTAGGGACCCTGTTGTCGTCTATTTCTAGGATATTTATTACCCAATTAAAGGCTTGCTTAAGAATCGTGACCGCTATGTGATTTATGTTTAATTCAGTGTGGATCGCGTAGCTCGGAGATCAAGTTGGGAGACTGAAGAGTCTTTTATAGAAATCTATTTGGGATGATTCCAGCTTGTCGATGTTCTTTTGGGTCAGACACCAGATATGAGCAAGGTAGAGTAACATGCTCTTGGACATACGGTTCAAAACTCTAGTTTTACCCTTCCATCAGTTTGCTTTGAGCTTAATGAGGATGTTTAGAACTATACCAGAGGCTAATTTACTTTTTTTGATGGCCGCAGACGTAGCTGTATCTCCCTGTAGTGAGTTAGTGAAGTAAATGCCGAGGTATTTGTACGACTTAACCACTTTAACTGGTTCTCTCTTATATGAAAAGGTGTTGATCTTACCAGATCGATCACAGTAGAGTTATAGCAGCTTAAGAGCTCTTCTGAGTTTGACTTGAGTGCGAACATATATAGCAAGATCATCAGCGTATTTTAAGCAGAATAGGGAGTTGTGGGGACCAAGGTTGAGACCCTCAGGGCCGTGATCATAGCGGAAGGAAATCAGATCAGAGATGGACAGCACAACTAGAAGTGGACTGAGTGTTTCACCTTGTAGAACGCCAGTAGTGATATCAATCGACTTAGACAGGTCTCCACCAACCCTGACTTGCATGCATGTGGTATCGTAAAGAGCTTTCATGACATTTGAGAGCTTGGGGCTGAGGCCAAAGTAAGCAAGCTTTGATCAGAGCTTATCATGAGGAACCGAGTCAAAGGCGTGTTTCAAGTCCACAAATAAGGTGAATGCAGAAGAGCCATGAAGCCTAATGGGAATTTGAAGTATAGTTAGTAAGTTGAAGACGTTATCTCCACAGCCTTGACCCGGATGAGAGCCTGTTTGCTCTTCAGGGATAATATTTGGCTCTCTGCTCGTTTTTGGATTTGGTCGTATAAAATTTAGGTGAGTATCTGAACTGCACAGTTCACCAGGGCGATACCTCGGTAGTTGTTGGGGTTATTAGTGTCACCTTTTTTGTGCAACATGCACATTACTGTTTTAGACCAGTCGTCAGGTATGTTCCCAGTTGACAGTATTTTGTAGAAAAGCGCCAGAAGATATAAACGCCAGTTTTGTGGAAGCTACTTTAAAAATTCATAGCTTATACCATCTGATCCGGCGACTTTACCAAGCTTGCGATAATTAAATTATTAATAATTAATATTTGTTAGTTTTCAGCATATTTTTATAATTTCAAGGTCATTAGTCGACATAATTCAACATGTAATCATGCCACCGAAAATATTTTATGTGTTTAATTAACGATTTCAGCCAAGTGTTCCGGCGATGAACGCATCGACCGCTGAATGAAGGAAAAAACGACATTTCCTCCTACGTCACTGCCACTGATTTAATAAATCAATCAAATTTTATTCAATAATTAATAACTCCTAAAAATATGATTTTTAGAGAAATAAATTCTACATGGAATTTGGCATTTCTCGGAATATCACTCAATAAAATAAATAAAATTATTGAGTAAATTAATTAAATAAGGCTCTAGGTAAGAGTGATAGAGTAAGACAAAATCCATAGACGTACTATTTGGTGGCCAGCGGGAAAACGAATCAGAGAGGTACGGATAATCAAAGCGGGCATACGTGTTCTTATATGCTCTCCCGGGTGTTTCTTATTTTGATCATTTTAAATTATAAAAGTTATAAAATAAAATTTTTTTGCAGTATTTAAAATTCACCTTTTGCCACTATAAAGTGTCTGGATTTTCTATTTAGGCAGTTTTCTTTAGGAATCAGACTATTGCAATGGGTCTCATGATGAAATTATCAAAGAATTTCGCCACCATATGTCTTATTTTATCGCGTAGAGTCAAAAAATACCATCCACTCAAAAGTTAATATATATGGGGCATTCCATGCAAAATCACCGAGGTTTTGACCAGACTTTTTTTAATTTGGCTGAAACTTTTTTGTCATTTTCTGTCCTACCAAAGACATTTTTCTGAATTTTCAGATTTTTTTACCCAACCCAAAAAAAAATACGAATTTTTTAAAAAAACCGCTTTTTTTTTTTAAATTGCTACAACTTTTTCATAAATTAACGTTTCGGCACTTTTTTTTTAAATTTGTGTTTTTAAATGTAGTTGTCAAGAAAAATACCAAAAATTTTTCGGAAGTCACGATATGTAAAATATTAAAATTTTTTTAATTAAACCGTCTTTTTTTCGAAGTCCGAAACCTTCGATTCTCAATTTTATTGCCCAAAAAAAACTTTAACCAGGACAGTATTTAACCCCGCTATTCCTATTTTGTGCCGACTTTCCTTTCTATTTTTTTTTTTTTTTTTCGATTGAAAATAAAAAAATTTCTAAATTTGGCTTATTTTTTATGACTGCGCTAAGGTTTTTTTTTGTTTATTTTCAAAAGCTCGGAAGTTGAATAAAATTGGACAAAAACAACCGTAAAGTGTATTAGGGGCAAGGATTAAATTATTTTATTAAAGTGTCGTTTTTACATTGTTAAAAATCTAAACATTTTAATTATTTTCCTTGGTTTAGCGATTGTTTTCTCGACTTTTTTACTGTACTATGTTGTGTGGATTCATGCGACGAAGAAAAAGACTTAACTTTTACCACAAAACTTAATAATGGTGTAATTTGATAAATTTTTTGTATTACTGGTATCGGTTTAGCACTTTTGAATCGTTCCACTAATTTTTCTTGTATTAAATTATACTCATCAGTTAATACTCATAACCTTAGTGCGATTAAGAAAAAATTAGAAGTTACCTTCATCATCGATAGAACATTTTTTTTATCGACAATATGAACAATTGGTAAAAAATTCCTTAGTTAGAAATTTAAAATTTCAAACCCACTGTCACGCGGGAAAAACAAAACTAAAAAAATAAAGAGAAATTAATAACACTATACGTTAATAAAATATTTTGAGCTGTCAAAAATAAATTAAATCCCTGATAATACAATTTTTAGTTGTATTCGTCCTATTTCATTCAACTTCTAAGATTTTAAAAACAATCCAAAAAAACTTCAGCGCAGTACAAAAAAATAAGCCACATTTAGATATTTTTTTTATTTTCAATCAAAAGAAAAAAAAAGAAAACGGAAAGTCGGCACAAAATGGGAATAGCGGGGCTTAATACTGTCTTAGTTGAAGTTTTTTTGAAACAAAAAATTGAGTCGCAGGTTTCGGACTTAAAAAAAACGACGGTTTTATGGAAAAAACTGAAATATTTGATATATCGTGAATTCCGAAAAATTTTTTGTATTTTTTTCAGAAAACTACATTAAAAAACACAAATTAAAAAAAAAAGTGCCCTAAGGTTAATTTGTGAAAAAGTTATAGTAATTTAAAAAAAAAAAGTAATTTTTTCCAAAAATTCTTATCTTTTTTTGGGTTGGGTAAAAAAATCTGAAAAAATTCGGAATAATGTCTTTGGTAGGATAAAAAATGATAAAAAAGTTTCAGCGAATCGAGCTCCTTGAGCTCGAAAACTGTCGTGAATACATTTTCGAGCTCGAAAATACGTTTGTATGCCATTGTTTTCGAAAAAAAGCGTTTTTTAGCATTTCTTTCGCCCGCGATTCCTCGCGAACGAATCGACCGATTTTGATGGTTGAGGTGGCAATAAGCGCGTCTCATTGTGTTCTAAAGCTGATTGGATTTTGAAGTTGATCAATCGAGTTGTTTTTGAGGAATTAAAAAAAAAATTTTTTTTTAAATTGTCTTTTTTCGTAATTCTCAATTATCTTCGGCTCTACTAGATCAAATGATCTTAAATTTCCAGGAAAGTTGACTGCTAACAACCTCTTACGATTGCCGCAAGAACAATTCGAATCAGTTAATTAGTTTAAAAGATATGAGAGGTTTACATCCACACACGCACACACACACACACACACACACACACACACATACAGCCACTCGGACATCATTCTGAAAATAGTTAAAATAGCTTCCTAGGACCTTAAAACGTCGACATCTGATGAAAACTCGATTTTCGAAAATCGGGGTGAAAACAATAGCGTCCCGAATTTTCGAAATTTTCCAACTTTTTTAGTGAATGTTAAAAATAAAAAAGTCTATTTTAATGCCATTTAACCCTGCCAAAGTAATGATACATTCTCATTTTAGTACAATGAGAAAAATTTTATTTCTTGTTTAAAAAAAAGTGCACAGCAATAACTATTACATATCTTGTAGGAAATTTCCCGCTTTTCCAAAAAAGTCTCGTATGTTTTTTTCGTGAATCCAACTGTTTGAGAGATATTGAAGGTCAAAGTTTAATTTGTTTAAAAAAATTGGCATTTTTGTTTGAAATTTGATAACTCTCTAACACCTAGACATAAAATTGAGCGCTATAAATTTTCTTGTAGGAAATTTATCGCTCTTTAAAAAAGGTTTTTTACATTTTTCTTGCAAATACAACCATTTAAGTGGTATCAAAGCTCAAAGTTGATAGATTCAAAAAATAATGTTTTTCGATTAAAATTCTATAACTCTTCAGCAAATGGATATTTACTTAGGCTTTTAGCAGTTTTTTGTTGGAAATTTACTGCCCTACAAAAAATGTTTCTTTTATTTCTTCGATGAACTGAACCGTTCAAGAGATATTTAGGCTTTAAGCTGAAAGAAAAGTTTCACAAACCAACTCAAAATTTTGCTCTGATGATATGAAAAATTCCTACAAGAAAATTTATACCGCTAAATTTTATGTCTAGGTGTTAGGGAGTTATCAAATTTCAAACAAAAACGCCAATTTTTTTAAACGAATCAAACTTTGACCTTCAATATATCTCTTAAACAGTTGGATTCACGAAAAAAACATAACAGGCCTTTTTTGAAGAGCGGGAAATTTTCTACAAAAATAGTATTAGTCGTTGCTGTGCATGTAGCAGATTATATAATAAACACTAACAAGTGGATGAGCAGTATGACAGGAAACAACGTGCTTTCAAATAAACGACAGAACAAATTAATAAGATGTTGATAACTTAGTGTATTCTCTATAACTGACTTATACTAAATACAGGAAATCTAATGAGGCACTAGAGTGACTAATATAACAAGAATGTATGGGCTTATTGATTATGTTGATAAGTAGTTTGGCATTTTGATATCCAACATTCCCCCCTCAAAACTACTCATATAGGACCTTGGGTTGATCTTCCTTCTGCTGATTTCTCGATGCTTACTCTTCTTGTGATACCCACAACTTTAAACCGATGCTCTCGGATAGTTGTTTGATTTTGGTTGTCTGCCGTGGTTTTGTGAGCATGTCTACTTTATTATTTTCCAATAGACAATAGAGCACGCACTATTCCTTGGTTTTGAAGAGATTTTGTATTAAAATATCGTACTTCCACGTGCTTCGTGCGGCTGGTTGGACTGGTCAATTTGAGACTGTTGATCACACTTTGGTTGTCCTCGTATAGTACTGTCGCCGACTCTTGTCGCTCGTCACAGAAATCGAGTACGTATCTAATCCATACGGCTTCACGTGCTGTCTTTCTCAAAGCTACCAGCTCTGCTTCTGTGCTTGAAAGTGACACAGTGCTTTTTTTTTTACACACCCAACTTATTGTCCCACCACTTAATTGGAAAACATAGCCAGTATTTGATTTGCGGTTATCCCTGCATTCTGCCAAGCATCAGCATCAGCAAAACCTACAAGCTTGCTCTGAGAGTTAGAGGTGCTTAATTTAAGATCATAATTTTGTGAGCACTTTAGGTATCTACACACACGTTTTAACTCTACCCAGTCAATCTCTTTTGTGTCCTTTATATGCTGGCTTAAAATAGATATAGCAGCAGAGATATCCGGTCTAGTGTTAACAGCGACGTATAGCAGTGCTCCTATCAACTTTCGGTAATAATCAATGTTGATAGCTTTGGATTCTGCTCTTAATTTTTCGTAACCTACATCTAATGGGCACGTTGAATTCTTGGTATCTGTTAATCTGGCTCTCTCTAGCATCTTCTGGATGTAATGGCTCTGACTGATGTAAATAGTGCCCTGGTCATCTCGTCTTATTGTTATGCCTCAATATAATTTTAAATCCTCAAGATCTACAATCGTTAATTGTTCATTAATTGCCGCTTTTAACGATCCGATTCTCTCAAGTGACTCGGCAGCAACTACCATATTATCAATGTGTACGGCAATATAGATTCTTGGATCATTATCTATGTTTTTGAACAAGCATGGATCATCATTACAGAGTTTGGAGCGTAAATTATTCAAAACACTCGTTAATTTATTATACCATGCCTTAGCTGACTGCCTCAAACCGTAAATAGTTTTGTTTAATTTACACCCTCAATCTGGCCTTTCTTTATTTACAAAACCAGGTGGCTGTCTCATATAAATGGTTTCCTTTAGTTCGCCGTTTAAAAAATCAGTTTTGGCATCCCAATGTTTCAATAATAGTTTCCTTTTTCCAGCAATACCCAGCAAGGTGCGGAAGATTATGTGTTTTACCACCGGCGTAAAGACTTCATCGTAATCGACACCACAGTGCTATGAGAAGCCTTGAGCCAATAATCTGGCTTTATATCTTTGTGGTTAGCCGCATGAGTACCTTCTTATTTTAAAGACCCATTCGCAGCCTATAGGTTTTTTGTTATTGGGAACTGGTTCAAAGCTCCAGGTTTCATTATCCTCCAGTGATTTTACTTCTTCAATCATCGCTAGTTTCCATTTTTTAGCCTCTGGACATTTCATTGCTTGTTCCAATGTCAATGGCTCTTCGGAATTAATATTGCCTGGTTCAAAATGATCCTCAGTGGTCATTCTTTGCAACAGTGGCAAGTTCTCTTGAGGTGTATTGCAGCTTGGTTCATTGACATTTAAATTACCTTTGCAGTCACTGTATTCCACACTAGAATCATGGCTGTTTCCATCTTCATCTAGATTATCGTTTGTAGAATTGTCTCTTGGATTATTATTATGAGTGTCCTGTAGTTCCTCATCACCACACAATGAAAAATACACCATTTCTTCAAATTTTTTTTTATTTTCTGCCTTGTTATAAATTTTGTTGTTACTTCGAGTTCTTCTCTGATAACGGTCTTGATTGTCGTTGTCTTTGTCTTTAATAATGTCAAACATGTCTTTAGACTTTTCACTTACATTTTCACTCTTGATGAATTATGACTTTCCCTGTTTTCTTGTCCAACAAACAATAAGCTTTGGATTCCCTTGCATAGCTGACCATTTGCTTGCTTTCAGGTCCAATTTCTTCCTTTTTTCCTTTGGTATATAAACAAAAGCACGGCATTCAAATACTTATGGGTAACTTAAATCAGATTTCTTATTAAACCATAACTGGTAAGGGTAGATTCTCTTACTTTTGTTGACAACTTATTTCGAATAAAAGCAGCTGTAACTACTGCCTCTTTCCAATAGTAATTTGGTAGACCCGCGTCTACAAGCATTGTCCTGACTGCCTCGATCAAAGTCCTGTTTTTCCGACCTGCCACCCCATTTTGCTGTGCAGAATGTTGTGCTCTAATTCCTTCCTTCCTGAGGTACTCCTTGAGGTCGTCATTTAAATATTCACCTCCTTTGTCTGACCGAAAAACTTGTGGCTTATTGGAAAATTGGGTTTTCATTGCTTTGACGAAATCTTTTATCACCTGTGCAGTATGCGATTTTTTTCTGAGTAAGAAAACATGTGAATATCAGCTATAGTCGTCGATGAACGTTAGCAAATATTTTCTCCCTCCAGCACTTTTCACTGACATTGGCCCGCACAGGTCGGTATGTATTAATTGTAGAGGCTTAGTTGTTTTAATTATTGAATTCTTAGGAAAGGATTTATTTGCTAGTTTTCCACATACACAACTTTCACAATAAGTTTTAACAGCACATGGATTAATTTTAATTCCTTTGGCTAGATCTTTATTAATGAGCTTTTGTATTGTGAAAGTATTCCTGTGTGCGAGTCTTCGATGCCATTGATGTATACACCCATCGTTGTGGATTGATGTCGCCTATAATGCGCTTTTTGACATTCTCGAAACATATAATTCATTCCTTATGTCCGATGTAGAAATTTCTTCTTTCCCTCTAAAAGTTGTCATTTTATCCCTTTCTACTGTCACACGATAACCAGCACAGTCCAAGGCTCTTATTGACACCAACCCCGAATCAAAGCGAGGTACATATAAAACATCATCTAGTTTTAATTCCTTTTCTATACCTGCACTTGTTATGCACTTTATTTTGACAAGACCTATTCCATACACATCGCAGTATTCTTGATTGGCAACCTTTACTTTATTCTTGTAACTTGCATCTAGAGATTCGAAAAACTTAATGTCATTGGTCATATGACGTGCGGCTCCAGAATCTAAGCACCAGATTGAGGGATCTTTAATTCCTGAATCGACAGCACAGTAAGCTGCTTCTTGTCAATATTCATCACTACTACTGTCGCTGGTCTTTTCACCGACTTTTCTCGCGCGAAAAGATTTTTCTCTATTCTGCTTATTTCTTTGTAACCATTTCTTGTATTTTAGACAGTTGGCTCTAATGTGCCCTTCCCGGTTACAAAAGAAACACTGAATTCCTTTACTATCTTGTTTATTTCAGTACTTGTGCTTACTTACTCTTAATGCCGAGGCTTCTTCTTCATCCATGACATCATCATTCGACATTCTAGTGTAATGATTTATCAATTTGTTGGTTACTAGTTCTAACGTCAATTCTTTATCAGGCCTAGAATCCAAGGCTGTTATCTATTGATCATATGATTTAGGTAAACTTAATAGAAAATCGCCACTATTAAATCTTCTGCTAGCGATCTTCCTATATTTTTTTAACGATCAGCTAATTTCTTTATATTATTAATGTGTATTTCCATACTGCCGTTTCGCTTAATTTTGAGTTCATCAACTGCCTCAGGATAACGGACTTATTGTTCAACGATACCTTTCATGGTGGTTTTTTAAAGCTGTCCATGTTTCTTTAGCTGTTGCTAAATCGCGTATGATGCTGATTTGACTGTCCTCCACCTTCAAACGAATTGTTGCTTTGGCTTTACGATCCATCTTGTTCCATACTGGGAGTTCGCTTGCCTCGGTCGGCACTGTACCTTCGATTGTGTCCCAAACGACCTTTTCTTCGAGAAGCGATTCTATTTTAAACTTCCACACTTGGCAGTTCTTAAAATTTAACTTTGGTATGCCAAAGGATAAATGTTCTCCTGAATTTATTTTGAAATTAACTTTTGCACTTTTTGTAAACTGCTTTTATTAAACCCCTTAATCACACTCTGTTATTATTGGGTCTTGGACCCATAACCTGTAGCAGATTATATAATAAATACTAACAAGTGGATGAGCAGTATGACAAGATACTGCGAGCTTTCAAATGAACAACAGAACAAATTAATAAGATGTTGAGAACTCGGTGTATTCTCTATAACTGACTTATACTAAATACAGTAGATCTAATGAGTCACTAGAGTGACTATTATAACAAGAATTTATGTTCTTATCGATTATCTCGATAAATAGTTTCGCATTTTGATATCCAACAGTGCACTTCTTTTTAAGCAAGTAATAAAATTTTTTTAATTGTACTAGTGAGAATTTATCATTACTTAGGCAGGATTAAACGGCATCAAAATAAATATTTTTATTTTTTTTCATTATTTTTGGATCACAAATAAATGATTTATATCATGTCCAAGTAAAAAAATCTAATTTGGTAAATAACGGACACCCTAATATATATATATATATATATATATATATATATATATATATATATATATATATATATATATATGGGCAGGTCCATTACTTTTCGACGAAAGTGTGCGCACGTGGGTCACCGATTTTAACGCCGATTTTTTTTTCGAAAGTAGGTTAGAAAAAGAAAAGATTCTGAAAATTTCAGCTCGATGTGATCAAATCCAGCCATTGGAGAATTTTTTGAAATTTGAAAAAAGTTGATTTTCCAGTCATTTTCAAATATTCATACCTCAGCTGCTATATAACTTTAAGCTTCGATCAAGACGGCCTTTTTCTCTGTTAACATAATACTTTTAAGAAAAAAATAATTTATTGATTTGAACTTAATTCCGGCTTAGCTATAGGTTTCTAACTAAGTGACTGTTTAAATAATTTTTTTCCAACTTTCAAGGTGCTCTTAAATCTACAATTTTTTAGGTAAAGAGATGATCAAGAGCTCAAATTTTTCGTTGAAGTATGCGCTATTGATTTCTACCCTATTTTTTGCTAATTGCTGCTATGTCTTCGAAATACAGTCACATAAAGCCGATTGATTTCTTCAAAATTGCTGTTTTCAGATACCTACAACTTTTTTCTATCAATTCGAAATCTTTCAAAAATTTCAGAGATTACACATCATTCGATTCTCAAACGGCCCTGAAAATTTTTACTTTGGTTTTAATCTGGTTTCGGAGCTATGAATTTTTAAAACTGTCGAATTTTCAACTTCAAATGATGTTTTTCGGACTTTTACCATCAGTTTTATAAGTTTGCGGTATCAATTTATACTTTTTCGAAATCCCAAAATGGAGAAAAAGGCTAAATGGTTTCGTCATAAGTAAAAATTAGCAATCAAGACGTCCAATTTTTTTCGCAAGTTTTATTAGTTGTTTTTAACTTATTTAAATTTATATATTTTTTTGCATTCATCAAACGCATTTTGACAACTGAGGTTAATGTCTAACTATAATAAGAGGTGTTCACTTAGTGCTCTGATTAATTAATACATTAAAGCGAAAAAATAAATATGGTCATCTTAAAATTCTAAGCTACTCATTAAAAACATTATATTTAGTTGTTTGAAATCCAAACTTAGAAAACCTACTTAGGTATGTTCACTGACGTATTAGAATTGATGAACGTAAACAATGCAAGATATGTTGACTATTGTTAAGCACGGACTCTTTGACATATTATTTACAATAAATGGGCGGGAAATCGAAAATAAGGCTCAGTAGATTATTGACTAAAATGAATATGATATAATTATTGTTGAAAGTGTAAAAAATTAATTAGGAATATATTTTTGAAACACTTAAAACAAACACAAATTTGTTAAGAATTCGACACAGAAAAAAATCAGCTGTCTTGATTGTTTATTTTTACATATGACGAATTCATTCAGCCTTTTTCTTCTTTTTGGAATTTCGAAAAAGTATAAATTGATACCGAAAAATTATAAAACTGATGGTAAAAGTCCGAAAAACATCATTTGAAGTTGAAAATTCGACAGTTTTAAAAATTTATAGCTCCGAAACCAGATTAAAACCAAAGTTAAAATTTTCAGGGCCGTTTGGGAATCGAATGATGTGTAATCTCTGAAATTTTTGAAAGATTTCGAATTGATAGAAAAAAGTTGTAGGTATCTGAAAACAGCAATTTTGAAGAAATCAATCGGCTTTATGTGACTGTATTTCGAAGACATAGCAGCAATTAGCAAAAAATAGGGTAGAAATCAATAGCGCATACTTCAACGAAAAATTTGAGCTCTTGATCATCTCTTCACTCAAAAAATTGTAGATTTAAGAGCACTTTGAAAGTTGGAAAAAAATTATTTAAACAGTCGCTTAGTTAGAAACCTATAGCTAATCCGGAATTAAGTTCAAATCAATAAATTATTTTTTTCTTGAAAGTATTATGTTAACAGAGAAAAAGGCCGTCTTGATCGAAGCTTAAAGTTATATAGCAGCTGAGGTATGAATATTTGAAAATGACTGGAAAATCAACTTTTTTCAAATTTCAAAAAATTCTCCAGTGGCTGGATTTGATCACATCGAGCTGAAATTTTCAAAATCTTTTCTTTTTCTAACCTACTTTCGAAAAAAAAATCGGCGTTGAAATCGGTGACCCACGTGCGCACACTTTTGTCGAAAAGTAATGGATCTACCCATATATATATATATATATTATAACGCAAAATCTAGACGCGCTAATTTTTGCATTACAACTTCATTCTCTGCCTTTAGCCTCCAGTCTCAATACGAATAGAGCGCCAGGTAATTTTTATCACTGGAAGCACCAAACCAGTAAATCTTAAGCATTCGATAATTTTATAAATGTGAAAGTATCTCAAAACCTCGCAAACTAAAACTAGAATTAATACTAAAACTAAAATGCTCAGAACTCATAAGCAACAACAAAAACAGAGACTGGAAAACTAAAAAGAGAGTTACGGTATGCCATGGTGTCACTCAGTGTGTAGGTTTATGAGAGAGGGAGTGGTCTGGGTTAAATCATCCCCAAATTCATATAAAGTATCAGTGCATTTGCAATTTTTATTAAACAATAATTTCAAGCCTCAATTTAACAATAAACAAAATACTGTAGCATATGAATAATAATTTTACTCTCTAACAAAATACTGAATCTAATAATAATAAAATCAATTTTAACAAAAAGTAACTTGACATTTAATTAATGCGTATTAATACATTATAAATTAATTAATTAATAGAGCGAAATAATAATCGAATAATATTCGGTAAGCTAGAACAATAATTCTTCAAACCGAAACTCTAAATCAGTTTCTTCAACAAACTAGTAATATTAACGTACATGGGTCTCATATTGACGTTAATTAGACGATAATTCGTTTAACAACCAAACATATTTCTTATAATTATTTTATAAAATTAATATTAACAATAAATTGTGAACATGACTCTAATCTGTAACAATATTCTTATAATTCTCTCAGATCTTACATTTTTTCTTCAATTAAAACCGTAGCATAATATCTCAAGACTTTGACTCGAACTCAATTAATTATTAATAATTATAATAATTATTTCATACCTGATTACTGATGAAGAAAATATCGAGTAACGTCTTACACTGTTTTAAAATAATACTTTTGTAACAATAATCTTAATCTGTAGCATTCCGCAATGCTATGAACTGTAGCGCCATTACTGAACACGTCTGCTCGCTTCAAGCGACCAGAGACCAATGCTCACGTCCGTGCTCTTCGAAGTTCTCCCTTTGACTTCTTTCATTCTAAACCCCAAAACTCAATCTTATCATTATTAATAACTGACTGGTGACACGACCGATGATCCAAAGACAATTGATCCTCGTCAGTTGATCCCCGACAATTGATCCTCGCGACGATTGATCTGCCGATAATTGATATTTCGATAACTGATCTACGCGACAATTAATAGTCCCTGATAGCCAAGTTGGCGAGAAACTAACGAGAAACTTGCAGTCGCAACTGGACACCAAGTTGGCCGTCAAAAGTTGGTCCCTCCAAAGTTGATAGACATTTTCTGAGAAAGTTGGTGGCAAAAGTTGCTTGCAAAAGTTGGCAATTATAAGTTGACGGTAAGTTTCCTTTCAATTTTCTCAGAAACTTGCATTCCAGTTGCAGCTCCATACTGGCGCCAACTTTCTGAGAAAGTTGGCGGTAACTTGTAGCCAAAAGTTGCAAAAGCTAAAGTTGTCGACAACTTGTCGTTAAGTTGGTCGGAAACTAATGAATGACCAACTTTTCCACGATCAACTTGTGATGTCAGGGGTAATGACAATTTATCCATACACAATTAATTGATCGATAAAATATCCAGTTTTAGCGTAATTAATTCAACTATCGAACAGCTAAAGGGCATTACAACTAATTGTTACAACACGATATATATATATATATATATATATATATATATATATATATATATATATATACTTGTAAGCACTGGGTGCGATACCGACATGGTCTGGGTTCGATTCCCAGTTCAGGCTATCTATATTTTTCTCAATTTATCTATAAATTATCTTATTGAGGAGGTTTGCATATTTAGGTTTCCACTATATTTAAAAATTGGTGTGTAAAAAAAAAAATATATTTAAATATGTGTTTATATTTTTTATGTTACACGCACCCAAAATTAGTGAAAAAAGGGTGTAATAATAAAATAAGTGAAAAATTGTCGGCATATGTATTATCGCGTGGATCAATCATCTGAGGATCAATTGTCGGGGATAAATTGTCTTTAGATCAATGGTCAGGTAACCAACTGACCTCTATATTCTAAAATCATGAATCAAACCTCAAACTCTACGATATCGGTAGCTGGTGGCTTATACCTCACCAAACGTACTCACTGACTGATTTTGAGTATGGATATCCTTGGTAGTTACTCTCCTGGAACAGACTTCAGCTGGGATCGTAAAACTCAAAAACTAAGTGACCTATGACTTCCTCGGCGGTACAAGTGGTCATAGCTTGTCCTCTGAGGCCTGTCAGACTAAACAATTAAAAATGACCAAACGGCTTTCACAACAGCAACGGTCACAAAATTACTGTTGAGGCCTGCAAAACGAAAACTGAAACTGATTCCATTTTGCATCCGTCAAATTCCGTATACTCTGGAGCGCTAGCATCTCAGCTAGGTCTCTGCAATCTACCAAGAAATCTCATAGGAATGGAACTAGGTTCTATCATCAGATGATACCAGGTGACTAATTCAAATCCCGCTCCACGGTAACACTGACTGGTCCACAGACTCAGAGTACCCAAAACTGTAAACAAAAAATCAAACTTTCTCAGTATCCCAAACTTTAATCTCAAATCGTATTCCATATTCAATTTTCATAATTCTAATTCTAATTCTTTACTATACTTTTTCTTAACAAAACCGATAACTGTAGCTAAACGTTACTCTATATTTAATTCTTAAGCTTTAACTTAAATCAAAAATCTGTATCAAACTCGTAAATTACTTTAAGTTAAATTCTAAGTCTTGAGTTACCATGCTCGTAAAAACAATAAAATCAGTTGGTGCTTGTGACGTTCACTTTGATTTGACCCCCATACGAAATATAACGTCACAATATATATATATATATCGGAGATAAAAGTATAACTGGGGTTTTCCAGAGACTTTTTGAAAGTCCCAACTACATTTTAGTTTATATTTTATTTAAGCAACAATATTTAACAATAATGTTTTACAACTTAATCGGATTGGGAAATTTTTTAAGCTTGTTGTAAAATATTTTTATGACGGTAGGCTTAGACATGGAGTGGCATCTGCTCACCAAACGTAGCCACGGTCAGAGGATAGTAAAATAGTTCGATATAGAATAATGGAGTTCATTTTTGGGTCTTTCAGGTAAAGACAGTAGTTTCTGAGAGTAAGAGTTCAGAGTGCAATTAGAAGTACACTTCTGTTTGAGCTTGAGTCGAGAGCACCTCGTATCGTGCTGACCGTGTATTCGTTCTCAAGTCTAATTTTTACTGTCGGGCATATTTTATCTCTATCGAGCATGTTAAGTCTACGATTGAGTTGTATATTAAATAAGTGAATACTGTCGTACTACTTGTGTATTATAATCCATATAATTATTTGAGTGTAGTTATTGTAATATTTAGCCTCTAGTGAATATTCAACATTGTGTAACGTTAATCTTAGTTTATAACATATCGTAATACTTGAATTATTTGTAATAATCTAATCATTTGTGAAATCTCCTTGAGAGTAATTTTGTGTGTGGCGATAGTTATTTTGTTGTTTATCTGACATTTTGTCCTTTAAATAAAAATGTCTACAAATAATGGTAATAATAATGTCGGTACTAAGAGTACCGATCCACTACCTGCTGGCCCTCCAACATATATATATATATATATATATATATATATATATATATATATATATAGATAAACCAGCTATAATACTTCAAACCTGGATTAGAAATACACCTGGATTGCAAAACTGGCCCTTAAATCCGCAGGTTGAGTTGGATATGTTAATATCCACGGGCAAAATATCTGAGACAAAATATGCCACGACAAAATATGTCTGGATTAAATAACCTCAAGATTAAATATTGACGAAAATTATACGATATCCCTGTTACGTCCGATTAATTTTTATGATTTTCAAAACAATTTTTTTTTTTTATTCATAAATTTTATAATATACAATGAACCACGTGAACAACGAAATATCTATTAAGGAAAATCTTAATGGGGAGAATAATGCGTGCGCCGACCAAGATAAGAAAATTTTAGGTCTGAGAAACAAAAAAGGTATCGCTCTCTTCTGGCTGCAATTATCAAGGTGCGAACAAGTTGTTACAATGAAGAAAAAGAAAAAGAAAAGTGTAGTATAAATTAAACTAGTATATTAATTTGAAGCTCATCAATTATTTACACAGGAAAAAAGGTATAACAAAATAAAATCAAAATATTACCTAAAATGTAAAAGTGTTCAGTTACACGAATATTAAAATTAAAATTCAAGCAAGTGCCATTTATAAGTAAAGAATGAAGTAAATTTAAAATAATGTCCAATTTAGTAATATCCGAGTTATAAAATTAAAATTAAAACATGTGCAATTTAAAAATCAAAATATTACATAAAATTTAAAAGTGTTCAGTTATATGAATTATAAAATTGAAATTCAAATACGTGTCATTTACAATTAAAGAATAAAATAAATTTTAAAATGTTCAATTTAGTAATGTCCGAATTATATAATTATAAAATTAAAATTCGATCATATATAATGTAAAATCCAAATAGTAAATATAATTTTTCAATTGTGTAATTAGGGTCGGCTGCTGCCACCTAATACTTTTGTTATTAATCATGAGTAACTGTTTTATGAGTTGACAATATAGTAGAAATTAAAATTTAAATATCGTATTATTAATTTAAAAATTAAACCTATCCTCCTTAATAAAAGATCTCTGGGGTTCCCGGTCTATAGGCTTAGGCTTGGGCCAAATACCCGCAAAAACATAATTTATGTCCAAATCCGACGTAACACCCTTTTTTCTCAGGTTTTGTGTGCGTGGAAATATGTTATGCAAACTTATAGGCTTGAAATAATACGATACCCTTTTTTCAGGGGTTTTGTTTGCGTGGACCTATAAAATATAAAAACATGCACTTGCAATAATTTTTTAAACTAAAAGAAAATTTTTTTTAATTTTTTCAAATGATTCTGTTATAAAAATATTTAATCTTGAGGATATTTCATCCAGAGATATTTTGTCGTGGGATATTTTGGCGCAGGACAATTTTGTCGTGGGGATATTTTGTCGCGGATATTTTGTCTGCAGATATTAACGCGTGCCACCAGTTGGGCTTGTTCTTTCTTTCAAACTTTCTTCTGTTCAGATTAAAAATCTGATTTTTTGTTTTTACCTTATTGCTGGTTTCAATCAATTACAAAAAACAATTAAATATTAAATTTTTTGCAATCAATCAGAGAACTTGGCTCCGCCTATCTATTTTCTCTGTCTTTTAACGAAACCGAATTCCTGGCCCTACATTTCACGTATAATGAGTATTTTGGATTAAACGAATTTTAATATAGAGTTGCCACTGAAAAGAAGTTTAATTAAATTAATGTTAAGAGTGTTAGCAATTAATTAATATTATTGTTAATAATTTTAAGTTTAGATAAATTATCATTTAAACGATGATGATTTTAAAGTAGATAATTGAATGATCAATAATTCTAAATAATAAATGATTTGTTCAATATTATTTATAGTGAGCAATAATTTAAAGTATGCAGGTAAAGAATGTAAGTGTGAGTCCGTGCTACTGTGATTCTAAGAATTTAAGATGTGGTTGGTAAATTGAATTTATTATTTTAATTGACAGTTTTTAAATAAATAGAATATTATTTAAATGAATATTTTCGAATACTGCTGAAGCGTAATTGAAGTGGATATGAATGCAAGCAAATCGTTAATAGTTAGGAATTTTAATTGATTTGTAAATAAATAGAATTTGTAAAATAACAAGAATTGTTCATAAGAATTCAAAGATTATTTAAATGCACAGATAATTACGGTATGATTTATAAACAATTTAGGGTAGTCAGAGTATTAAAGTTAAGTGAAATAACCCGGTTCGTAAGGTTCAGGGGACCGTTTGACCTTAATTTATATATGCGCATAAAAAGCACGCGCGTTCCTGGTACGGTATATCAGGTAGAAGGAATATAAATAATAATAATGTTTACCAGGTGCTTCTGGTAGATAAACTAGATAGCACAGGGTTAATCTACGATTGCCTATTATCATTGTTCAATAATGAGGTGTCATAAACCTTGTTACAATATGTAAACGTGTATGTGAAATGTATGTCGAGATGTATATTTTGAATTTAATTATGAATTGAGAAAACATTTTTGATGATATTCTACTCAACGTATACAAATATATGACAGACGTATGTCTGATGAAAAGCATATATAAAAAATCATTTTTCAAATGCCACTGAGTAATGGATTGCGTAACTCAACCTTCCGATACTCGTGCTACGAGCGTGACACCGCCTTTTTGACTAAAATTGCATTAAAAGTTACTGTAGGGTATTAGTGACTTCATACTTAATGGTGTAGTCTAGTTCGTAGGCTAAAAAAAATAGTCTATTCTTGGGAATTTCTTGTGAGCTTGCAATGAAAGATAATTATACAAACACTGTTAGGAATGAGAAATGAAGTCTTGAATTATAGAAAAAGAAATTTTTTTTTCATTTTTATAAGTATGATCATACAAAAGGTGTACTCTAACGGAACGCCACAATTTAAAAGCAGGTCGGCTCAAACACGATCTCTCAGCAACGGCGTATCTGAAACAAAAAAATTGAAGTGTTTTAGATTCGATATATTAGTAGCTACAAGATAAACTAGCGACATTGAATTTAGACTATTTTAACTAATTTTAATTAACGAAAAAAGGAAAAAATTGAAAAAAAGTGTTATTTTTTCGCTGTTATTTGTAAACGAAATTGGTTAAAATCAAAATTTTAATATGATTTTAGCCTATCCTGTAAGTACTCAGGTGGAGAATATGTGGTTAAAATGTCAAAAGAATCAGCCCACGGGTCCCGGAGAAATCGTGATTGGCGTCGGTGAAAACGTAGTTTTGAGATAAACGCGTTAAAAGTTTTCTTAAATAAAAAAATAACTTACCAAAATTTAATCTGCGATGCCTGCGCCGTACAAAGTGCCTTCTCCATGTTAACAATTTTTGTTTGCTTCTTATTTGACCTTCTTTCTTTCTGTTCTGCTCTCTTTTGATGTGTCCAAGCTATGGTGATTTATATATTCGATATGCGTATAAAATCGTGGTTGTCGACCTTTAGATACAGAAAAATACACTTAGACTAATCGGATCTTTATAAAAATTTCACACAATATGCTTCGATACATATACATTAAAAAAATGTGAAAAGAAACAAACACGATTTTTCTGAAATAACCAACTAGAATACACCCGTAACCAATTCTCGTTTTAAAATCTATATTTTCGTTAAATATATGTATTCTTACGATGTTGGATCGTGCGCCTCCGATTATATTCGGGTAGTTATTATCACGTGCTTTAACATGGCGCAGCCGTCTGTTAAAGCACGTGCTAATGCACTTTCGATACCTTTTCCGGCCTTTCAAGCTTAGGAGCAACTTGAGTAATAGAACAAGTTGATTACCAGTTACTTAAGATCACTTAGTATCGTAACCGGAAGTATAATTAATACGAGAGCGTTGTCAGTAATAATTAACGTTATAGTGAATTACACTTAGTTAATTCGGTTAATTGTTCAGTATATTTATTACAGTTAGTTAATAAATATAATAATCGTTTAATATTATACAATTTATTGGGTAATACCAGAAGGTTATTTAGTAAACTGATAGAAGGTCCTGTGCAGTTAGTCACAGTAACCGCGGTATTATTCACAGTTAGTTGTTTAATATCAGACAATCGTACTAGTGTGTGTGCGAAGTAGCAAAACAGATAATTATTAGTTAAATAAATAATTATTCTGTTAATAAACTGAACCAGTGTTGAGTGAATTCCTCTGTGTATCCAGCCCACCTCCTATAAGTTAATATAAGAGTAGATGCATCTGTATACAGTTGTCACGATCCAAGAGGGGTATCCATCCTAGAGGATCAACTACCAGCCAAGTTCAACGACACCAAGAACATCTTGCCGAACTCCAATATTAGACGAAGTATTAGCGTTAGTTTAGATTGTAAGGCTAGTTTGGGAAAATTTCATAACAGACGAGTCTCATATTGAGATAGTAAGAGTCTGACTCACAAGAAGTTGCACGATTCCACCTAAAGTGCAGGTGAACGTAAACCCTAACGTTACAGTATAATCGATAAATATACATTTTTAATTTAAGAAAAAGATATTGTTGTATAACAAGAATGTGTACAACTGGTACAGTGCTCATTATGCAAGTAAAACCGTCGATTTAATTTTTGTGACTACGTTTCCAAATTTACTGTTGTTATTGTAAAAAATAATTCATTATGGCATTACGATTTGACAACGTCGCATTTCATTTAGCATGGGCGACACACTGCTCGCCATACGATGAAAATCATGGGTCGAGTGGACGCGAGCAATAAAAGTTCAATTGGTGTAAAAAAATTGAACGGTACTCGACATAAGACCCGGTAGCTGAACTACAGACTTTTTACTTGAGAGCGAATTGGTCTGAGTTCGATTCCAATCTCGGGAAAACCAAATTATTTTTCTTGAATAACTAATAATTCTCACACAGAGTAATCCGTTCCTGACTATTCCTAAACCCTTTTCTATACCAATTTCGATAAACAAAAAAAAAAAATTCCGATTGTTGTCGACTAAGCAATTATTTTTGAAAATAATTATTGTATGTATTTATGCATGTATGTATCCATTCCTATATGTATAAATACATGCGATCACAGATGTGCGCACATACGTGCGCATATATGTAGACATATATTTACGCACCTATCAGTGCAAATATATGTAATTATATCTGTACATATATGTCCTTTACATTTTTACATGAATGTCTAAAGATACTTATGCATATACGCAAGTACATATTTGACAATTATCAAAATATATATTTCTTTGTAACTTAAATATATTTTAGCACAAAAAATATAATGTCGGAATATATATTTCATATAAGTTACATATATTTGTATATATGTGACATATATAACCTATATATGTTGGCATATATTTTTAGTATATATATATATATATATATATATATATATATATATATAGATATATATATGCGGAATCAAAAGAGTTTGTTGGCGGTCAACTTTTCTGAAACTTTCAGATCGATCGATGAGATAGACTTCAAGATATTAAAGAAATACAAAAAGAAAAAAAATTTTTTCTTAGTTCTTTTAAAATTTTTCAGAAATGGCTCTATCGATCAATTTCAAAATCTCATCAGCTCTGGAACACTGAAAAACGCGTCGTTAGCAACCTCAACTATCTCAATTGGTTAATTAGTTCAAATGATATGGCCCTTTAAAAAATAAAAAAATAGATATTTACCGTGTTTTTCCTGGATAACTCAGAATATAATTTACCCAAATAGCCCAAAAATCATACCACCTCTACGTCTTTATGTTATTTCCCGATTACCACATAATGTTAAGCAACACAATCTTTAGTTTAAATGATAGTATTAACAAAAAAATTAAAAAAACCCTGTTGTTAAGATTTTCGTCGGATACTTTATATATTATCACTCTGGTCTGAGTCAAAACTCATTAAATATTTATTTTGATTACTGACATCGATTTTTGTCTTAAAACATTCATCTTATTGAACATAATTGGGAATAAAAATAGATGAACGCGTGTTTATTAATGATTCTCGATCACTACTAGTGCATTCGTCAGAAGGTGTTACTTGATTCACTAGTGCATTTGCCCTCTCTTTGTCTTCCACTTCTTCCATTGTCCAATCTTTGAATGGTTCTCGAAAATCTAAAGAATTTCCTTCGATCATTTTGACTTCGGAATATTCATTTACAGCACTGAGTAGAATATTTTGGAAACTTTCCTTTAATTGTATTTCTTCATTATCTACAGGTGATTCCGGAATGTTCATGGCTAGAAATGTTGTTAAGAGTAGTCTTATAATATTTAGAGGATTGAATTTCGTTTTTCTCAATACACAAAATAGAAGTTGTCGTATAATTTTAAATAATTCTCTTAAAAAAATTACAAAATTATAACAATCGATAGTGAAGAATGAAGTACATCGCACTAACTGAACTATTTTCAAAAAGATAAGTTTATTTAATATATATATATATACATATATATATATATATATATATATATATATATATATATATATATATATATATATATACCCGTTATAATATGTTTATCCAGTATGGCTTATGCGGACATTTTTTGGCATTTACGTACATCTAGGAGGGTTTTTGAGGACATTTGGGGTTTTCGAGGACAGTCCGCGGAAAATCCATATGTCTAAAAGGGTTTTTGAAGACTAGTCCGCGAAAACCCAGTCCGCGAAAACCCAAGCTATAATCACATAGTCCGCGAAAGCCCTCCTGCCGAAACGTATTTAACACCCCTCGTGATTAATCATTTATCGATCACCTGATTTATTCCAGCACAGCCTTTGTATAAGACGTGCCGATAAAAATAATTTATTGCTGTGATAACTGCGAATAAATTGATTACAATGTCCCTTTACTTATAGTGAGTATATCAATTTAATTGATTAAACTTTCAAATTTTGAAATAATCATTTCCATAAAATTTAATACATCGAGTCCTTTAACTAAAAATTGCGATTAAGCTAAAAAGTTGACAGATGAATTCGTGACAACATTTTTTTTAAGGTATACACATGGTGATCAGATAGTATTAATCTATTTTTCACGTATCTATTGCCGTTAAGTGAGAATTTTCATCAGATAAAATAAATTTATTATATAAACAAATTTTCAAATTCTATTTCTTTATTTTCTATTCTCAAATTAGTACTTTAAGTGATGCAATTGTAAATTTTGACTAATAACTGAGTTTACGGAAAAATTTGTAATCAACTTTTTTGTGGCTTATATAATTTGCGACCAGATTGGAATAGTTCAAGCCACTCAACTGAAAATTTTGGCCCACCTTTTAAGTATACAGGCAAATGTGTAAATCTCTTTTTTGAAGAGAATACAATTTGCAAGCAGATTATACTAACGTATTTCTTATGTATTTGTCATGTTTTAATCAGAATTTTAATTCGTATATAAGCGAAGTTCTGAATAATTAATTATTCAAGAGGTTATTCAATTGAGCTGTTGATTCCGAAATTCTAGCTAAATTATCGATTTTACAGACAAAAAATCCAGGTCATAATGTTTTCTTTCTATGATTTTAGCACGACTAAAAACGAATGATAAAATTGAGTGTCATGAACACTCCATGCGTCTATTATGTTGTTTAATAGGGATTTTGGGATAGTATTGAGTTTACAGATGAATTCGTTAAGATTCATTGTGTAGACAATACAACTCGAAACCCAATCATTTTGATTGTTTTTTATTACGATCTAAAAAACTGACGAAGTTTCAGATAATTGACGTTTTCTCAAAACTATTCCGTCAAGTCCAATATCTGAAAATTTTAATGGAAGTATTAGTTTACGGACTAATTTATAAGAGTTTGATCGTTAAGCAAATTGCAACGTTATTGATATCTATCGACAATACATCTACATATAAATTTATGTTTATCCAGTATGGCTTACGCGGACATTTTTTGGCATTTACGTATATCTAGGAGGGTTTTTGAGGACATTTGAGGTTTTCGAGGACAGCCCGCGGAAAATCCATATGTCTAGAAGGGTTTTTGAAGACTAGTACGCAAAAACCCAAGCTGTAATGACATAGTCCACAAAAGCTCTTCTATCGTAAGAACGAAAATCTATTTTAATGATGATTAATAACAAATGATGTATAAATAATTTTATCGATAAGATCATTTTTGTGCAATGATAAACCATCGCGAACAAAAATAATAGAAGTGATATTTTTTGTTTATCGTTTCTTAAATACGCTGTTTTATTTAAATCAAATCATAACTGAATATTTATTAGTCCTTTAACGAAAATAACTACTAATCTTAAAAATAATAAATAATGTTTCAAGTAAACTCCACATTTACGTATATTTGATATAACAAATGAGTCAAGTACGTAACTTTTAAGTCACATATAATTTTAGATAATAATGTATCCTTAGTAGCAATCTTAGTCAAAATCTTGAAAGCACAGTATGTATAGTTATTAGGGTGATTCATTTACGTAAAAGTTTTTTTTTTTAAGTGCTCAAGCAAAATCTCAATCTACATCGAAAAAAAAAAACTCACCAAATATGAGCTCTTAATTCCAATGCTAAGTACTTTCTATTTGATTTCAAATATTGCCCGTTTAAAATACACGTAAATTAAATTACTTTTTTTTTTTTTAACTTTCTAATACTTAGCTGCGTTTCATGATATCAACATGATTTTGATCGCAAATTGTAGGGCATTTGGTGTTCTTTAAAAATGCCCAATATTACTTAGCTGTTATTCCAGCTGTTTCACTTGTGCCCGTTGCGGAACTCATTTTTCATATGAAATTGACCTTTATTAGCTTGTAGAACGTAAACCAATGAAAGTACACTGAAAATGCTAAAGGGAATTTTATAGGAAATTTTATTCCCTTCGAAAAAAGTTCTATGAGTCAAGTCGCTAAAGTCCATAGTTTCCGAGTTATAGTCATTTTAATAATTTGAAAAATATAATATAAAAAAAAAAATTACAATTGATATTTTATTCTTTAACTTATTAAAATGACTATAACTCGGAAACTATGGACTTAAGCGGCTTGACTCATAGGACTTTTTTTGAAGGGAATAAAATTTCCTATAAAATTCCTATTAGCGATTTTAGTGTACTTTCATTGGTTTACGTTCTGCAAGCCAATAAAGGTCAATTTCATAGGAAAAATGAGTTCCGCAGCGGACACAAGTGAAACAGCTGGAAGAACAGCTAAGTAACTATGAGCACTTTTGAAGAACACCTAATGCCTTACGATTTGCGACCAAAACTGCGTTGATATCATGAAATGCAGCTGAGTATTAGAAAGTTAAAAAAAAAGTAATTTAATTTACGTGTATTTTAAATGGGAAATATTTGAAATCAAATGAAAAGTACTTAGCATTGGAATTAAGAGCTCGTATTTGGTGAGAATTTTTTTTTTTAATGTAGATTAAGATTTTGCTTGAGGACTTAAAAAAAAAAACTTTTGCGGAAATGAATCACCCTAATAGTTATAATATTTTGCTATATTCTCCTTGACTTCCTCAAGATTCGCTCTAGAACTGATCAAAATGGTCACTAGGGTACTGATTAAGGTGTGGAATTTCAGGGTCACCTTATTTTTTCTACCACTGACAGCTCCTACGCTCTGTAATCAGAGCCCTTAATATTAATATTAACAGGTGGCTAACTGCAATTCTCTTTGTCCTTTTTGAATAACGTGGGAAAAAAATCAAGTTTGAAATTTTATATCTTGGCAATGGCTTATTGTACAGAAAATCTCGAGATATAATTTCATAGTCAATTAAACGCTCTATAAAAAAAGTCTCATCATTTTTTGATAAATCCATCTGTTCAAAAGTTATTGGAGCTTGAAGTCAAATTTACAAAAAATTTCGAGATATTTTTACTTTCTCGGCGAAACTATCATACTTGTCACGAACTGGCAAAAAGTCTTTTTTGAAGACAACTTTTCCTTGACAAATTTTCTCTGAAGAAATTTTTTCAAATTCCGCATCGTTTTCTAGTTATTTTCATTTTAATGTTAAGCTCTTTAAAAAAAATAGTGTTCTGATCGATTACAAGATCTTGATATTAAAATAAAAATAACTAGAAAACAATGCAGAATTTTAAAAAACTTTATTCGAAATAACTTGTAAGAAATTTGATTGTCTACAAAAAAAAATTTATGAGATTTTGTGATAAGTCTGATGGTTTCACCGAAGAAGTAAGAAAATTACGAAACTGACTACGAATTTGACTTAAAACTTCAATTATTTTTGAACAGATGAATTTATTAAAAAATAATAAGAGATTTTGTTTGTTATACTGAACTTCTTTGTGCAATAACCCATTGCTGAAGTGTGAAATTCCAAGCTTAAATTTTTTCTTTCTCTGTTATTTAAATAGAAAATAGAAAATCGCGCTGAGCCACCTGTTTATAATAGTATCAGGAGCTCTAATTTCAACAGAAATCTTGTTTTACTTTCCTGCAAGCACAAAACCTGCTAGTGCGTTGAAAAAAATAAGGTTGCCCTAAAATGATACACCCTAGTAACATTAGTCTATAGTTTTCATTTAATTATATATGAATCATATTATTGTTGATATTGGAGACTTAAAGTTAGTAACAACATTAAATGACTTGACATGCGAGTCAACAATGAGTTATACCGTGGAATATTTAGGCTTTATAATTGAATAAATCATTTATATATGTATTTTACTTTTTCAACTTCTTGCTAAAAAAAATCAATGATTTTCAAAAATTTCGGGAAGTTATTGCTTTCACCCCGATTTTCGAAAATCGAGCTTTCATCAGATGTCGAGGTTTTGAGGTCCTAGGAAGTGATTCTTGAGTAATGAAAAATATAATAATAATAAAACTGGAATTAAAATGTCTTAATCATGTTATTAATCAGTCAGATTACACAAAATATTACGTGAAATGTAGAAAATACCTCACTCAACTTTGCTGATAAAACACCAGCATAACTAATTATTTACTTTAATACTTCCTGAGCGAAACAATATATATTCGATATCTTATAGGTATGTTTTCAGAAACCTAAAGAAAAGAAAAATTTTTTCTATTTCTATTGAAGAAAATATAGGTGTTAGTTGTCTTATGTGTTTTAGGTGACGGCTAAATAAATAAACGTCAGATTTTCAAATAATTTTTATATTCAACTGAAATTCATTAACGTTACACAACAATTTTGCTGTCTTTCGAAATTTTTCTTTAGCTTTTAACTATTAAATAAATTCATTAAACGATTGGCAACGATAACATTATAGGCCGTTTTGGCTCTAAAGAGCTTTTAAAGTCAAAAAGGCGTATAAAATATGTCTTGTTAGAACAAGTAAGGCGATACATGAAAAAACTCTAATTTAATTGAAACTTAAATAAAATTAGAAATAATCGATTTAAGCGAGTGGTGGAGTATTGTCACTATTGTTTTTTATTACTTTTGTCAAGTTCAATCGCACAGCTTCATTGCCAACTATTTTGAGCTTACTGAATATTAGTTTCGAAGGAGTTTTGAATTGATTTGAAATCCAGGTTTTGATTGATTGTCTAGATTGACTTTGCAAACACGGATGCTGTTCCATAAGATTGTCAATATCTTTTAAATGTGGCAAAGTGCCAGCTTGCAAATGATGACTAAATGCCGAACACACAATATGTTTTTCATTTTCAGTCCATCTCTTTTTTTCCATTTTTTCTGAAAATAAAATCAATCATATAGATAAAATAGATTAAAAATAAAATGAAATAATAATTATTTTATAAATGAAAACCAAAAAGCATTTTACCAGTCATTTTACAATTTTTTAAAATTATTTTTTGGTTAACATCAGTATCTGTGGATAAACTCAAAGCTTCTGGAATATCATCATTCTTATTTTCAATAATGACCGTATTTGTACCTAAGTAAGGTTCTAAATCATGCAAATTATACTCATTACCAAGCTCAGTATTATCATTCGAACAGGATGGCTGTGAAACATAAACATGTGTTCCTTCAGATTTTTTTTTTAAGCCGTTTTTAGGTACACTACCTGGAATTTCAATGAAGTCACTAAGATCATCGACATTTTCATCTGAATCATAGTCAACATCACCTTGTACTGCCTCCAAAACTTTGGCAACTTGAACGATTGTTTTGGATTTAATTGGTTGTCGATAAAAATCGCGATGGATCTTTTCAGAATGACCCAAATGATTAATTACATCACCAAGCGCATTATCATTTAATTCAAGTTCGATACATTTCGTAGCTACATGCTTCCGAAGGCCGGTTCCGCGAAGTAAATCCGGTTTTTTTGCTCCACATAATTTCGAAATAGTTCTCATTTCTTTACAAATGTTTACGACTTATACGACCATCAATAGAATTAGGCAACCCAAATAAAAATTCATTTTTAAGAGGCACGTTTGCACTAAGACGATGCCTAATTATTATGTTGATCTCTTCAATTATATCAGCACCTGCTATAACTGCTACAGTACGATTTTTTTTACCTCTAATGGCGATCCTGAAAAATTTTTGAGCAATTTTTTTACCGATATCATCTAATAAATTAAATTCTTCAGAGTCAGCTTTTTTATCAATACACTCTATACGTTGTAAGTCACTCAAAAGTATATTTTGGATATCGCCAACTCATCTACGATTCAATACAAGGAGATAAACAACAACGAGCTTCAAACCATTAAGCCACTCTGAGAGATTAAAACATGTCTTTAATTTATCGAAGCATTTTTTTCGTTCATTTTTCAAATAATTAATTAATTTCTTAATATCTTCAGTCATAGGCAGTATCACGACTTTTTGTCTCTTCAATTTACTTTGAGCCTCCATTGCAATTTTATTTATAGAATCCGGCATTTCAATGCAATAAACTTTTTCAAATCTTGCGACTCGATCTAGACCTTCCTTGTCATTTTGTTTTGCAAGTTAACTCTCTAATATTTTTCTGATGTGTTTTAGATAGGTTACTAAATTCAATGCCGAGGAAGGTGCCCCACAAGAATTTTCTAACCGATTTATTTTTGCAACTACTTCAATCGACTTAACGATTGTATCGATATATTCGGGAACATAAAGTGACGCTAGATCTTTTAATTCAGGATTTATTTCTTTTGCAGCATATAAGAGACGACCCACTAATCGTTGTTTTGCACGGATTAAATTATGCTGGTAATGTGGTGTATGCTTTATACATAATTTGTTGCCGTATAAAATCATTAGCCAATCTTATCTGATCAAACGAACAATTTTGTCCTCCTCGAACACTGGAAAAATAACTAAACTCAACGTATCACTTGCGGCACTATGAACGCGCCCTTCTACATAGCGGCCAAGAAATTTATAAGAACGTGATCCTTCTAGTTTAGTATTGATACATTTAGAAAAATGCTTGCGAGAATTTGCCTTGGTAACAGTTTTCAGACACCTAGGACAAGTAGTATAATCACTAGCAGGTTTTTTATCAGATCTTGGACGACGGCTTACAGACAGTTTTCCAGTGTTATGTTCGGTAGTGTTATGCATACATCGACCGTTTTCTCTAAGAATTTCCATAATTTTTTTTCGTTCTTGAGTACCTGTATAAATGACCTCGATAAATATTTTATGCAATAATATTTAGTACAGTAAATACTATGATATATCGATCGTATTTACAAAATCAGTGTAAGATTTGAGGCGAGCAACTACATCTAATCACACGAGCTTTCGGTAAGAAGCATTACAAATTATAAGCACTGTAAATCGTGACTGACTGAATCATGTTTTTGTGGTTGAAATACAAATGCATAATCTTTTATTACTACTGTTCCGGAAATTTAATTTGACAGGATTATCAGCTTAACAAACATTAATTTATCGTTATATAGAATAAATTTAATTTCAAATTTAATATGAATTGAAATTCTATATAAATAGAATGAAAAACGTCAAAGTAAATAAAATTATTTTCAAATTAGATCCAAATTTTTTTTACTATCTTCAAGTTAAAAAAAAAAACAATATCGTAGAGAGGCTACAAAGTGAGCACTTTAGGGTCTAAACCGATAAAGTGAACGGTAACTTAGGTGTCTGGTAATTGATTATGCACAACACACCATTCAACACTCTAAAATTATACTTTCGGAAGAGGTGAAACGGAAAAATATATTTCAACTTAAAATCTGACATTATCCATAAATGTAACTGACCTTTTGGGGTACTTTTGAGCTGTTGTACTTCTTCAATATCTTTGTGCCTTAATTCAATATGTCTTGGTAATTTAACTACTAACTTGTGACAATAAATGCAAAAAAATTTTTTTTTCCAACGCGGTTCAACACTAATGACGTTTCCAGCGTCGTCGGTAACAACACTACCTTCTGCTTTTAATTCTGAATTATCACAAGATCCTTTCGACAGAAGCGGAACTTTGATTAATGTTGAATTATTACTCACGATATTATGTACTTCTGACGGTAACGGAAAAACGTTTATTAATTTATTTTCAGCTGCTGTATCAACATTGTTTACTGTCCCAGTTTGTAGTATACTTTGTGTAGAATCTTCTATTATTGTAGAAGAATGTTTTAAATTGATTGGATCAAAATCTACATCACTGGTGTCTTTATCATCAAATGAATTATGTCCCAATAAAGAGTTATAAGTGTTGTTGTAGTTTATTTCACTACGTTGCCTTAATCGTGGAATTGATAAATCATGACTATTTTCATCATCACCTTTGTTATAATCTCGTAGAATTTCTACGGTTTCACTGTCTAAACGAGATGACAGAATACTTTCTAATTGATCAGAGATCTGTATCAATATGAATAATGGTAAATGTTATAATTTATATTCCAGTATTTGTCACAAATTAATATTGAAAACCAAATAACCTCATAATTTGATTCGTAATTTAATAAATCAGACTCTTCAGTGCTTGTTTCATCGATAATACTTGGAATGATTACTGCCTCAATTAAATCATCTTCGGATGAAGTGAATTGTGCAGCACAAAAATTATTTCCATTTTGAGCATTACATTCTTGATAAAAAACTGCATCGAAATTATTCTGTAAAAGAAATTGTAAATTTTGAGTCACATTTAACTATGATATCTTAGAAAATGTTTAATATTAGTTAGAAATTCATAATAATCTATGTGACTACATAATTGAACTATTTCAAATTTGTGAAAAAAAATTTTTTTTTAATTTTTAGGAAATTGCATTAATATATTTACAAAATCTCAACCGAAATGTAAAACATGTTGATAGAAAAAAATAAGGAACATAGAAATATATCAGATATAAATTATTAATATTTATGTGGGCGTAATGGAACTTGAAACAAGAAAAGCTAGACTTAACGAAAATCCTCATGATTGTTTTTTTTCTGTTTTTAATCAGCACTTTAAAAAAATACATTCATAAATTTTAATTGTTTTGATCACAATCTGAGGAAAAACAACCGTATTATGTATATCTACAGATAATTTTTTCAATTTATTTCATGCTCAATAGAAATAGTAATAACAAAAATTAACAAGTATTGTCTTATGATTTATTTAAAGGTGCTAAACAAACTACAACAAGTACTGCAATAAAAACAAAAAATAACCTTATAATAAAAAAATATTTGATTTGAGATACGTGTAAAATTGCAGTATTTGAGCTATTGGTAATAAAAAGAACAAAAAAAAATCTGCGTAAAAAAAAAAAAAAAAACTGAAGTTGCATTGAAAAAATTATCAACTATGTATTGTGTTGGAAAAATGATATGAAAGAAAATAAATAACAATTATTCTTCATTGTTATAAATTAATGTTAACATTATTTATGTATAGAATGATAAGAGCAGTTGTTAAAATCAACTAACCTCATGATCTTGTACTAAGTCGTTTGAATTCACACTAGCATGTTCAGAATTGAATTCAATAATCATGTCTTGGTCTACTTGTTTAAACTTCATGTCGGTATTCAATTCATCCGATAGATCTTCAAAATTAGGAATATTATGCTGAATGACTGGTGATTTACATATTTTGGTATCAGCAATCCATTCAGTATCTGAACAATGTGAAACATTTTGTGGTATCTAAAAATTGAAAAAATAACTCAAAAATATCATCAATAAATTATTAATTATACGTAGATAATAAATAAATCATAATATAATTCTTTCCATGTAAAATAAGCAGTTCGTGACAAATAACAAACCTCATTATTTTGTGACTCTTTTTCTTGTGGAATCAGATTTGAATTCACATGAAAATGTTTCAATTCAGAGTCAAATTTGACTCTTACTTTCGAGTCTGTTTGTTGAAGCTTTTCATGAGTACTTGTACCGGTCAATACATTTTTTTTAGCCAAAATATCATGATCAATGACTGGAACCTCGTATATTTCTGTGCCAACAAAACTAACATCATTTGTGCTTGTTGGTACTTCGTTGTTCTCTTTACTTTCTTCATTTATAACAATCTTAAAATTACGCGAAAATCATTAATCTTTCAATATAATATTTATTCTTCATTGACATGAATTTATAATAATATCATTCACATATCGTATTTTAAGAGCAGTTGTTGAAAAAGCTACAACCCTTAGGATCTTGTGGTTTCGTTTCTGTAGTCGAACGTACATTCCTATGGTGACAATCTACACGTTTAATTAATATTATCGGCATGTCGGCGTTTAATATATTGCAAATAGATGATAAATTTTGGACATCTACAATATAAAAAAATGAATTAACGAAAATATATTTGCATGACTAAAACACCATAGACTTTAAATAGAAAAAAAAGAAGATTCAAGTAATAAAATTATTTAATTAAAATTTTCGTTAAACAATTAAAAAAAAATATTGGGGTTGTTAACCTTTAAGCCATAAGAATGGGCTTCCGGACCGCTAATTAAACTTAAAATCAACAAAATTTTTTATAATTTTACGAAATCGGCTTTAACTTTTCAGTAATACCCTAATTATTTAATTCTTGTCAGGTTATTAATTTTTTATTATTTTTAACTGTCAAACAATCTATATACACTTGCTCAATAATGGCGGTGACGATATTACAATATTCAAACAATTTTATACTTTTTTGTAAACAGTAATTGTCGAGCCTTTCGAAAGTTATAATGATGAAAGAACTATGTTAATTATATCAGACAATAATACTGTAAATAGAAAAAAATGAATTCAACGATTGATAGAGCAAAAAATTAACGAATTAAAATGATTAGCGCAGGCCGGTGGTTATAGATAGCTAGCATAGTTTTGACGATACGGCTTAAAGAAAATTAATCATCGATAAATATGATTTAATACTTGCCACTGACAGCTATTTGTTTATAATTTTTTGGCAGATATCGTGTTTTTTTAACTACCCTATATTTTTTGTCATTTAATGAATAAATTAATCGATGCATTTTGTCAAATTCACTTTGAATCTTATTGAATAAATAATAATGATTCAGCACAAAATTGCCATTTTATTAGAAGAAAGAGACGATCATAGACGCTTGTAGTCTTTCTTCTTTTTTATAGTGTAGGGATTTTTTTTCAATACTAGTTACCACTGTGAATACTCAAGTTACTAATACAACAGAGAGAAAACTCTCCTACCAGATGACTCTTCTCTCTGGATACAAAATAGTTAGTTTACACACATTAACGCTGTAGAGCGATACTATCTTATTCTGTTGTAATTAACATGAAATATGCGCGAATATTTAAATCATAAAACCCTTCTTCGAAAATTTTATTTATTTAAAAATGATTTATTTCTTAATAAGAAATATTTAAATGAAGATAAAAAATTTTCAAACCATAATATTACAATTGTGCATTCACTTGGAGTATCTTATAACTATTAATTTTAAAAAACATAGTTTGATTGTATTAGTAGAATCAATTAAGCTTGCTCAAAATACGATACTCAAGAATGAGAAAAAAAATAGTTTCACTTTCGATAAGGAAAATAGACTTGTTTTAATTAAGAAATAATTTAAAATACGTTATTTTTTATTTTGTATACTCAAGTGCAAAACTTATAAGAGTGTTTTTCAAATCTATTATACCAAGAAAATGTTTTTATGATTGTAATTTTCACAAATTATATGAAAATTATTAATTTTTTATTTTATGAATATTAACTCAACTTGTGAAGCTTTCAGGGACAGCTAAAAATTCATTTTTCAACTTCCCACTGAGAAAATTGAATAATCGAAAATATCAAAAAAATAATAATTGTCCTCATTTTTTTTCAGTAAAATTTTGGCGGGAAGTTTTGGGGTTGGCCCACAGGGTCAGCCGTTTTTCAGATATTTTATTAAGCTAAATACTATTTAAATTATAAATTTTTACTAATTAAAATTAAAAAATATAAATTTTTTATTTTTTATTTTGCAACTTCGTTATAAAATAAATTTGATACGAAAGTAATATAACACGTCATACAAAACTTATTTACTTTTTTACCTCGAAATCCGTAAGAGTCTACACAATTACTACGAGTTATTATAAATAAATTAATGTCAATATAATTTTTTAAACTTTAACAGTATATTCCAATTGAAAGATAAAATTATGCAACTTAAAATTTAACAAATATAAAATTAATACTTGCATCAGTATTTGCTATACTAATCGAAATTCTGAAGTCAATGGTTTGACTTCTCAGAAACGCGTGTGTCTATCTACTGTGTGCGATTAACGTAAGAAACATTTAAAATTAAATACTGAAAATTTTAGAATAATCATGAATAGTATAAAATCTGTAGTCTTAGTTATAAGTATTTAAAAAAAAATTCTATTATGAAACGAAAAAAAAATTTGAATTACTTAGAAATAACAAATTGATGACCCAGAGGATAATTAATTAACCAGTTGAGCTTAAAGAAACATAATCCTTTGATATAAGCAAACAGTGAATTTTTTTCAATAGGAATTATATTTAGGCTTCATAACTTTTTTTTTTTTTCATTCATTCTTATGAGCATAACAGTTTAAAGCATTAATGCTTTCAACATGTAAATAAACAAAATATTTAGGATATTGATATTATTGCTCATCATTTTCCGCGTAAAAACATTTATGACAAACTGAAAACATATGCTTCTTACACATCGGCATTTTACAAGAGTAGCAAGATGTGCGCACTTTAATATCTTTTGATCTTGAACAAACAGTGCAGCGTTTGGGCTTATTATCAAGTTTTTCTTTAGAAATAGGACAAAAAGTTTCCGAAGATGAAAACTGTCCAGCATCTTCTCGTAATTGTCGTGGTATATACTTATTTTTTGCTCTGTTTCTTATTGCTCCATCAACAAGTGATAATCCTTATTGTTTTAAAAAATTTCGTCTCGAAATATTTGAATTATTGTTAATTGAATATAGAATAAAACTATTTAAACTCGCAACATCGAGTAAATAGAACCATATCCGTAAAGAGAAGCGCCGAGTTTTTCTAGCAAAAGAATTTTCAAAGAAAAAACTTTTTAATCGATCAATTGCATAATTCGCACTCATATAGCATTCAGCAGCTGACTTTATGTCATATTTAATCATATTTATTACAAGTTTCGGGATCATATAAAGTAGATAACAATACGATACTCTTATTTTTATCATCGAAATAAGATGAGAGTAAAAATTTATTTCGATAACCACAAAAAGTTGCAGGCTGTTTTCCACTTGAATTGCTTGAAAGTTCTGATGGTATTCCTGGCTCATAACCATTCAATGTGCCAACAGCCGTGATATCATTTTTTAAAAGATTTTTCAGAAGCGAAAAATTAGTTAAATTACCAATTAAAATTAATTTGCATTCATATCCCATCATTAACTGGTTCACATAATTTTCCAGGTTATTAGCTTCATCGTTAGAATCAGTTCCTTGTTTTTTCACAAAAATTTTCATATTTAAAATATAATTGAAGCAAGTATCAACAAGAGTATAAATTTTCATACCAAAACGAGGAAATTCTTTATTTGTATCTGTAGCAGATGGACAGTTACCTTTATACTCAATTAATTGCTCATAGTATGTAACATTAGAGCCTACGGAATAGTTATTTCGACAGTTAGAAGTAAATAATTCGCATAAATTACATATGGAAGCAAGACTATTAATGTTTTCTCGTGATTTTGTTTTACTCTCGTCATCAAATCTTAAACATCGCAATAAAAATTTCAAGCGATTAAGATTCATAGATACTCGAAATACATTAACACCCAATCCGTTTTGTTCCCATAATTCATCAAAATTTTGGTTTTTTGATTTAAATAAACTCATTAATATAAGTAGACCTATAAGTGTTTTGATTTCATCAATATCTGTGTTGTTGCAATCTCGATCGCGAGCGTATCGATCACGTATACTCGTGATGTACAGATTTGTGTTATGAACTATAAGTTCCAAACTTTCATCATTAAAAAATAAAAAAAAAACACTCTTCAATAGTTTTAGCTTTAGAAGCTGCGTCTGATGGCCCAGCTGACTGAAACAATAAACTCGATTGTTCGTGACTTGGACTTTCTATTGAAATTTTGCTCCAACTCGTCACATTATCTCTTCCTAAATAATAATTCCTCGCACTAACATTATTGATGTTCTGAACTTCAGTAAATAAGTTAGTATTTTTTTTTTCACTACACTGATAGCTGTGATCAAAATTTTGTAAATCCACTATAATTTCGTCATCACTTTCATCAGATTCATGCCACTCGAATTCAGTAGCAATTTCATCAATTAAACTTTCCCGGAGACCATCAAAATTAAACATTTGAGCAGCCTGCAAATAGATGTATAAATATTAAAATATAATATACTAAAAACATACGATTATAACTCTAAGTGTAATTCTTAAAGAACTAAATTGCAAGAAAAATTATTCATGCTTAAGAATTCATTTAAAGAGGTTATAAAAGCAATACGGATACGGATAACCTACCATTATTTTTATAAATTTCACATTAAAATAAATCAAGAAACAAATTTCGAAGTTATTTTATTCGTTAACGATAAAAATATTTGCAAATCATTAATAAATTTATATCAAATCAAAATTTATTTTATAGATATTTTTTCTTATTAGAAAAAAATGAACAAGTAATGTGAGTTTTTATGTCAAGTACATTCAGTCGCTTACATGTAAATAACTGTGTGCATCTAAAAGAAAGTTGGCGGCTCACTGAATTTGGCCCCACCTGATTTTTTTTTTTTTTTGATTTTTTAACTTTTTTTATTTTTAATTATTAGTTCTTCGTTAGTTCTTTATTGTTCGATCATTTAAATTGTTAGTTCGTCTTTTATTTATTTATAATTAATTGAACAAATTTTGATTCTTAAGTTGGCCCCCCTCACCATATATTTCTACTTTTGTTATTGAACTAATATTTTCTTATTAATTATCGTTTGTTCGATCCTTATTGACGTTTGTTCGATTATAAATTATAAATAATTATTAATTATTCAATAATTTTCAATTAAAAATTTATTACCTCTTTGAGGCTCTGGTGCGCATGCGCGTGAGTCTTGATATATGTCATCATCATAATATTACTTTACGTATCTCCATTCTGTGTACGTAAAAAAATGCTCTTTTTCAGGCATTATTAAGCTTTTATCAATTTGAAGGATGAATTCTTTTTATAATGTAAGTATTTTAATTAAATTAAATACTCTATTTTATCCTCATTTTAAAATATAAACAGTATCCTGTGTGATTTTAATACTACTCCAATTTCGTCACACAATCTGCTAATCTGCTCGAAAATTTTTGGAGTCAAAATTTAATGAACTGATATTGACAATATTTTTCTATTTTTACAAACTTCTACTTTATAATAAAAAAGAATACTGTTTTTTAAAATTAGAAGTGTTATATCGTATGACAAAGGGAAAAGCATCAACAGTTGAATAAATTTAATATTTTCTATTTTGTTATTATAGCATCGTAAGTATAGATTTGATTAGTGAGTTACTACTTGACATCATTATCACAACTCAAATAATGGATCGACGGAACCAGGTTAAACATTAACAACAATAACAAAAATAAGGTATTAGGAAAATTAATATGAAGAATATTATAATAAAAAATTATAACCTCAATAATATCGTGACACTACGATAGAACTAACAGTTAATTAAAAGCTTCAATTTTTATTATTGTTATTTCAGTTAAATAATTCATAATATTCAGTTTGGGTAAAATTCAAAATGGCTTGTTGGAATGCTATACAGACTTGGTTCGACGCTAAACAAAATTACAACAATCATTTTAAACTTAACACCATGCCGGCTAATTATTTAGAAAGAAGTTCTCCGTTCAAACAACGGAAACCTACGGCACAAATTCTTAAAGAATTTTGCCTTAATTATGCAAAAATCTTTTTTATCATACCGCTATTTCTTTGACAACTACAAAAAGCCTACAAAGAATCTTGTGCCATACAGACACAAAAGGAGCAGAATTACAGTTTTCTATTCAATGACTACGTCGATGAAAAAGAGTTATTCGACGCTATGTTAGAAGGAAGTTATGGTAGTTCAAGGCAGATAAATTGTAAGTCATCGATCCCCGGTAAGCAAAATGGTGTTTACTTTTGATCGCATGACGATCGTCAACTATCATAAATGGTGACTTTTCCGAAACTGTCCAGTTTGGATCAAATGCACTATTCACTTTCGCTGACATTATATCTACTTGTGACGTTGATTTCGCGGAACGTTTCGGTATAATGCAGCTAAAACTGTTATGGCGAAAGAAAATTTTACCGGCATTTCAGATGACTAGAGCCTACGGTTCCTTTTCGCTATAAAACATTACAACTACCTTATTTATTGCCTTCTTTTATCATAGCAGGCACAGAAGCAGTGAGTGTCGAATAATTTAGCTTGGACATTCCCCTCATCAATGAAAAAAGACTTGATTCGAATTAATGCCTTCGAACGCTAATGGCTAGCCTAAATGTACTTTTTCAAAATCTACGAGATCACCAAGTCTGCATTTCAACAGAATCAAGGCTTACTGAATGGAGCCACTTACTATGTAGCGATAAGAAAAAAGAATTTGACGTGGGGTTTATTCGGAAATGACCGCAATGAGCGCATGCCTAATTTATTTTTTAACGATTTCACGGAAAATAGTTGACAGAGAGCATACGCATTTTTTGGTAAACAGACGTTTGATTACTCAGCTGCGTTGTTTCTACACGCATGTTTTCGACGTAATATTGTTGAAGTATATTTGACCAAACTCAACGACATACAGTTGACAATTATTTCATCGAGACTCTACGAAGATGATACAGCTTCTCCAAACTTTGAACGGTTGCTGTCCAAAGGTGATGAAACCCAACGTTGAAGAAACTCCAAGTCTTTTGGACAATATTAGTCAACCCCGAGTACACAATTTGTTGATTTATACTTGGATGATGAGCATGGGTATTCCGAAGTTTAACAATCCAGTAGATCTGCGATGCGTGAGTTCTGCGATGGATTAGGGCTGCTCAGCCATAAACTGTTTTTAGCCAATTATTAAAGAGTCTGAAGAACTTGAATTCAACTGGAATGATGACAAGCCTTGGTGAAGATGCAGAGTTTATACATGTTCAAGTATAAATGTAAAAAAGAAGACTGAGGAATAGAAACAAGATAAAAAAAAGTAATTATTTTATTTATTTTTTTCATTAATTGTAATTAGTGTATATATCACGTTACTAATGTCCAAAGGGCGTATACAAAATTTTTATTTCTCTAATCAACTTTGGAATAGTAAAAAAGTATATATTTATAAAAAAAAAAAAAAGCAAAAAATTTTTTTGACATACTTCCTTTTGGCTAAGAATTTTTTTTCTTAAAGCCAAAAGAGCGTATGTAAAAAAAAGTTACAATTTTATTTTCTAACTTTCTGTTTAAAAATTTCACCATTTTGTACTTTTGGCTACAAAAATTGAAAATTAAAAAAAAAGACCCTTAAAACGCCGAAATGTCAAAACTGAAAAAAACTTCATTTATAAAAATCCGACTGAATTGAATAATTTTTGAAATTTTCGAAAATTTTCAATTTTCATATCCAGAAGTTTGAAACGTTCAATTTTTTAAGCAGAAAATTAGAAAATATAAATATCATTTTTTTTATTTATACGCTCTTTTGGTTACGCAAAGCCAAAAAGGCATATATTTTGTGATATGCCCTGTCGGCATTAGTAACGCGATATTTCTACTGTTAATTTATTTGTTTATCTATTTTTACAGCGTCATCTTCGAATCCGATGAGATAGCTGGGTATTATGGCACAACAACTGAAATAAGTAGCATTTTTTAAAATTTTAAAAGAAAAATTATTGACTCCTGTATCGAGATCCAAAGTCGATAGAGGACTAATGACGTTATCAATTGTACAAATGATTGGAACGAAAAGTCGATATCCAGAACCAGCTTTGTAATCACAGTATAAATACCGATGGAGATTTTTCAAATATGACTAAATGTAAGATAATATTTTATTTGACACTTAGTTATTTTTACTCATGAATTTTTTAAGACAGGTTAGATATGCACGATAAAAATGTCTTTTTATTAATTGAGTGCCTTTAACATATGTGATTAATTAAATTTACATAACTGTAACATTTTAAATACAGACCATAATATATCAATTTTTTTGAAAATTTGTAGTCTTTAAATCACTATCGAGTTTATTTTTTCGTTTCTGTAAAAAAACTTTATTTTATAATCTCGACATAAAATTCATTACGTTTATTGAAACCATAGATTAATCATTGAAGTTTGGTTTATGTAACATTCCTTTTTTTACATACAACGTTTTTTCCTATAATAAGTTTTTTATTTAATGTCAAATGATTTATTTATTTAGATCACGATTGTTAAACTCAAAACTTGATGCTGCTATAAGAGAATGAGAGAAACAATGACAACGGAAATGGGATTGGAGCCTGTGAAAAAAAATCTGAAGAGGAGATTTATATTGTTCATTATGATAAAGTAATGCAATTTTTTGATAACTTTACGATGGATGTCGTCAAGATGGGTAAAAGGTTAGTATTTTTTCCATAATATTTTTTTCTTTTCAAAAATTTGTGTTAGATGTTAGATTTTCGATATTGATGCAAGTAAAAATTAACATTAATTTATTTACATCTATTAAATGTAAAATTAATCTATTCTTGAGTACAAATATTTCTTTAATTGTTTAAAATATGATTCACCATTGTTTATTTTTTCTTTACTTAATTGCTCTCATAACAATAATATTAAAATGATGATTATGATTATTATAAATTTATCATGAGTGTGAATGTAGCAGACATCAGACAAATTTAAAACTATAAATAAATAGAGTAAATAATTTAACAAATAATATTTATAAAAAATGCACTTATTAATTTCAAAATTTTTTAAATGTGCATTATTTTTAAATTTCATTTTACTAATTATTTACTCTATTTATTATTAATTTTAAATTTGTCTGATGTCTGCTACATTCACACTCATAATTTATCATACGTCGGTATGGTAATAATTGATTCTCTCCTGAAAAAATCTTACTAGTTTTTTATTTTACAATAAAAAAAAATAAATTTTATCAAAATTGTTATGAATAGCATATTTACGACAAATGTTTTTCAATCTAAAACTAACTATTAATTAGTAACTATGGTTTATGAATATATTTAATATACATGTAGTGCTTACTCAAAAACAAATGACTAACATGATTGTTATATTTTCATATTAATATATTATTTTACACTCATTGTAGTGTAAGTATACTAACAAACAAAAATTAGTGTGAATGGTTAACTATTATTACTTTCAATTCTTTTTATCTTATAATTTTACTTATTACACATTCTGTTTTTTTTTTTTTTTTACAGAAATATTTATAAAACTATGCCACCAACATCAGCCGTATCAGTTGAGTTAGCTGTTGAGGTATTAAAAAAACACATTTCTCACTTTGTAAATGGACTACCACCGTGGAATTCAGATGTCTGGAAGCTAATTGAGAAAGATTCTGAACTCAAGGGAAAATGGTCTCTTGGTAGTGTTAGAACTAATATCCGAGAAGATAGAAGGAATATTTTAACTGAAGCTCGATAACAATGTGGTATTTCAGACCCTAACTCTACTAAAAAATCTAATAAATTAGATAAAAATCATAAAATTTCTGACATTGCATATAATACTAGTGAGGATGAAAATAGTGCTGACGATGCTGTTAGTAGTATGTCAGGCTTAGATTCTGAAGAGGATAATGTTCATAAGCAGGAACCGTTTACTGTTGAAATTTCTAGAGAACTTTGGAATGAAAATAAAAATCTTGAACCTTTGGCTTATAAAGGTCGTAAGTATATTGGATTCAAGCCAAGGGTGTGGACAAATAAAGTATCACTCGCTTTTATTAAACAACATCATTTGAAATGTGCGTTTGTCTTTAAAAGAGGACGAATAACCGAAAATGGTAGAAATTATGCGACAGTGAATGGACATTGTAAAGCTAAAAACTGTAAGAATCTGGTAAGAGGAATTATTAAAGACTGTCCTGGCGATGTTGGACCTGTATACATCCAAATGTTCTGTCGCGATACCCGATTTATTAAACATGATGACGTAAAAAGACCGCTCAACGGAACAGAACGTTCACAGGTGCAGGAAGAGCTGACGAAAATTGGTGCTTCTGCTTGGAGGAAAAAAAAAAGCAAAAGAAACAATTGATCCAGGTGATACTGGTTCGCCATTCGTTTATGATTCAAACACACTCCATCAAGCAAAAAAAGAAGTCTGTGATAAAGAGCTTGGTATAAATCCACAAGACACAAGAGATATGATTTCAGCCGTTCGCAAAATGAATGTGGATCCGACTTACGTTAACTCAATTTTAGCGATTGGTGATACGCCTTTTTTTGTATTTTACGCTACACCAACACAGTTTCAAGCATACGATGAATATCAGCGTACGCACCGGAAATATTCATCTATATGCGTTGATGCAAATGGTGGTGTGGTAAAAAGGTTAGTTGATTCCAGTGGTGATAAAACCGGTTATATTTTTTTGTACGAAATTGTCATTAATTTTGATGGCACTTCAGTAGCTATACACCAAATGTTGTCTGAGACGCACGATGTTGATTTTAACACTTTTTGGCTCCAAAGATGGCTTCAAAAACGCAAAGCACCTAGTCAAGCTGTTTCAGACGGATCAAAAGCTCTCTTGAACGCCATGTCACTAGCTTTTAATTACAAACCGTTGAAGGAATATATTAATTATTGTTTTGAAATCATCATCACCAACTCTGACAAACGGCCAAATACTTTTATAAGGCTAGATACTGCGCATTTAATTCACTCCGTATCCAAGTGGAAATGTTTTGAATCAGCATTAAATAAAATAGTAAAAACTTTTTTTATTCATTGTATGGCTTTGATAATTGAATGTAAAACTTTAAAAAAGTTGGAAGAAATTTTTATATCAATGTTGATAGTTGCGGATACTGAATTTGAAGATTCGGTGATTGCTATTGATAATAAATACCTAACTCCTACTGAAGCCAGACACCTTTTGGAAAATTCAATTTCTGATCGAAAATCTAACTCTGAGATCCTAATATCTGATGTTGATGAAGATGAGTTGGAAAAAAAAGAAAAAGGTAGAAATTTCTTGGATCAACTTTCAAAGCTTGATGTTAATGATCTTGGTTGGTCTGTAGATCTTTTAAAATGGGTGAATACTCTTGATGAAAAAGCAAGCAATATTATTTACACTGGGTCTAAGCTAAATAGTTTTCGAGTAGACGGCTTACGTAAGCAGTTAGTGGATAAAATTAAAGAATTTCCAATTTTTACTAATATCTGCACGCCTGATACTATGTCCAGAGCAACATCCTGCCATGTTGAAGCCGAATTGAAGGATTTGAAAATGAATTTGAAGAAACGTGTCAAGCTACCTACCACACTCATAAAATTTTTAAAATTGCACATCGAAGAGTTGTTAGGCGGTATCTGCATTTTTAGATATAAAATTAATAAATTCATAGTTGATAACCAGTATCGTGATGAATTAAATGATGATGATCACGATAAGTGGTTCGAAAATTGGAGAGGATTGGGTAAGAAGGGAGCTGCTCAAAATATGTGGACAAGTAATAGTAATGCAGAAGAAGAAAATGTACTAGGCCATAGTAATTCAGCAAAGGAAGAACTTGAAGAGGATAACAATTTAACAGAAAAATATGCTCATAACAGTAACAATTCTTCAAAAGAAGAGCCACAAAACGAGGATGGTGATATTATATTTGCTGCTGAAAATGTATGTTCGAATTCAAATGTAGATATTTCATCGACTATCCATGATCACGATTATTCTCTAACACCCGACTCGCCAATTCATTCATTTCCTGCAACTGAATCAAGTGAAGATTACTTAGAAAAAGTATTGGAAAAAATTAATAAAGCTAAATCAGAAAACAAAAAAGATACTAAGTATTTTCAAAATTACACAGAAATAAAATTACAAAACAATCTAGTAGATGAAAAAACAAAAAAACTATTCATCTTGAGTAATGGGAATTCTTCTGGCACTGTCAAATTCAATGATCAAACTTGCATAGTTTATAATACATGCCCATTTGATACAATAATCCAATTACTATTCAATGGTGCATTAGAAAATCCAAATTTTAATGAATTTATTACTCAAAGTGACAGTCCAGTCTTCAAATTTTTAGCACATTTTATGGAAAAAGGTCCTACTAAAGAAATTTATCATGAACGATTGTCAGTCTTGTATCCTGTTTATATTGAAACAAATAATAAGAGCCAAATGGAAGAGATATTTGAGAAAAAATCTAAAAAAATGGTGTTATGTCAGACTATGGATTGTGAAGACAACATAACTGTGCTATGGAAGAAATTACTGGAAAATGCACCAAGCCTAGTGGAGCAAACAGTTTGCTCAAATCCAGATTGTCATGCATATAAGACATTTTTCCCTGCTATGTGTGTAAATCACAAAACCATTATCAAGAAAGGTTTTAGTGCTTTAGAAAAAGCTCTAGAATTTCATGACGTAATTTATAATATTCCATGTCAATTTTGTAAAGACGGAAAACAAACACGTCAGAACGTGCTCAAGCAGTATCTATACATTGAGTTAGATATTCGTGGATGTAACACTGAAAAATCTGGACGTAAGTGCAATCTGAGGGATTTTCCAGTTAGAATACGCTTGAATAGTCAAAATGACGATGGAATTCCAAATAATTTATGTTTCCGGTAAGTTAAAAATACTTCACTTTGTTCTAGAGAGTATATGTTAGTAATAGTAATTTTAAAAATTAACCAATACTTAATATTTATTTTTAGATTATCTGGAATCGCAGCTTATGACACTGGTCACTACTTAGCATACTGTAGGAAATTATCCGGCACTTGGACAAAGTTCAATGACCTGAAATCTAAACCAGAATTTGTAAGTCCTGGCTCTGAATTAGAACCTCACGGAGCTTTCTATGTTTTGGAAGAGGAAGAGATCATATAATTTTTACTTAAAAAAAAAAAAAAAACCCGTTTCATGTTTTTATAATTATGTTTTTATTAAATATAATTTATGAATAATTATAAAAAGAACTAGTCTTTATATGTAAAGTTAAGATTATAATGTCATAATGTGCCATGCAATTTGCTCTAAGTATCCTATGTTAAAAGCTAAAAAAATTTTTTTAAAATTTAAACGTAACAAAATTTTATTTAATATTTTCGTGGCAGATTTTATTGTTATTTGTTTGACGAATAATAAAGTTTATTTATTCATCATAAATATTATAATGTAATTTTTATTTAATATATTATCGAGTAATTAGTTTATATGCATTCATCTTCTGTACTTTAAGTGGATTGCTTTTTAAAAGATTTGTTCAGATACTTTATGTGGCACAAATGGACATTACACTTAAGAAATAACATTTTTAGTAATAGCACTTGTCTTAACCTAGATACAACTGCATATATAAAGCTGTAACACTTTTCTACACCTGGTGACTTTGTTTTGACTGCTGACTAAATGTCTTTTGGGGTACTAATGTTATTCAATCTGCTTTGCATTGCTCCACACTGCTATCACCTCCTTCGTCTCTCTGTCTTTGACTAGTTTTTCAATCTTACAAATATTCCTATATAGTTTATTTATTGGTTTACCTTAATTGTCTGTATCAATAGCTAGTCGTCACTTGCTTTTTACTTTATTACCTCACGACTTCTGAATATTCACTGTATCATATATTCTGAATATTCAATGTATGTTTATAGTTTGCTACCTCTTTTCTACATCTGAAGATATGCTTCAGTACTTTTTCTTCGCCCTGTCATTGACTGAACTACCAGTTTGAATTGGCTGTAACAACTATGTACGGCTGCTTGCAGTGCATTTAGAGATGGACACTATATTTTCACTCGGTATTCGACACCACGCTTTTTTTATCCACCCTGCCGTCTTTTTCCCCAAAAAGTATGGTTTAATACTACTACTACCCGATAAAAAAAGATTTTATACAATTGTATAGAATTATATATCAATTATATATAGACTATATATAATTATATATAGACTATATACATATAATTGGATAGAAAAAATGACCCGATCCAATTGTATACAATTTCTATACAGTTGTATACAATTGGATCAGGCCATTTTTTGCATATAATTTTATACAATTGTATTATAAATCTTTTTTCATCAGGTAGTTTTAGTGAACATACCTGGGGATGTAGGTGCAGTCCGTGATTTTCTTGTTCTCTTCTTTACCTCTCTAAGCCTACCACCACCACTGAATAATCAATTAATTTTTTACATGGATTTACCGAATAAACGATTTTTATTCAGAAACTAGTTTTTCTGATATCATAATGTTGGATTAAATTTAAACAAACCGCGGTCTGTTTAAATACGCATGCGCACCAGAGCCTTAACGAGATGATGAATTTTTAAATAAAAATTATTGAATAATTAATAATTATTTTTAATTTATAATCGAACAAACGTCGATAAGGATCGAACAAACGATAATTAATAAGAAAATATTAGTTTCAATAATAAAAGTAGAAATATATGGTGACGGGGGCCAACTTAAGGATCAAAATTTGTTTAATTAATTATAAATAAATAAAAGACGAACTAACAATTTAAATGATCGAACAATAAAGAACTAACGAAGAACTAATAATTAAAAATAAAAAAAGTTAAAAAATCAAAAAAAAAAAAAATCAGGTAGGGCCAAATTCAGTGAGCCAAAGTTGGCAGTTCCTAAACTGAGTACATGACATCAATATTAGTTTTGAGGCTTTATGACAAGCATATTTTAGAAAAATTTTCTGATTTTAATAAGATTTTTTAAGTTGAGCATAGCTTTTATTATCTGATTTAATAAAATATTTCGATAAAAAAAAAAAAAAAAAAAAACATTAGTAAGCAAATGTAATATAAAAATATAACTAATTACGCTAATAGCGACTTTAGTTTGAAATTGACAGTAATTTGAAAGTTGAAATTACCGAAATTTGATACCCGGATTTGCTGACAATTTGACAGCAAAAATTGGAGAGAAAAATTTGCAGTCAATTTTTCTTTGATTGAAAGGTAACTTAAAAAAAAGCCCTAATAGCACAGTTTGCTTAGCAAAAGCTGACTTTACAAAAGATTTCTTGAATATTCCGTCAACTGTCCGTCAACTTCGGGCATTATCATTTTTGACGACGATTTGTATACAGCGTGCTGTACAATTTGACATAAATTTACTGCCCGAATTAGGATTTAAATTCACTCCAAAAGTTGACTAGAAAAAAAGTTTGAAAAATCCAAATGAGCATGCCTTAAGCGCAATAAAACAATAAAAATGCTTAAATGATAGCGTTCGCGCCTAAGACATGCAATTATTTTGTTCAATTTAATAATAATAAAAAACATGCAGTCATTTATTATTTATTCTATTAATTTAATATTAATAGCAAACGAAGTTTTATCTTTTATCTTATATGATGAAATTAAATCTATAACGGAATTTGACTGTTATTTCGTTTGAGGCTTCACGATTACGATTTCATTCTTTATAATTCGTTTTTTTGTTTGAATTTTCCCGCGAGTGGTATTATCTCCTGTGTAGGTCGAGCTTAAAAAAAATCTTAACAGATGATAAAACAGTTAGTAATTATACCATCATGTATGTATAGTTTCTGCTTGCTCATAGTTATTTCAATCCTATTTTTTGAAAAATAATATATATGGCTGCCGAAATCGCAGAAAATTCACCGAACTGACAGTCGGAGAAAATTAACTGTATTGAAACGGAATTATTTTGACACGCAATTTTCACAAGGGTTTTAGCAAATTCCCTAAGGAATGAAACAAAAAAAGATTAAATCGTGAAAATTATTTTTGACAAAGTTGTGGTGTTATCAAACCCAGTGCTCCTGTGGATATCACGCTCTTTTATTCGTTTATTTCGACAGAAAAAGTAGTTTTTTCTGAGAAATCTTATTTAATCGATAAGAAAATCTATTTAATATGTTATGTAGTTGTTATTATTTATTTCAATATGCTTTTTATACATATTTTTTTTCGTTAAAATTATGAAAATCACCTTTTAATCGAAATCACGATTTTTAGGCGAGATTAGAGCATACCTGCGCGCTTCGCGCTTAAGGCAAGCAAAAGTTCTTGTCAATTTTCAGGCAAATTTTGTGTCAATTTATTGTTAATTTGACTTGAATGATTGTTAAGTATTTTCTTACCGTTAAATTGTAGACAATTTTATTTAAAAATTTGTTTACCTTTCGAAATGGTAAGAATAAACATTCCCTATTTTTTTTTTTTTTTTTTTTCGTAAAAAGTTACCTTTAAATTGAAGAAAAATTAACCGCAAATTTTTATTTTCAAATTTTGCTGTCAAATTGTCGGCAAATTCGGGCAGCGAATTTCAGGTAATTTAAACATCAAATTACCGTCAATTTCAAGCTAAAGTAGCTATTAAGGTACATATAAAAATTAAAAGTACAGCCAGATTGAACTAACCCACCTTCATAGTCAAGTTGATGATAATTTGGCAACAACCGATTGTCATAGCTTGCTGCAAACGTCGTGAGCAAAAAGTTGATACCAGTAGTTGTGATCAACCTGTCAGCAACTTTTTACTGACAACATTTGGTGAGAAGTTTCCTTTAACTTTAGCAAAATGATGCTGTCAAAAAGTTGGCAGAAAATTACGGTAAAATTTCTGGTTAACTTGGCAATAAATTGTGACAGTAGATATTTATCAACTTTCTGGCAACTTTAAAAGCAAATTATCGTCAACAGTTACAATATGTAAAGTTGGAGGTGATCTGTTAACAAATCGATCGCACCAAAGTAATATCAACTTTTTGACGATAACTTTGGTTACCAGAGTACTTTCGACGAATGTACCGCAAAAGCCATGGTAATTGCAAGTTGACACAGTCTACAGCCACGTTTCAATGTCAACTTAACTGCCAAATCATAATATAAATAGTTATCGATAACTTGAAGTCAATTTTACCATAAAATTCTGCACATTAAACTGTTCTTTCGCGATGTTGAAATTGTCACCAATAATCTGGAAGAAACGACATCAACTTGTAGAAAACAATTACAAAAGCTGAAAGTTGTTGAAAAGTTGTCATCAACTTTATCGCAACTAATTGACATTAACTATCTGACCAGAAAGTCATGCTATCAGGGGATTAAAAATCAAATTGTGTTCGGATATTGTTTCCGGATATATGACGGTTCAGGGACTGAAAACTAAAAAAACTCTGAACAACCAAGCGTTCAATACAATTTAGTCATCAGATCCTTCAGATGAATACTCCAGTGAAACTATTGAGCCTAAAAAAAAATAATGGGAAATATTGATGTAGGCAACACAATTTGCCACGCAGTCGTATCTTGATATTTTTGTCGTATCTGTCATAGTTGAACAAGAATGTACACTTAAGAAATTATGAATTTTTGAATAACCAAAAGGACTATAAGTTTTCCATCAATCCCTTCAACTGAATGTTATGGTGAAACTATTAACTTTAGACACACCTTTATTATAGATAGTTTTGTCGACAAAACGATTTAACGCAAGATTGAATCTATGTATTTTTTTCGTAGATACTATAAATTATGGACAATGGTGACTAGGAAATTTACAAATTCCTGAAAAAGAAATATTCTATACGATTTGCCTGCCAAGTAAATTAATCAAATATTCCAGAAAAATATTCCAAAAAAGATTTCCGGATAATTTTATAGTGGACATTTTTGAAGGCAATACATACAGCGAGATTATTTTACACACATCTATCATGGTTTGAAAAAATTGACATCAGAGAACCAGCAAATTTCAGTAGCATACACTCTGTAATAGAAATTGTTTATAATTATAGCTCGTCTTCAACGTAACGACATAGCTAAGAATTGTGCACCCCACGCGTCTGGTTATCATTCAAATGGATTTTCCGTCAGAAATATTGAGTTTACGATCAAATTGTCTATTAGCACTTTTGTAGACAATAAAATTTGCTATAATATTGTATGAATACGTTTTTCTCGTATCTCTGATAGTTCAGCGAAAATATTGACTAGAGAAATTACATTTTCTAAATAAAAAAATGTTTCATAAAATTTACGTACCAAGTTCCTAGACTAAATATTCTAGCAAAATAATAAATTTCGGGATAACTTCATGATGGACAATTTTGTAGGCAAAAAATTCGGCAAGATTAATATATATAAGTATTTTATACGTATCAATCATGGTTTGCAAATAATTTTCATCTGTAACCCAGTCAATTTGTGTATAATGAACTGTCTAAAAAAAATTGTAAATCGAGTGATTGCTGCTCAAGTTTATGCTGAATTACTGATGCTATCAAGAAAAAAACTGCGTTATGGAGATCTTTTATGTTTTTATCATAGCTCGTCTTGACCGTAACGACATATAGCTAAGTATTGTGCACCCCACGCGTCTGGTTATCTTTCACAAGGATTTTCCGCCAAAAATATTGAGTTTAAGATCAAATCGATTATTAGGACTTTTGTAGACAATAGAATTTGCTATAAGATTGTATCCAAATGTTTTTCTTGTATATCTAATATTTCAGCGACAATGGAGGACTGGAGGCTTAAGAATTTCTAAATAACCCAATTTTACATAGAAATTGTCTATCGAGTCATTTAACTCGATATTCTGGTGAAACTATTGAGCGTACGATAAAATTGAAAAAAAAAAAACCAATTAAAGGCAATACAATTTGTAACCAGATTCAATATGATAATATATTTTTTTTCATATCGATCATAATTCAGCGAAAATATTCACTATAGAAAACTAACATTTTCTGAATAAGCAAATTTGTCACACAATTTGCCTGCCACGTTGATAGACGAAATATTCTAGCAAAATAATAATTTCCGGATAACTTTATGGTGGAAATTTTCGTAGGCAAAACATTCGGCGAGATTATTCTACATAAGTATTTTACATGTATCAATCATGGCTTGCAAGAAATTTCCATCTGTAACCCAGTCAATTTTTGTATAATGATCTCTCTAAACAAAATTGTATATCGAGTGATTGCTGCTCAAGTTTATGTTGAATTACTGATGCTATTAAGAAAAAAACTGCGTCATGGAGATCTTTTATGTTTTTATTATAGCTCGTCTTGACCGTAACGACATATAGCTAAGTCTTGTGCACCCCACGCGTCTAGTTATATTTCACATGGATTTTCCGCTAGAAATATTGAGTTTACGATCAAATTGCTTATGAGCTTTTTTGTAGACAATAAAATTTGCTATAAGATTGTATAAATATGTTTTTCTTGTATCTATAATAGTTCAGCGACAATGGAGGACTGAATACTTATAAATTTCAAATAACTCAATTTTACTTAGAAATTGTCTATCAAGTTACTTAACTTAGTGTTCTGGTGTAATTTTTTAGGTCATGACAAAATTACCGAGAAAAATAATTGGGGTGTATGCCAAAGTCCCGGTGTGGCAAAATCCCGGTGGTTCATTGCCCCGGTAAAAAAATAGCGTCTTTGATAATTTGACGGCAGGGCCATCTAACGAGGCAAAAAATAACTTGAAAAAATAAAAACTGTATTTCCTCGAGGGTAAAAATTTTTTCAATTAAGGGATGGCGCTGCGATCAGAAAATAATTATAAAATTTTAATTACTAGTAAATAAGGGGGATCATTTACAATCTTGCCTCTGTGTGCCTACTCCCTGTAGGGTCTACTGCATGGCCAAAAGGTGGCTAGGCCTGAAAAAGGGGTCCAGGTCCTTTCCTCCGTAGTATCGCTATGAAACTCGGTGTGCTCACTCCCTGTAGGGTCTACTGTGTGGCCCAATGGTGGCCAGGCCTGAAAAAAGGGTCTAGGTCCTTTCCTCCGTAGTATCACCATGAAACTCGGTGTGCCTACTCCCTATAGGGTCTACTACATGGCCCAATGGTGGCCAGGCGTAAAAAATGGGTCTAGGCCCTTTCCTCCGTAGTATCGCCATGAAACTCGGTGTGCCTACTCCCTATAGGGTCTACTACATGGCCCAAAGGTGGCCAGGTCGAAAAAAAGGTCTAGATCCTTTCCTTCGTATTATCAGCCTGAAACTCGGTGTGCCTACTCCCTGTAGGGTCTACTATGTGGCCCAACCGTGGCCAGGTTTGAAAAACGGGTCTAGGTATTTGCCATTGTGCTATATAACTTGGGGGCAAATTGGGCCTACCAAAATTCGTACCATGAAAAGTGTTGGGACGGGGAGGGGTAAAATGGGTCACCAGGAAAAATGGGCCACTGAGGTAAATTGGTCCCTCTAAAATTCGTAACATGAAAAGTGTTGGGACAAGGAAGAGTAAAATGGGCCACTGAGGCGAATTGGGCCTGCCAAATATCGTAACATAAACAGTGTTCGGACGGGGAGGGGTAAAATGAGTCACCGGGGCAAAATGGGCCACTGAGGCAAAATAGTCCCTCCAAAATTCGTAACATGAAAAGTGTTGGGAGGGGGAGAGGTAAAATGGGTCACAGAGGCAAAATGGTCCCTCCAAAATTTTGGAGGGACTATTTTGCCTTAGTGGCCCATTTTGCCCTGGTGGCCCATTTGACCCTTCCCCGTCCCAACACTTTTCATGCTACGAATTTTGGTGGGCCCAATTTGCCCCCAAGCTTATCAAGGCATCAGAAATTTTAGGGGGCCTATTTTGCCCCTAAATATTTCGAGGCGTCAACAATTGTGAGGGGCCCATTTTGCCCCGCCCTCTTCCCTTACATTTATACATTTACTCGTTTGGCGGTGTAAAAAATAAAAATTTACATTACTTAAATTTTACACGGGATTCGGTGTAATTTTCACACCAAAATTTTTACACCGATGCATTTACACCACACCGGGTCCATCAAATTTTTTACAGTATAGAGCGTTTAATTTCTGACAAAAATATTTCTTGAGCTCATCTGCACAATGTACCATTGCCGAGGAATAAAATTCCAAAATTAAAATTTTTTTATTCCTATGTTAGTTGAGGTAGTTCACTTGCGAAACGACTTTTATTAGGTATGCAATAAAATTAAAACACGAGATTAACAAAAATGTCTAATATTTAATGAAAAAATAAATAAATTTTTTCACCGATTGTAAGACGAGGTATTAACAATGAAAAAGTGCATAATTAACATGCTGGAGATCTACCAAGTATAAAAAAAACATGTAGTTTCCTGACTTTCTTGGAAATGGTTCTTATCATTTTTTTGAAAAACTCATCCACTGTTGAATGAAAAAAACTCTTTTCTTCTAGAATTTTTTGACCGATTTATTTAAAATATATTGATTTTTAATATATAAATAATTTTAAAATACTTGACGTGTGGTGGGGTACGGCAATCACAACTCGGCAACGTTGCAGTCGTCATACTTAACCCGCGGAAATTCAAATGTCACTTAGTTAGGTTAATTTTTGAGCATGAAAATATTGGAGGTCAAAAAATTTTTGGAAAATTTTTCGAAATAATTTTTATGAATGTTAAACATTTATTCAATGATTTCAAGCAAACAAAAAATTATTTTCTGATATTAACTGATATTAATGGTAGCTCGGCTGCCGAATTCCAAAACACAGTAACTGACAAATTTTTCAAAATCGATTTTTTAGTATTTTTAGTTCCAATGGAGTTTTGTGAACATGATTCTATACATATTTCAAAAATTTTATTTTTGTCAGTTACTGTGTTTTGAAATTGGTCAGCCGAGCTTTTCTAATAGTTTTAGAATTTTTAAAAATTATGATATTGAAAGTAGCACATATCCCTGATTTAGAAATCTAATTTGGAATGATTCAATCCATGTTAGAGTGTATACCTGAATATAGTCAATTTTGCCAACTTTGAATTGTTTTGGATCGTGTTTGAATTATTCCAAATTAGATTTCTGAATCAGGGATCGAACAATTTTTTTCATTTTAATTGCGATTTTCTTATAAGTTTAAAAAAAAATTATAAAAATATGCACAAAAATTAATTTTATCCAAAATTTGTGATTGTCAATAATAATAAACTACATGTATATTAAACTCACACTATATAAAGATTGCTACCTATACATTTAATCTATAGACTATTCAATATAGATGTTTGCAGCGCTGCCACATTTATTATACTCATCAGTGCGATTGTATTAGTGTGTATCTGTATATTTAAAACTAAAATGTATTGGATACAGTCTCTCACAAAAATAAAATATTCTCGCATTGAGTATCTCTAACTTTTTGTAGTTACGATTACGCTATACTTTTGGCTACGAATGTCGCGAGTGAAGTACCTTAAATGGAAAATATAAAATTATGATTCGCTACCTCTAAATATCAATATTAAGAGCTTATATTTCCACAGGAACTTTATTTTGACGTGCTCTGACAGAATTCCACGGCCATTTGAAGAAAAAACATTTGTCAATTTTTTTGACTCACTCTA
>OZ024706.1:19197635-19272270 GCA_964016945.1 Microplitis deprimator | reverse complement strand
TAACGGGTTTTTCACCACCGGGGATCTACTGGAGTGAAGTCTGAATACACTTACGATTTGGCAACCTTGTTCAAATTTTGAGTAGTTGGGCACCAGGTGATTTAATAATCACCATATAAACAATTATCAAAAATAAAGTTGCTCAGGGTGGCAGATCGGGGAAAGGTCAGGCACTTAAGATTACGATTATATAATTGATCAAGTTTAACACGAAAATTTATTCGTATATTAAACAGAAAATAAATTGATCGGTTTCACATCTAATTATCGGTTGCAAAACAAAATATGAAATTCCGTTGTTGGCTTGACTCGATATAAACAAAAACACAAATTGCTTGCAAAAGTCGTACTTGGTCAAAACACAAAGTCAGTTCTTTACTCATAGAAAACAGTCGGTTGTCGAAATAAAATAAACTTATTTTATTTTTTACACATATAACGTACGTTTTAATGGAATACTTGACGAATTACGTCAGAGTATTGTACGCGGCAATACTCTACTGCAGTACGAATAAAACAAGGATAATCTGTAATTCTCAGAATTGCTCGATGAAATAAAATAAAATAAAAAAAATATAGAAAAACACTGACCCAAAAAATTAAAGGAACGGAAAAATTTTATAAATTTTTTAATGATTTTTGAAAGGCTGTAACTTTGTGAAAAATTATCGTATCGAGATTTATAAAAGCATTTTATAGCTTGAAATCTCTAGTTTCGGCGCATTTTTATCAAAATTTTTAAAAAGCTCCGGTTATTGTGCAAACATAAGAAATACCGCGTGACAAAAAATTTCGAAGTTTTTTTTTTTCCGAAGAGCCCACGAACCGTGGAAAAATTTTTCCAAGAAAACCAATGCATAGGTCATTTAGCAAATTTATTTAGCTTCCCCAAGTCGAAATCTGAAATGTTATTTTAGCCTAGATACCCTCAATTCTTTTGTTAACAGGCCTGCCGCTCTTAGTTGGACTGTAATTTTGATCTCTATGCCCTCAAAGTAGCATTGGGAGGGTAAAATTATACTTCTAAAGTGATTTTGGAACGGTGATTCTATCCTCCATTGCCTAAAATTTAATTTAAGACAGCATTTTGTTGGACTTATAAATTTTTCTACTTTTGTCAGTCGATTAAATTTTTCTAAGTCCAAAATAAAATTGTAAAATTATTCGGGACTCAGAAAATTTTTCAACTTTTTTAAATCCATTGAATTTTTCTAAATCCCAAATTTTTTCTTATGTATGTTTATTTTGTCCTGACGGTTTTGAAATTTTAATTATATGAATATTTATTTTATCCAATCGATATTCAAATATTTTCTTAATAATAACTGTTTTTAATTAATAGTTTAAGTATTTTTCCAAAGTTAGAAAAAAAGAAAGAAAATTGTCTACTACGGTCTCAATAAACTGTTGACCACACTCTTATAAACCAAAAAAAATTGTGCCCAGATGAAAATCATGAATATGCGTTGACTTTTTAGGAAAAGTAATTAACTCATCAAATAAAGTAAAGTAATTGACTTATTGTTACGTTCTGGCTCTAATTAAATTTACATAAAAATTTTAGAAAATTTTTTTTTTGAAGTCTCGAATTATTTATTCGCCGCGGTGGGCGAATAAACGGTTCGACACCTTTTAGAATCATAAATAAATAATAAATTAATAAATCTTTACTTTGTTGGCGATAACATTTTTATTCATCACCAACAATGTAACGGTAATCTCTTGCGATAAGAGAATCGCCGTGGCTCGCGGATAGTCTAAACAGATGACGACGCATGAGACCCGGGCCACGACGATTCTCTCATAGGAAAACTGAGATGCAACGTTAACACTTTGACGAATGTACTTAGTCGAGGAGCTGAAGAATCAAGGCAGTCGATCGCGAGATCTCAAAGAGCACGAAACTCTGTACAATTGACTGACTGATTCTTCTGTCTCCACCGGTTTAAAGGAATAAAACCTAAAATTTAACCTTTACATAAATCTTTGTCTAAGAACCTTAAAGGGGCGAGCGCTTACTAGCTGTTCCACCCTTCCTTTGCTCAGAGCGCTAATCAGCAGTTCGGGCTCCTTCACCACCTATCATAACAACCTTTACGCCTCGAGGCCGACGAAGCAGGAGATCAGGACGTACTGTACAGCTCGGTCGCGTAATTCAAGGCGTTATCGCGGACCTTACACAAGGTCGACCGAGAGAATAAGATCAGAGGAAGTCCTTATCGAGCCGGTAACGCTAGTAATACCGCGAGTGGTCGCCAACGATTCGATTGAGACATCAAAATCATGTGCTGTTGAGCCTCCGAGCTCGTGTGTTGTTGAGCCTCCGAGCTCGTGTGTGGTTGAGCCTCCGAGCTCGTGTTGTTGAGCCGTCGAGCTCATGTATTGTTGAGCCTTCAGGTTCTGGCGGTTTGATCGACCAGTTACAATCACTTGTCCTCGCGGAGGAGTCGAATCTCCAGAGTTCAGCCTGTTCGACCTCAGACGAGGCACCGAAGGAAAACCCGGTCTTCTGGACTGGCATCAGCGAGGGTTGGCAGTTGGTTTCTGTGGACGTTCCATCCGTCCATCCACTCAGTGGAAGCATCCCATTCCACGACCCACGGTACGGATACTATTCTGAGGCCTATTTCAAGGCCACCGGCAGAGACGCATACGCACCGGCGGAGGAGAAGAAGTTACTCAAGAAAGGGATTATTTGGGCCGACTTATGGGGCCCGTAATCTCCACCATGGTAAGTGACTAAACTTTTTGCATAAAATAAAGGAAGGTCAACAGCTGACGCACCTGGGGTCTATCGACACCCTAACGACGTCAACCTGGTCAAATAAAAAATTATTCTGTCTGATAACAGATAAGCCAGAATGTAACACTCATCAAATATATTTTTTTTAATTTAATAAATTAAAATCAATAAATTTCTAGAACGATGGCTAACTTAAAATATTTATTATTTATTATTAAGATATTTTAATACAATTAATTCATTCAAGCTCTTTAGTATTAATTAGGTCAGATTTACAGTTCTGCTCAATAGCTTGACTTATTGCTCGAATGTGATTTTACCCTCCTTACTCTCATATAACCATGATTTTAGCCTCAATTACCTAATTTAGAATATGGAGGGCAAATCCACATTTCAAATTTTGACTCGGGTCAATTTGGCTTTTTTTTAACCTCGTGGGACGATTTGTCGCGGAGATATCATCCTTCAAACAAAAAATGAACCTTTTGGCTTTGATCATCGATATTTAGGGTAGCGATAATCACACAGTAAAATTGAGGGTGGCGTTTAAAACTTGAATGAGTTCCCTACACGACCCTCTCATCGTTTTCTGAAAAAAATTTTTTTTTTCATTTTTAACATCCATTAGAAGTAAGTACAAAAAAATGACTTTTTTGGTTTTTTAGTAAATCAACCGCTACTCTGCAAATATCGATAAAAAAATAATGTTACCAGGGACTTTTTTAAACTTAATGTACCCCCAATAACCCTCAAAATTTTCAAATTGATCTACCGGACCGTTTTTTGGGGGGTGATCGATCAAAGTTTTGCTAAACAATTAAAGGGACAAGTTTTGTTCTTTTCATTGTGTAATCACAATCAAAATGAATATATAATTTTTTAACTTCCCGCTAAGAGAATCGAGGATTTTCAAAAATTCTAATAGGAAACTTCTAGGAATTCTTTGAGTGAAACATTATAAATTCTAACATAGGAAATTTAACGCTCTACAAGAAAGGTTTGTTACATTTTTATCGTAAGTCTCATCATTTAAAAATATTAATGATTGAAGTTTCATTAATTTAAGACACATTTGATTTTTTCTTTTGAATTTTTTAACTCGTGAATAAATTAGGATTACGAAATGGGCAACGCGTAATTTTGTTGGACATTAAACGCTCTTAAAACAAAGTTTCTTAATATTTTCTGATCAATCCATCTGTTCCAAAATTATTAGAGCTAGAATTCAAATTTATCGTAAATTTCAAAATCTTTTCACTTTTCTGTTGAAACTCTCAGACTTATCACAATATTTCATGTGATTTTTTTTGTAGACAATTTTATTTCCTACAGATTATCTGTGATAGAATTTTCTTAAATTTCGCATAGCTTCCTAGTTATTTACATTTTAATATCAAACTCTTAAAATCTATCAGAACACAATTTTTTATTAAGTGCATGATATTGAAATGTAAATAACTAGGAAACTATGCGCTATTCAAAAAAACGTTATCACAAATAATCTATAGGGAATAAAATTTTCTACAAAAAATATTTCATGAAATTTTGTAATAAGTCTGATAGTTTCGCCGGAAAAGTAAAAAGATTTCGAAATTTACTATAAATTTCAATCCAAGCTCCAATAATTATTGAACAGATGGATATATCAAAAAATGAGAAGACTTTTTTTTCTTTAAGAGCGTTTAATTCCCTATAAAATTATGCGTTGCCAATTTCATAATTCTTATATGTTCACGAGTTAGAAAATTCATAAGAAAAATATAAATGTGTCTTAGAATAATCAAACGTAAATCTTCAATATTTTTTAAATGGTGAGACTTGCGATGAAAATACAAGGAATCTTTCTTGTAGAGCGTTCAATTTCCCACAAAAAAAATTATGATGTTTTGCTGTACGATCAGTTAATGAGTGAGATATGAATTTTTTTTTAATGGACTGAGGAAAAAATCAAAAACTGCAATGCGCAGGACCCTTCTCTTGAAATTAAAAGCTCATTTTTTGTGAGAATTTTCTTGAGGAGTCCAGCAACCAATTTTTCAGTATAACGAGTAAAAGAAAAAAAAATAGTCGATTTTCTTGACACACCCTAATCAATATATCTTTTCATATCTATCATAGTTTAGCGAAAATGTTGCTTTAGATACTTACATTTTTCGGATTAAGCAAAAGTTTCATACGATTTGCCTACCAAATTCATTGACTAAATGTTCAGGCAAAATAATAAGTTTCTGGACAATTTCATGATGAGTATTTTTGTAGACAATACGATCGGCAAGATTATTTTAATTGTGTCTGAATGGTAAATTTAAAATACAAATTTTTTTTAAATTTCCAAATGATCCATGAAATGATTCCTTCAAGCCCATTGACTGGGAATTTCTCCGAAACTATTTTCGAACGAAGTCATTATTAATATGCTTTTGGGCATTACAATTTATAATCAGATCGTTTATATTTTATGATGTCGTTTCTATAATAGTTCAGCAAAAACATCGTACTGAAAACTTGAAAATTGCGGACTGACTAAATGTTTAATAAAATGTGCCCACCAAGATTTTTAGTAAATCATATGATTAGAGATCCTGGGTGTCATAAACATCCCAGGTGAATTGTGTGGATAAAGGCTACCTGGGGTGTTACTTACACCCCACGCGATTATTAAGTTGATAAGATTTAATTTATTAATAATAATAAAAAAATTACTGCATACATCGATTTAATTGTTAATATAATGGTTATGTATGCAACAATATAATACACCTTGAAAAAGTCCGCAAAAGCCATAATGGATAAACATATATATATATATATATATATATATATATATATATAATAACGGGTTTTTCACCACCGGGGATCTACCGGAGTGAAGTCCGAATACATATACTATTTTTGGCAACCTTGTTCAAAATTTTAAAGTTGGGCGCCAGGTGATTTTATAATCACTGAAATAAACAATTATCGAAATCCAGCTCAGGGTGGCGGATCGGGGAAAAGTCAGGCACTTAAAATTACGATAAATAATTGATCAGAATTAAACAAAAATAATGAGTCGTATATTAAACAACAAAATAATTGATCGGTATCACAATTAATAATCGGTTACAACAAAATATAATTTGCCGTTGTTGGCGTGACTCGATATAAACACAAAAAAAAAATTGTTCGGAAACGTCGTAGTTGATCCAAAACACAAAATCAGTTCGTACTCAAAGCAAAAAAAAACTGTAGGTTGACGAAATAAAATAAACTTATTTTATTTTTTACACACACACATACAACGTGCGTATTAACGGAATACTTGACTAGTGACGTCAGAGTATTGTACACGGCAAGACTCTACTGCCGTTGCGAAGGAGACATAGATAATCCGTAATTCTCAGAATTGCTCGAGTAAAATAAAATAAAATATAAAATGATATTTTATATCGGTAACGCGTTCAACTTGCACTAACAGATAATTATTACGCGTAATTAATTAATTAATTAATTTTTTCATTATTACGCGAACGCACGTTACTTGTTCATTAACCAATTCAATCGTACACTTTGTTCATTTTTACGCCGATGTTTCGGCTTGTTTACGAAAGGCGGTTATTGTTCTCTCGGAATTAATTCACTATTAATTAATTTAACTAGTCGTTGATCAAAACTCGAGATTGTTCTAAAATGTCGTAAATCGGAATTGTTCTTTTAGTCGGAGTCCAATTGTTCAAATAAAAAAAAACGTGTGCGTTGAGTACGGAGTCTATCCCGGATCTCTCGTTTCCATCCATGCGTTGGATCGATTTCTCGGTCGAAGTCGAAAAATTGATTCTAGATGTCACTAGAATTTGCTCATCGGGTAACTATTTATTATTTCAAATGAATTCAAACCACGAGTCGATGTCGAATTTTTCATGATGTTACAATATATATATATATATATATATATATATATATATATATATATATATATATATATGGTGGCTCGGCTTCACTCCGCGAGATGGCGTTTACAACTCGCGCCTCTCGCAGTACCTCGTCCCTATGCCTGTTTCAATATATAACAATTTCCAACATGTAACTTCCAACACGGCGTCTTAGGTGGGGTATACGATGGACACACCTAACTGAGGGATTTCAGCTATCGTATACTTAGACGAAACGACTGTCACCTCACACATACATTTTCCCATCTCTCCTTTTCTCATCATCTCTCACAACATTTTTACTCTTTGGTAGTTGGCGACTTAGGCAGTGATTATTGCAATCTAAACCTAAAGTATTGTCGCCAAATATATATATATATATATATATATATATATATATATATATATATATATATATATATATATATATTAGGGTGGCGCAAAAAAATCGACTATTTTTTTTTTCGATCTCGCATGAAAATTTGTTTGTTTACAATGTTTTAAAAAGTCTTTCCAAAAATCAGCTCGATAAAAAATTTTTAAGAGGTCGCTCACGAATTTTGAAAATATCAAAAATGAATGAAATTCGGATTTTTAATTTCAAAAATTTTTTTTTCTTGTGGCAGCAATAGTTTATATTTGTAAAATGATGACTATGCTGAAAATTTCAGCCCAAAATTAAAATATTTAAACCGCACTCAAGAATTTTGAATATTAACTGATAATATGTAACTAATAGTTTGAATTAGTTTTTGTATTTTTTTATAACTCAATTATTGTCATTTCAGTAGAATATAACTTTTACAGAACCAAAAATATACAGGACAGTCTTTAACCATCAAATTTGGTAAGTTTTGTGTCACGGCTGCTACTTTAAAAAATTTTATTTTTTTTCCTCCCGAAATAAATACATACTAAGACCTCTTCTACGTAAACCTTTTTTTTGTATAAAGCTGACCTATTGACGCCAGCAGTCGTACCGGACAAATATACCTACCTGAGCGTTGTCAACGCTTTACAATTAAGTCGTATTGTACGAATGGACCACGTGTATTATAGATTTCTCTTGCTCTATAGATTTCGTCATTTTTACTTAACGTACTTTTAAAATTTATGTATCCATTCCTATTTAATAATCTAAGCATAGAACGGTAATCTTTTCTTTGATTTTTCATTTTAAAACTATAGACCACCCAACTCTTGTGCACCTGCATGTGATTCTTGGAAAATAAAGAAAGCTAATGGCAACCACCAAATTTATGGCTTCCTCGGCGGCAGAGTGGCGCCAGGTCATCGGTCCACTTAATAGTCAAAATCTATTTCCCAGGGATTACACGTGTGCATGAGCCTAGAACTTTCGGGCGAGTCCGAGTCTTCTCGTATGCGAAACAAGTTACCACCACTTTTCATATGTGAAGACCATATAAAAAGACCATGGACTTTAGCTCATCAGTTCTTTTGGGAATCAAACTCTGAACCATACTGAACTCCGGACACTTGCCGGTGTTCGTGGCTAGAGGATTGATATCCCGATTGAGCATTCGGTCACGTGAGCCCAGGTCATTGGATCGGTCCTTGATCGTCGTAAGCACTCGTATAATCGGCATATTATTTTCTACTAGCTTCAGAAGCATAATCAACGCGATATTAGCGTATAGCATCCGATAACGTAAGCCCAGATCGTACGATTGGTCATTGATCGTTGTGAGTCGTGAACTAATATCAACCGTTTATCACCGGTACAGCATTAATTATCTTCCTTTTATTTTCAATCCATTTGATTTAATTTTATTTTAATATTGAACTATACTATTTAAATATTTGAATTTTGGGTTTAAATTTTCAGCGTGGTCATGATTTTACAAATAGAAACTATTGCTGCCACGAAAAAAAAAAGTTTTGAAATCAAAAATCCGAATTTCAATAATTTTCGATATTTTCAAAATTCGTGAGCGACCTCTTAAAAATTTTTTATCTAGCTAATTTTTAGAGAGGCTTCTTAAAACATCGTAAACCAACAAATTTTCATGCGAGATCGAAAAAAAAAAATAGTCGGTTTTTTTGCGCCACTCTAATATATATATATATCGAACATGATTAGAATTCGGATTTTTCATTTCAAAATTTTTTCTTTCTCGTGGCAGCAATAGTTTATAATTGTGAAATCATGACTACGCTGAAAATTTAAGCCCAAAATTTAAATATTCAAACATCGCTCAAGAATTTTGAATGTTTCCGAGTGCTGTCTTTTGGACGTTTTCGAGCGACCCTTAAATATTAATAACAAAGCTTTTCGATTTTTTCACCATAGATTTGCATGACAATGAATGAAAATATAACCCGAGAAATATCAACAATAAGTTTTTAACATACTTTTTTATTTTTCAATTCAATTTTTAGGTTTTTTCACTTATTCAAAACTTACTAAATTTTATTGTTTAAGACTGTCCTGTCTATTTTTGGTTCTGCAAAAGTTATATTTTACTGAAATGACAATAATTGAGTTATAAAAAAATACAAAAACTAATTCAAACTATTAGTTACATATTATCAGTTAATATTCAAAATTCTTGAGCACCGTTTAAATATTTAAATTTTGGGCTGCAATTTTCAACATAGTCATGACTTTACAAATATAAACTATTGCTGCCACGAGAAATAAAAAATTTTGAGATAAAAAATTTGAATTTCAATCATTCTTGATATTTTCAAAATTCTTGAGTGACCTCTTAGAAATTTTTTATCGAGCTGATTTTTGGAGAGACTTCTTAAAACATCGTAAACCAACAAATTTTCATGCGAGATCGAAAAAAAAAATAGTCGGTTTTTTTGCGCCACCCTAACATATATCTATACATATTTAAATTTTTCAACGATTGGTATTTTTGAACCCTACTCAACCAATTATGATAGGTTATGACAAAATTCCTTGAAAAATCGACTATGAGGACAAATACAACAGTTAGATTTTAGAAAAATCTACCTAATAAAAGTCATTCCATCTTACGAAATATTGTGCATGGTAGCTGACGGGACAATGTTAATAGAAATTTCTATAAGAATCAGATTTTATTGCCTTTGATAGTACTTTTTGATGATTTTAAAACTGGAAATCCTCTGGGAAGTCATGCTGGAAAAAATAAATTAGGCGCTATTTGCACTTCTATAGCCACAATACGACCAAGTATATCAAGACGCTTGAAATATACATTTCTAACAAGTATCCCAAGCGCCACTCTCCGATTTCGATGAGAATCAGATATGTTATGCTCCGTCGAAATCTAACGGACACGTATTTTTTTTTAGCAGCATAAAAACATATTTTGGGGGGGTAACCACTCCTCAAAGTTTCGGCACCAAAGGGGATTTTTTCCAGTATCGCATACTCGCAGTTTGAATAATCACATGGGATCAATGACATCATTTTCGGGGTGAAAAATAATGAAATGTGCGGTTGGTGTTATAATAAAAAAAAAAATAGAAAAAAAGTTATAAACATAAGAATTCATGAAAGTTTTAATAAAAAAAAAAATATCCAATGGATTTTAACGAAACCAATGGAGATCGGAAAAGGAAAAAAAAAAAAGAGGATAAGTTTTTCTGGGTTTTTCCAAAAAATCGAGTTTAGGAGGTGAACAACTCCTACGTCCATCTATATTGACCAACAAGAAAACATCAATATTTTTATTAGCTTTGGTTTTAATTCATCGAGAATTATTTTTTCACAAATTTTTAGCAGTTAGGACATCATAATAATATTATTTTTTAACATTTTACTTACCTTACCTTTAATTCCAGACTTGATTGTTTTTATCAGGATATCAAGGATTATAAATATTAACACATCTTAATTTCAAGGTACATTTATTTTTTTTTGGCGGTAGTCCAAATAGCTTCTTACTGACACTTTTAAAAAAAAACAGTCGAGTATATTTTTAATATATGAGTCAGGAACGTGAAAAACTTAATTGTTTAACTGAACTAATCTTTATTTATAAATAAATAGAATCATCTTTATATATTGTAACGGGGTATTTCACCACCGGGGATCTACCGGAGTGAAATCCAAGTACACTTACTATTTGGACTTGTTCAAAATTTATTATTGGGCGCCAGGTGATTTTATAATCACCAAATAAGCAATTATCAGAAAAGACGGCTCAGGGTGGCGGATCGGGGAAAGGTCAGGAACTTAAGATTACGAGAAATGATTTGTCAGAATTAACAAAAATAATTAGGCGTATTTTAAATAAACGAAATTAATTGATCAGTATCACAAAAAAATAACAGTTACAATAAAATATAATTTGCCGTTGTCGGCTTGACTCGATATAAACAAGAAAATTGTCCGCAAAAGTCGTAGTTGCTAAAAAACGCAAAATCAGTTTGTACAAAAAAAAAAAAAGTCAATTCTCGAAATAAAATAAACTTATTTTATTTTTCACACACACAGACAACGTACGTACTACAGAATACTTGACTAGTGACGTCAGAGTATTCTTACACGGCGAGGCTAACAAGACTGCCGTTGCGAATGAGACACAGATAATCCGTAATTCTCGGAAATATCGCATGAAATAAAATAAAATATAAAATAACATAATATTTTATTTCGATAACGCGTCAAACTGCACTAACATACAATTATTACTCGTCATTAATTAATTAATTATTAATTACACAAATGCGTTTCACTTGTTCATCAACAAATTGAACTCTACACGGTGTTCCTTTCGCACCGATGTTTCGGCTTGTACACTTGTTCACAACTTTCGGATATTTGTTCACTAAATACTCGGATTATTATTCACATAATAATTGTTACTCGCGATTTAATTGTCCTACCGTAAATCGAAAATTGTTCTTTTCAGCCGCGAATCGAATTCATCCAAAAACGTAGCCGTTCCGTTCAACGTCTTAACCGAATCTTACCTATGCATGCGTTCGATCCATTCTTCCATTAAAGTCCAACCTCTCATCATAGATGTCACCAAATCTATTGCTCGATGGATAACGCGTCCTCAAATAATTTTTTCAACTACGGGTCAACGTCGAATTTTTCACGTGTTACAATATATATAAGTATAAAAACTTTTGAAGTGTATTTCCTGACTCAGCTCGTCGAGCTGAGTTTAGAGGTAGCAAAATTTTTTGAAAATTCCATCATGAGGACAAATGCAATGGTTAGATTTTTATGAAATCCACTAAAAATACTTTTTGGCCAAGTTAAAGATTTTTTTGATCAACGGTTCAAAAGATGTGAAATTTTGATTTTAAAAAAACAGCTGTTTCTACGGTTATTTGCTCATAACATTCATAAAAATGGTCAAAATTAAGCGTTTTTCCTTTAATTTTTAGTTTTTGGCGTTTTCCAAACAGAAATGAAAAATTTTAAAAAATTATGCCAGGTGTTTTTCGTATGATTTTGAAATTTCAAAATTTTGAGCGTGATCTCAAATTATAACTGTTTGTGTCTTTTAGATTTTTCGAAATGTTCTCACGTTAAACGTCTATCAATTCTTGAAATTTTAAACCATGACTGATAGTGCGATTCAGACGATTACTATTTTTTTTCAATTTCCGAAAATTTAATAATTTTTTTATCAGTTTTATTCATTACACCGGCACACAAAAAAAAAGTTGCCTGTACTTTTGACGGGACCGGCATTTGAACCGTACACCGTCAGATTTTCGAGAAAATTTTGAAAAACCGAAAAAAATGACGAAAATCGGCAGTTTAAGTGATTTAAAAATTTTTTTAACCTAAACGAAGCATGGATTTCAAGTACTTCGACCCAGTCAATACTTATCTGAAGTTTATTTAGGCCATAAGCCGTAAAAAGTTTAAGGGGTTACATGGGTTTCGTGGGTTCAAAAAATCGATTTTTTTTTTTTGGCTCATTAATTTCTACATCTCAAGAATATTGTCCTGAATTTTCAAGTCGATCCGAATAATAGTTGTGGAGATACAACCTTTGGAAGGTGTGCGCTCCAAGTCAGGTATAGAAGGGTCGGCGCGCCTCAGGTACAGTGAGCAGCTGCTCGTCTATTGTTTGTCTGTCATTGTTGTATATTACTTTCACTTCCTAAGGAAAACTAGTTTGAAATATTTTATTTGGTGATTACTTCTTGAAGGACGAGGTTCATTTGAGGTTATCTCAAGTTTCTATCATATAATTTATTAAAAACGTGGTATTATTTGTGGTTATCTAGTGTCATTTGTGAAGTTGATAAACAATGCATAAAATTTCAAGAGAACAGTTAACCCTTGGAGCTCGTAGAAAAGATAGACCGAGAAAAAGGAGACAGTCCTTTAATCCTAAAGATCCGGAAACTGATGATAGTTCCTTCACGAGCACCTCAGCAAAAAAATTAAAAGGTGATGATAAAGAGCACGTGCCAGAAGAGGATACGCTCCAATATTCAATCATAGATTTTGCCTTGGTTTTCTCAACTCTCTCATCGTTTGTGCGCCGTTCTAACATTATTGACGATGAAGATGAAGATCAATTGTGTAATGGTAAAGTACAATTTAAGCAATGTTCGAAATTTGGTCTGGGATATAAAATCGTAGTAGAATGTGAACGATGTGATCCAAAATATATTTTATCTTGTCAAAAAATCGGAAGAATGTATGAATTAAATCGCCGGTTCATTTTTGTTATGAGAACATTGGGCTTAGGGCTCGCCGGATGCAAGAAATTCTGCGGTTTGATGGACATAAGCAGTTCATTTTTAAACCAGTCTACATACGATTTTTATATTGATAAAATACATGAGTGTATTGAGACAGTTACTCAGACTCTATTCTCATCTGCTGCTGAAGAAGAAAAACAATTTACAAATATTAAAAATGATTTACAAGATACGACAGATGTGAGTGTTTCCGGTGACGGTACCTGGAAGAATATTGCGGCATTGGTCGCTGCTTGTATCTTCAATGAAGGAACATCAGCTTTATTATTGATTATGCACGGTATGGATTTAAAATTAGGCCGAAACTCCCACGAATATGCCCGAATTTCGGATGAAAACCGTGTGTGCGCAGCCGAAAAAAAATCTGCGAGCGAGACTCGCGAAGCCAGAATCCGTCATCGACAGGAGCAAAAGGATGCCCTGGACATTGCAACTGCTGCAGGATCTTTACTTTATGGCCCAGGAATCGACGATTCACTGTAAGTTACAAAAAACATTTTTTTTCCACTTTTATTGTTACTCAAAACTTTAAACGCGTTTTTCTCGGAACCGTGTTTTCAAAGTCGGTTGTCCAATGTTCTCGGAAACTACTCAACCGATCTTGATGAAATTTTACACAGGTGTTCGAGATACAATTTACTCGTGCTTGGACGAAGGATTTTTTTTTTTTTCAATTCCAACTATTTTGAAAAAAACAAAATGTCAAGCAAATTTGACCGAAATTTTCATTTTTTTTTGAAAAATGTCTGCCAAAATTCCAATTCTTACTTTTTTTTTCTTTCCTTCGTTCAAGCACGAGTTTATGGTCTTAACTAAAACACTCATCTTTGTTTTTTCATTTTAGATGATTTTGTCAGGAGTTATGCTGACAACGCGGACGTACCTTTTTTCCGAGGGGTCACCGGAAATGACGTCACAATGGAGGAGTTTTGATTTTTTTTTTTTGAAAATTTTAGAAATTATTCTTTAAATATGTATTTATAAGACAGAAAAAAGTTTGAATTAAATAAATAATTTTTTACATAGAAAAAAAAATATTGAAAATAGGCCTTTTTTTACCCGACGAAACCCATGTAACCCCTTAAGTAAATTCCGAAAAACCCTGAAAAATTGCAAAAAAAACAAAAAATTAGAAATATTGCGTTAGAAAAATTTTTTTTAAATTAGATCAATCATGATTCTCATGTATTTTGATTCGTCAAAGATAAATCACGAACTTCTATGGCCTATACATTTCTAAAAATCTGAATAAAGAGCAAAAAAACCACTAAAAATTTAAAAAAATCAAGTCTGTTATGATAAAAATCAATTTTTAAATAGAAATAAAAAATTTTTAACATGTTCTCTATCTGTGGAATATAAATTTAAAATTTTTTGACCCAGATCCTCAAAAAATTTTAAATCTGTTATGTCAGAAATTGACATCAATAAATGTTTTATGGGTATTTGGCCCAAGCCGAAGCCTATAGACCGGGAACCCCAGAGACCTTATATTAAAGAGGATAGGTTTATTTTTAAATCAATAACACGATGTTAAAAATATTAATTCTTAATTATATTGCCAACTTAATTACAAAATTTCGAGGTTTGGAGATTGTGTTTCTTATAACATTAAATCTTAATCGTAATAATCAAAATTCAAATATCCTTTTTAATATAATCCAAAGATAATGGTTAACCGATTAAAAATTAGAAAATAAAAAGTAATTAAGATTCTAAATTGCAGTTCTATATAATTCAAATTAAATTGTTATTTAACTAGCGCGAGATGATTTTTAAAATAGTATGGCGAAATTATTTGAAACACTTTTTGAAAAAAACAATTTGAAGTAAATCGGAGACGATGTATTTTAACGGATTATCAATTGATTTGAGTTTAGTTATTATTTAAATGCGAATGAAATATTTTTGTCGAGCAATTTTGTAAAGATTATTAGGTGGCTACTAGCCGACGCTAATTTACAATAAAAGTTTGATAGAAATAATTTATTAGGTGGCTACTAGCCCACTCTAACTTACAATAGGAGAAAATGATTATAAAAATGAATCATTAGGTGGCTACTCAGCCGACCCTAATTTATTTTCCAAAGAGGAAAAAAAAATGATAGTTAATGGTATTTAATTAAAAATCGTACCTGGATTTTTCTTATGTAGTACGCTGGTTTACTTAGGTAGTACTTATTTATTCTGATATTTTCACTCGTGGTTTTATATTGCTCGACACTTATTCTTTTTCTACTGTTGAACTTTACACTAGGCTGGTCAGGACACGAGAGAGCGAGTACATGTAAAATCTGCCTAGATATAGCGATTTTTTCGGGTGGACCCAATTCCGTAAATTTGAGGGAATTTCCACGCCTACGCTCTGCCGTGTCCATCCAACTTTTTCCACTTCCTTCCGGAAACCCATTGTTTCGGGGCCGCACTATCCCTTCCACATTGTTTTTCCCACTGACGTAGTTGCTTCGGACCCCCGCTACATGGGTCCTCCACAACCCGCCCATTGACCTTATTGGATGAATTATTTTTTCCTTTTTTTTTTGTTATTCTCATATTATTGTTAAACTATATCATTTGGTAGATCTTATAAACTATATTATTTATAAATGATAATTTTATAAACTACATCATTTTGTAAAATATATAATTTATGGATTAATTTCCTCTTAATTAATTAATTGATTATTCTTATTGCCTATGGTCATTTTATATTCTTTTTTTATTTTTTTATGTTTTACACGTTTGGTTACTTGATAATTTTTCATTTGAATATTTATTATTTAGTATTTAAATTTTATTCTATTAAAATATTTTGTTTGTGTCGCTTTCTATTTTAGATGGTTTTACTATCTTAATGGAAACCTTTTTGCTTGTTTGTTTAACTACTCACTTGTCCAAACAGCATAATTTGTTTTTAAATGTTTTTTTTTATTTGGAAACATTCAAAAACTCATTACAGATATGTATTATTTACTTTAGGTCTTATTTAGAGTGTGCTGGCGATAAGAAAGTGCGTCAGCAGCCACTCTGACCCTGGGTGAGGATTAAAATTCCTTTTCACCCAATATTATATTAAAATATAGATTAGGTGTTCGAACAAGTTTCCTAATGTCAACCAAAATGTTAAGTAAAACATAAAATGTAAGATTTAAATAAAATAAAATAAGATGAAATAATATATAAACGAACGAAAAATAGTCTGGACGTAACAAATCTTGAATAAAATATTTTCAAGACCGTTCGTTTTTTAATTTTAATTCGTTCTCTGCTTATATCTAACCCTTTTATCTTCAAATGACCTGCATAAAAGGTTTCTGTTTCACTTTCTTATTTCCTTGGGTAGATCTCTTTTCAGTCTCCAACAATGATCTGCTATCATGTTGACATTCCACTAATGTCTTGATGGAATCTTTCGCCTTGTTCTTCACTGTAAGCGCCAACATTTTCAGGGAAGTGTGAAAGGTGAGCATGAAAATAGTGAGATTTCGAATTTATCAAGCAACCCAAAGTATCGTAGTTGTACAACAACTCTTCAAGTTAATTCACGTAATTCTCATTTTTTGTATTCCCTAAAAAGTTTTGAGATACTTCCCTCACAGATTTGAATCACGGTGGTAACACTGTGGAAGTGTGAACATCGTGAATCCACCGTGGTTACACGGTGGGTTTGTTCTATTTTACCACCGTGTATAGTAGGGTGCTTTGTTTAAAAAATACATTTTTTTTTAGCGGACACAAGAAAGTTTTGTTATTTATGTTAAGAGAAAAATTTTCTGAAAATTTCAGCTCTTAATTTTCATTTTATGTTCTTCCCATCGAGCATCAAATTTTTGCTATTTAAAAAGCATGAAAATTGAATAATTTTTCTTTAAAATTACTATGACTTAGCCCAATTTTTACCTATCGTTTTGAAACCAAAGTGTATGAAACGGTTTTGGTCGAACTCGATCTACGTCGATTGTATCAGCTCCGAAAGACAATTTTTCACTTTTTAGTAGATTTCATAGAAATCTAACTTTTGTATTTGTCCTCATGATGGAATTTTTAAAAAATTTTGCTACCTCTAAACTCAGCTCGATGAGCTGAGTCACAAAATACATTTGGTTCAAAAGTTTATATATGTATTAATACATTTGGTGGCCCAAAAAAACCGACTATTTTTTTTCGAGTCTCTTATGAAAATCTGTCGGTTTACGATGTTTCATGAAGCCTCTCCAAAAATCAACTCGATGAAAAATTTTCAAAAGGTTGCTCACGAATTTTGAAAATATCAAAAATGACCAGAATTTGAATTTTTTATTTCGAAGTTTTTCTTTCTCGTGGCAGTAATAGTTGATATTTGTGAAATCATAAATACACTGAAAATTTAAGCCCAAAATTTAAATATTTAAACCTCGCTCACGAATTTTGAATGTTTCTGAGTGCTGTCTTTTGGACGTTTTCGAGCGACCCTTAAACATTAATAATAAAGCTTCTCAATTTTTTCACTATCAATTTGCATGACAATTAATGTAACGGAACCTAAGTCCACCTCCGCCGACCGGAAGCCGAGACCTCGCCCTTTTGGGTGTACTCGCGCTGCGTGAATCCCTTCTTTTCTACCATAATATTATAAAGCGAATCATTGAGCAAGCTCAATATTGCCGGATATTGTAACCCTTAGGATCAGAGATCCTTTGCGTGTGGGTGCCGAACTAACAGCCACTACGAGTCCGTTCCCATCAAATCCTAGCTTCGGTTTCCCTGAGCTGGCTTGGATGGATTTGTCCATAGTATCAATTTCACGTATTGGTCGACATACCACTTGGTCAAGAGGGGCCGTGGATTCTTCCCCTGTCTCCCTAAGAAGACACCCAGTTTTATTAACATTCATTCGTCCATACTTTGACACATTCACACGCACGCCTAACTTCAGACTGACACCCGGGATGCACAAAGTCCTCACAGTTCGTAAGTTCTGCACACCCATGCCCAGATGCTCCGACAACAACTGGGTGGATGCCAGTTGAACCGCGATCTAGTAGTGCTGTCCTCCTTCCTCTCGGTGTTGGAAATTTGCATGACAATGAATGAAAATACAACCCGAGAAATAGAAATAATAAGTTTTTTACATACTTTTTTCTTTTTTAATTCAATTTTAAGGTTTTTTTGCTTATTCAAAACTTACCAAACTTTATTGTTTGAGACTGTCTTGTCTATTTTTGGTTATGGAAAAGTTATATTTTACTAAAATGACAATAACTGAGTTATAAAAAAATACGAAAACTAATTCAAACAATTAGTTACATTTTAACAGTTCATACTCAAAATTCTTAAGCACCGTTTAAACATTTAAATTTTGGGCTGAAATTTTTAGCATATTCATGATTTAACATATAGAAACTATTGATGCTACGTGAAAGGAAAAATTTTGAGATAAAAAATTTGAATTTTAATCATTCTTGATATTTGCAAAATTCGTGAGCGACCTCTTAGAAATTTTTTATCGAGCTGATTTTTGGAGAGACTTCTTAAAACATCGTAAACCAACAAATTTTCATGCGAGATCGAAAAAAAAAAATAGTCGGTTTTTTTGCGCCACCCTAATATATATGTTATGTCCAAATAATTTTTTTTTTTTTATTTAATAATTATTACTGAGCTCCTCTTTTTAAAAGCGCGCGAAAACGCAGCGTCAGCTTTTCCACATTTTTATGCGACAAAGAATAGTGGGAGGATAACTGCAATAAGTTGAACAAATAAATGATAAACTGTCGTCACCTCCCACTAATCACGATAATTACAAATTCCCCATCAATTGTTAAAACAAGTTTATAAAAAGCCTGAGCACCATGGCTCCTGGCCTTTAGTCTTAATTTACTCGGTTTGATGATATTTTCGACTTTTGGTCCGCGTAAACGGCGTCGATAGCCCATAATCTTATTGCACCAATCTTTTGAAGCAGCAAAAAGTAATCGTCGTTGATATAGGTATCTGGCTGATTAAGTTTGTGTATGGGATACTTTTATCAATTACGGTTTTTCTAAATTTTAGGCCTCAATTTATTGGTTGGCCAGTCGGTTCATTTAACTTACGGTCCGCGGAAATTCGAACGTCGAAATTTCGTGCACTCTAATTGCAGGATTCCGCCGTAGGTGTTGAAAAGTCAATAAGAGGATCTTTAATATATTCTATTTAAACCTTATTGCAGGAATCCGCTTCGGCGTCGAAAAAGCAATAAGGCAATTTAAAATTAGCATCCTTTTGCAGTCAATTATTGCGTGATTTTGCTCAGGCGTTGAATAGGCAATAATTGAATTTAATTTATCTGTTAAATATCCTCAAGGATTGATAAATCAATCCGGTCCGATCAAAAAAGTGACACAAATCAGGTGTATTTGTGATTCCATCTCGAGCCGAGTTTAATTGCGCATAAAACCCTTCGGGTGTGACAAGGACGCATTATCATATCTTAAAATTCTAATAAAATTTAAGAAAGTTCTAAAAAGTGAAATTAAAATCATAATAGAAATAGTTTCATAAGTAATTGTAAAAAAGATTCAGTGTACAAGTGAATTGTAATAGAAATAGTCAATAAATATACATAAATCATAATTCAACCTTGCGAGTATCATTCGAGAGCCGCACCCATCCAACCAAATCCTACACGCCTAATTTAAGCGGCGGACATAACATATATATATATATATATATATATATATATATATATTATAACGTAAGCCGTTTAAATACTCGCGACGGAGACGCAAATAAATCCGGTTAACCGTATGCGGTCACCTACGTGTAATAATAAATGTAAATAATAATAAATATGACTCAAAATTAATAATGTTCAAATATTCGTAAATAATGTTGAATTATAAATAAATAAAATAATGATGTGCCTGGACCAGCTCTTTAGGCCGGGTAAGTGCACAGGGCGCCATACCGTTTATATAAAACGGACAAAACAGTTGTACAGAGGAAAAATTTACGAGGAAAGATCCGAGCAAGTAGTTCGTAACGAAGCGGACAAAAATCGAATGAAATTAGAAAAATTGAATAAGCAACAAGTAATGATAGAAAATAGTAAATAAGAATAAGAAAATGAAATTAAGTGAGCAGGAAAACATCCAGGAAAAATAAATATTAAATTTTTCCCGATAGCTGTTGGCTTCCAGTCATTTAATTATCATAAAAAAAATGAATTCTCATTTGGTTACAAGATTTAGTTTAATTAAAACAATAATCAATAATACTCGGCTATTTTGCCGTAAACACTTAGAATCTATATAAATTTTTTCCTGAGGGTGGAATTCATAAACAAAATTATTCCAATTAAAATGATGTATGAATTCAATATACACTAGTCTTAAAAATTATATGTTTGTTTCCACTTATTAAATTGGTGTATTACCGTATGATGGACGGTGTGGCTCAATAAGATAGATTAAATTGAACGGAATATAGTATAGTGCCGGATAGCTCAACTGGTAGAGCACTCGGCGCGATACCGACATGGTCTGGGTTCGATTCCCAGTTCGGGCTATCTATATTTTTCTTAATTTATCTATAAATTGTCTTATTGAGAAGGTTTGCATGTTTAGGTTTCTACTTATTAAATTAAAAAACTGTATAAAAAAAAATATACTTTAATGAATGAATGATAATAATTTTTAATTTAAACAAAATAAACAAATTATTTATCTGAAGTAATTAAAATAATAAAATAATAAAAATAATATTACGCAGAGTTAACTCTCTACAAATTAGAGAGAGAGAGAAAGATACGGGACTACCCTCACTCACGCTCAAATCAAAATCTTCAGCACTCGAGTTTCAAAACAAAGAAAAACAAGTAAATTCTTTTTAAACAATATTGATTTATATAATTATTATTAATGATAAATTAATTGATTCAATTGACTGCTGGGGTGAATAATATAAATTAGATAATATAAATCAATAATTTTAAATAAAATAAATAATAACAATAATATCTTAAAGATTTCTCATGAATAGTTTACATAAATAATAATTTAAATAATTATGTTCATAATTTGGGAATTTTTCATCGGAACAATGACATCAGTAATGAAGGAATTTTCTTCCTCCAGTACAGTGAGATCAACAAATATTCGCCGCGCTTCACTACTGCCGACTGATTGAGTATAGATATATATATAGATATATATATATATATATATATATATATATATATATATATATATATATATATATCTGATACGCAAGAACTACTGATGAAAGTAGGATACATATAACTATAAATGCGATTCCAATGATAATTAAACGAAAGAAATCTTAAAAATAGATTTTCAATTATCTATACAACTAACTAGGTATCATTCAGGATGTTTAGACATTAATTAATAATATTCATCTGTGTGCGATTCACACAGGTGGGTTTTTCATCGCGGCGACCAACGACTACCAGGGTTATCAAGTGAAAATGTGACAAAAGAATTACAGGGTACTTACTCTTTGATGATTCCAATTGATCAATAATTAAATCCAATGAACACAATGCACAATTCACTCGGTGAATTTATCAATCTAAGTACTTTTTACTTAACGCAAACAAAACGTATTAAAATGTATTAGCAAATTTTCTAATGCGCAGCGTCTACTCACCATAACAATCAGTATTTTTCTAATTAGTTATTGCCCCATCCACCTATTGGTCGCCCACGTGGCGCAACAATCGCCCTTAATTATTATTATTATTATTATTTTTCCCAGCCCTGGGCCGGACTTTAAATCAAATAAATCAAATATAAAAATGCTTTTTCCGCGCCTGAATGATACATACACAGAAAAAAAGTATATCTTGGCGCAAGAAACTTTTTCTTGCCGCAAGAATATTTATTGCAATTTTGAATGAAAACGAAAATTTTCTTGGTTCAAGACCAAAATTTTCTTAAATTTAGTCATCTTGGCATAAAATTTTTTTTTTTATTCAACCGATATAATATATATTTTTTGAAGTAAGAAATATTTTCCTAAAGTGAGAAAAATAAATAATTTGCCCCGATATATTATCAATTGTCCGAAAAGTAAAATATTCTTTCTTGAAGAATAATTTATTTTAAATCGAGATGATTTGTGACTCGAGTCAAGAATTAAAAGTACTCGACTCAATGGTAAAAAATATCTTGGCTTAAGTATTTTGTTGTGGTGCGGCAAGTAAGCGTAGAAGTTTGAACCAACAGCAACTGCGCTCACGGCTCAACGCAAAAATTCTCTTGGGAAAGCTAACTGTACTATACTAAAGTGGCGGTAGTGTAGACTCTACATTGTACAGTGTGCTCACTGGATATAGGTAAAGTGAACGAACGTTTAGGAAATGGTCGAGTAGCATAACTGGTAAATCTCTCGCGTGATGCCGAATCGGTCTGGGTTCGATTCCTACCATGAGCAAACCATTTATTTTTCTCAAGTTGTTCATAAACCATTAATCAAGGATGTATATTTCTTATCCCCTCTACTGCTGTATATTGATATTCTGAATATACACATATATTTTCCTGCTTCATAACATTTAATATTTATACTATGTTAAATACACTCAAAAATATAGGACGATATATTTTTTTAAGTAAAGTCATTTATTTTCTTGAATCGAGACTACGTTTTTTTTAATTCAAGAAAAAAAATCATCGTTGGGAGAATTTTATATCTTCGGTTAAGTAAATATTTGCATGATTCAAGAAAAGTTATTTTATTAAGTTAAAATTATAATTTATTTAAATCAAAATTAAAATTTTCTCATTCCAATAGACCGTTGTCTTGAGTCGATAATGTAGTTTTCTCAAACTGAGAGCAAATGTTCCTCTGCCACGCAAAAAAACTTTTTGGTTTGAGATGTTGATATATATTGTGACAATTTACTATACTCACCAACCAAGACAGAAAAGTATCTTGTTTTGATAGTTTTTTTTACTTGGTTAGAAACAAAATAAATTTGACTTGAAATCAATATTCTTAAACCAAGATTATTTAACTTGAATTGAAATTTAATTATTCTTGATACAATATTTTTATAATATTAGTCGAAGAAAATGTTCTCGGATTAAAAAAACCCAATTACTCAGCCCAAGAATAAAAAAATGAAGGCAAAAATTATCTTGGGCCAAGTCAACCTTTTTTTCTATGTATATGATTAATTACATACATCTAATATTTATTTATCTAAAACTCTTAATTTTGAACCATATAGTTGATTGAATAATAATTATTTTAAATCATAAAATTCCCTGGTGGATCTGATTTTACATTATCATTACCGTAGTTGACGGTAATGCCACCGTAATCGAGTACGGTAATTCTACGGTGAGTTCCGGTAAACTACGGTAGATTCCGCGGAATTTTATTATTTTTAGTACAATTTTAATTTAATATATTAATTTATTTTATTTAATAATACAATTTAATAATTTAATAATTTTAATGTTTAGGTTTCCACTATATTAAATTGGTGTATTACCGTACGATGGACGGTGTGGCTCAATAAGTTATAGATTAAATTGAACGAAATATAGTATAGTGCCGGATAGCTCAACTTGTACAGCACTCGGCGCGATACCGACATGGTTTGGGTTCGATTCCCAGTTCGGGCTATCTATATTTTTCTCAATTTATCTATAAATTGTCTTATTGAGATGGTTTGCATGTTTAGGTTTCCACTATATTAAATTGGATTAGGAGAACAAATAAGTTTCCGCCGTTTTATTGTAGATGGCGCGGCACGGAGTTTCGGTTAGCATTCGCAGATTATAACCGGCTTAAAAAATAGTTTGGACATTCAAGAACAACATAACCTATTAATATCATTGATTTTATATTGGTAAAATATAATTTTTATAAGTTGAGAATGTCAAAATTTGAGCCAAGTAAGCGTATTTGCAGAAAATATTAGTTTACTTCTTTAATTTAAAGAAATCTGCTGCTGAGGCGCATCAATTGCTCGTAGAAGAATATGGTGAGGGTGCTTTGAACGCAGTGGAAGGCCAAAAATTTACGAGGATGCAGAATTGGAAAAATTATTGGAGGAAGATTCATCTCAAACACAAAAAAAACTTGCTCTAACATTAGAAGTCACTCAGCAAGCAGTCTCACATCGTTTAAAATCATTAGGAATGATTCATAAACAAGGAAATTGGGTTCCGTACGAATTAAAGCCGAGAGATATTGAACGCCGATTATGCTTAAGTGAAATGCTGCTAGCTAGACATAAAAAAAAGGGTTTTTTACATCGTATCATAACTGGTGATGAGAAGTGGATACATTATGACAATCCAAAAAGAAGAAAATCATAGGGATTACCTGGCCACGCGTCAACATCAACAGCAAAACCGAATATTCACGGAAAAAAACTTATGCTGTGTATTTGGTGGGATCAGCTAGGTGTAGTGTACTATGATTTGCTTAATCCGAGCGAAACAATTACTGGAGCCCTCTATCGAACACATTTGATGAGATTGAGCCGAGCTCTGAAGGAAAAACGCCCTCAATACTATTCTAGACACGAAAAAATTATTCTTCTGCATGACAATGCTCGTCCACATGTTGCGGCTCCCGTGAAAAAGTACTTGGAAACACTTGATTGGGAAGTGTTACCCCACCCGCCGTATTCACCAGACATTGCACCGTCCGATTATCACCTGTTCCAGTCCATGGCACATGCTCTGACGGCGCAGCGGTTCACATCTTATGAGGATACCAAAAATTGGGTTGATTCGTGGATAGCCTCAAAAGACAAGGAGTTCTTCAGACGTGGGATTCGAATGCTGCCTGAGAGATGGGAAAAAGTGGTTGCAAGTGATGGGCAATATTTTAAATGAATTTATTTTACCGTTCTTCTATAATAAATATGTAATTTGTGTCAAAAAACGGCGGAAACTTATTTGTAACCCTAATATATATATATACATATGTCAGCAGCGACAATCCTCACAGCCCATGCTCGTGGTTGCGGGCACTTGGGACTCAGGCTCTGACGTCAGTGTGACGTCAATCACACCCCTATAGATCGGGTACCCCCACCAGCTACAAGTAGGACTAGACGACAGCGAGGAGAGATGCAATTCCGGCGCGACCTCCGACACCCTCGTCACGTAGTGACCTATCTTGTACACCCCTCACTCATACCATAAATATATTACTGTTATTAGTTTATCATATATACATTTCCACTACCACGTTACGCAGTATATTGTAATAGCGTATATTATACAAATAAAGTACCATTGAAGTGAATAATATTTAATCAATACTTTTACATATCAGAAGTGGGATAAGCAATCCGTGCGCGAGTTATTAGTGGTGTAGTGAGGTGACTAGAGTGCAAGTGAAAATGGTGAAACCAGCGTGTGACGCATATTCAGGGCGAAGTTCTTCGCACTACACTCCACCACCAGGAGATAGGCAACGGAGCTTGTCCCGGGAGACGACGCCTTCTCGGTCAGTAGACAGAGATCGTCGTCGGCGATCGGTCTCACGACGATCCTTGTCGAGGGGACCAGCACCTCATCACAATCGGTACGACTATGGGGAGCGCAGCTATCGTCGTGATCCATATAGATGCGACAGTGAGGACAGAAGAGCCGAATACGGTGGTCGCGGAACATCATCACGTAGCACATCGGTCTCTGATTTACAAGAGGCGATTATTAAGATTGCGGAGGCAATGAAAGTGCCAGCCGAGCGACCGAGGTCACACAGCGTTGCTGACGGATGACGCATCCCCATCTTTGACCCAGAGAGTGGTATTCAAACCATCCAGGTGTGGATCCAGAAGATCGAGGAACTCCGAAAGATCAACGGATAGAATGACGTCATTACCGCCAACCTAGCGATGGACAAACTAAAAGGCACAGCGTACCAGTGGTACGAGAGACTAGACTCTGTCGCATTTTCATGGGAAGAATGGAAGGTTAAACTTATTGAGGCATTTACGGTGCGTCGGAGGATGCCAGATAGAATGCGAGCGATGCTGGACTGTAAGAAGAGGTCAGACGAGTCGATGATGCATTATTTCTTCGCTAAGTCATCCCTCGTCGCGGCGTGCGGCCTTAAAGGATTGGACGCGGCCGACTGTATCGCTGACGGGATCACCGATCACTCTCTGAGTCTCATGATCGCGAGAAATCGCTTCCTAACACCAGAAGAACTCCGAGTGTTCCTGAGTACCGTCGAGGAGACAGTGAAATCGACAGAGCGACACCAGGCGAGAGAAACATTGAGGCATGTCCGGCACAAACGGAGCTTGCTCCAGCCTCGCCGGCCTCACCCTAATGCTATCAAGCGTAGTCAGGCGAACAAGAAGTTTGCGGAGGAAAAGAAGACGGCAGACAAATCAACAGGACAAGTTAGGTGCTTCCGTTGTGGCAAGTTAGGCCACGTAGCAAGCCGGTGCGTAAAAGCTAAGAAGGAGAGCGACGGAGAGAAAAAAGTCTTAGTTATCGGATCAGAGCCACGAGCCGGTGACTCGAGGTTCATAGACATCACCGTCAACGAAAAAACTCTGAAGGCATATGTTGATGCCGGTAGCCAGTGTGTCACCCTGAGAAAGGGAGATACAGATAGCTTGCAACTAGATATCAAGCTGACGGATGAACTACTACGAGGCTTCGGTGGAGATACGTTCATCCGTACAGGATCGCAAAGGCGAAACTGCAAGTAGACCTCGCTGAAGGAGAGGTCAACACATACATCGTACCAGACGATCTACACTGTCCCGGTAATTGTGGGACAGCCATTCCTCGATTTGCCAGAAGTCAGAACTGCATCAGGGGATGGCGAGCTGAGAGTGCTCCACAAGGCAGCAGTTTCACTGACAGGGCTAGACATGCTGCCACCTCGTAAGATGTCATTACGAGCCACGGAGACGACAGTCATTCCGCCGCAGCAATCAGCAGACATTAAGGTAAATTTAAATGACAATTATATTGGTGATTTATATATAGAGCTTAGTGTACGCGGGCAAGAAGGCCGGGAACATTGCGTTCCTCGGTGTAATATAGACACAAATTTGTCAATATTGCCGATCATAAATCTCTCCGATAGTCCATTCATAATAAATAAAGATAAAATTATCGCCAGAGCTAAGCAGGCCCGAGAAGAGACAATAGACGAGCGTAAAGTTTAAGAAATTTGTGCAATGACGAAAATAGAAAAAGATAGAATACCGAGGGATCAAGTCCAGGTAGAAGGTCGACTACCTGAGGCTGAAAGGGACGGTCTTTTTCAATTGTTAGACGAATATAGAGATTGCTTTGCGTTTAACATAGAAGAGTTAGGGCAAACAAACGCCACAGAAATAAAAATAGAATTGACGGAAGATAAAGTCGTGACTTACAGGCCGTATAGGTTGTCGTATGCGGAGCGGGAACAAGTACGCGAGATTGTCAATGAATTGAAAGAACACGGTATTATTTGCGAATCTCATTCACCGTTCTCAAGCCCCATTTTGTTAGTTCGTAAAAAGAACGGCGAAGCGCGTATGTGTGTTGATTATCGTGCGTTAAATGCAATTACAAAAAAGAATCACCAACTGCTACCGCTAATAGAAGATCAGCTGAACGAACTACAAGGGGACTTGCGGTTGACAAAATTAGATATGTTCTCGGGGTACTACCAGGTACGAGTCGCAGAAGAATCGATCGAGAAAACCGCGTTCGTAACACCAGATGGACAGTATGAGTTCCTCCGCATGCCGTTCGGACTGGCAAACGTACCCTCGGTGTTTCAAAGACTCGTAAATCAAATAATATCACATCTTAGAGAAAAAATTCATGTTTTTGCGTACATGGATGACATTCTTATACCATCAACAGATGTACAAACCGGTCTTGAAGCATTGAGATGCGTGTTAGAATAAATACGGCATGATGGACTAACTTTAAAACTGAGTAAATGTACATTCTTGCAAACAACGGTCGACTACCTGGGGTACGAAATAAACGCTGAAGGGATTAGACCGGGCGGTCATAAAATCGAAACGGTCGCACAGATGCCAGTACCCGAAGATGTACATGGAGTTCGAAGATATATTGGCCTTGCCAGTTACTTTAGAAAATTCATACAGAATTTTGATGTAATTGCTAGACCCTTAACTCAGCTCACAAAGAAAAGTGAAAGTTGGCGTTGGGGCGATGAGCAGAGGGTCGCGTTTGAAAAACTAAAAGAAAAACTTGTAAGTAGACCCGTGTTAGCATTATATAAACATGAGGCGGAAACCGAGTTACATACTGATGCTAGTAAGATCGGTGTTGGCGGAATATTATTTCAAAAACAGGACGATGGAACTTTGAAACCCGCCGCGTATTACAGTTGACAAACAACAAAAGAAGAACAGCGGTATCATTCCTACGAGCTCGAAACACTGGCGGTAGTGAGTAGCCTACAACGATATCGCGTTTATCTATACGGGATGCGGTTTAAAATTATCAGCGATTGTAGCTGAATGAGTTGGGAAAAAGCGATTGTATTTATGACCGTATGAATGATATTAAGGAGGCACAAAGGGTTATCGAGCAGACTCAGCAACAGCAGGCTGCTCGGTACAATCGGAAATGAGCTTTGCCTCGAGTGTTCAGTTGTGGTGACATAGTAATGGCTAGACGCGTTGTAAGCTCAAATAATGGGCTGAGTAAAAATTACTGCCGAAGTACACTGGGCCATATCAAGTCACCAAAGTCCTCGATAAGGAACGTTATGTCGTTGAGGACGTCAAGGGAGCGGAGCGGACAGAAAAACCCTATACTGGGGTATTTCCGGGCGAGAAGCTGAAGATGTATGGTACCGAGGTCAGCGACTCCAACTCCAGTGACAGCTCAGAGGATTCTGATTGAACAACTGCGCTGCCGGGTACGACCCATATCTACATTAACGCAGAAGAAGACCTCTAGAACTGCCAAAAGTCGTAGAGTATGACCTGAACCGGTTGGTGGTGGTTCAAGAGGCTAAACTATCGGAGGAACTGTGAAAAGTCACACTTGTGTGACCTGCACCGGTTGGTGGTGGTTCTGACGAGAATAAAGACGCACTCGAACTGCGACCAGTCGTAGAGTACGACCTGCACTGGTTGGTGGTGGTTCAAGGTGCGAGGCCCGAGGCTGACAGGACTGCGAAGGGTCCGATATGATCAGACCGGTTGGTGGTGGTTTTGGAGGCTGGTAGAACTTCGAAGGGGTCGATATGATTACACCGGTTGGTGGTGGTTCTGAGGGCCGACAGTCATCTCGAGTTGCGAAACGTCGTGAAATACGACCTGCACCGGTTGGTGGTGGCTCGGGTGACTATAGTTTTGTTGATCTGGTAACATGATAACCTTGCCACGGTCAGCGAGACAGACGCATGGTGCTACTCGAAAAACGTCGAGTAGCCACGCATGGCTTAGCATGTTGCATAAAATTAAGGCAGCTGGACTGCATACACGGCTGTCTATTTGCATGTTGTATATTGCTAGTAGCATAAATTCTACTGTTATAGAGAAACGCCGAGTGACTCGGAGCCCGACTGTAAGCAGCGACAATCCTCACAGCCCATGCACGTGGTTGCGGGCACTTGGGACTCAGGCTCTGACGTCAGTGTGACGTCAATCACACCCCCATAGATCGGCTACCCTCGTCACGTAGTGACCTACCTTGTACACCCCTCACTCATACCATAATTATATTATTGTTTATTAATTTTATCATATATACATTTCCACTACCACGTTACGCAGTATATTGTAATAGCGTATATTATACAAATAAAGTACCATTGAAGTGAATAATATTTAATCAATACTTTTACATATATATATATATATATATATATATATATATATATATATATATATTGTTACGAACCCGGCATCCTTCATCTCTTACGCACGTATATATATGTGGGTACACATATATATATATGGATAAAAATAAATATACACAAATAAAATAACAGATATGTCAAGTCGGGATAAATTTAAACTAAATAATTTAGAAATAACTCAAACATATATTTCAAATCAAAATAAAATATGCAAGAATTAATAAATAATATATATACATATATATATATATATATAGATATATGTATATAGATATATATATATATATATATATATATATATATATATATATATATAATATATATATATATATATATATATATATTTAAAAATGAATATATTTTACAAATAAGGAAAATATGCGCATTTAAATGTAAATAATATATATTTTAGTTGGCAAATATATTTAGGAAATTTAATATATATATGTATTTATATAAATTTGAAAATAATTAAAATAATGATAAATAATTAAATACACCATTTTGTAAGAAAGAGAACATACGCGAAGGCGAAACATTACATGAGTGGGCGCGAATACCGTGCTGTAACCTGAGTACCGGGCGGAGTATAACTATAGAGTAAAAGCCCAGAGTAAAGTAAAGAAACGCCTGCGGCAAGAGTAAGCGACCAACTTACTCCTGCTGCTATCCTAATACATAAAATCGAGAAAAGACTATTCAGAGGGCTGTAATACCCCCAAAATTAATAGTAAATTCATCGCAAACATCAAATTTAATAGTAATTTTATTTTTCATAAATCTGTACCTATACATTTTGGAAAATATCTATAATTTTAATATTTATTAACGCAATAAATCAAACTGCTGATGGCAGTACTTTTTATTTTATTTGAATAAATAAAATTGCTGATACGAGATATCAGATTTAGTTAAATAAACAAAGATTCGGAGAAAACTTGGATCATCGATAAAATTTTTAATGAATAAACAATAAACTCTGAGAGAGTCTTTCGGCGTCTTTTCTCATGGCCCCTACCATGGTGGCCCATCTGAAATTAAAAGGTAAATAAAAGTCGCTGCATCCGCTAATGACCAGAGTTAGAAAAACCTCATTAGTTCGCGATGTGATTCATTCACCGTCGGGTGTGATCCCGTTCGCGTCGGGTGTGACCCCGTTTTGAAGCTTTTTCGTAAAGTATAGTTTCGGGTGGGATCCCGCTTTTTGCGTCCAATTAAGGATATTTTTTATCATTCATAATCATTCAAGGATTTCAATTTCAAATTCAACTTGTTCAAGGATTTCAATCTCAACTTCAATTTTATTTAAGGATTTCAATTTTTGTTACAAGGATCTTATACAATTTCAAGGATTTAAATAATTTCAGTTACCTTTAAAAATACAATTATTTTCCCGGCGTTAAAATAAAAGGTGCAGTGATTTTTAATTATTCTGTGTACTGTGAATTTATGGGCAATTAAAATAAATAAATTAAAAATTATTTTGTTAAAACCTATCAAATTTTAATTAGTCGTCGTATCATTTTTTTGTTGGTTTATAAAGCGTGAAAGTAATAAAAATGAGAAATGTTGGTCGCGTTCAAAGTTGAGCCATTAACGGCAGACAACTACAGATTGTGGAAAGCCCAAGTAAAAGGGTTTCTCATGGAAAATGATTTGTGGGGACTCGTCATTGGAGAAGAAAGCAAACTGGCTTCTGGAACAGAGGCAATTACGGCTTTGACCAAAAGAGATCGTAAAGCCTTGTCCCACTTACTGATCTCGATAGGCATCGACGAGGCAGCGTCATACGATGATCTGGAAACTTCCATGGCGATTTGGGAGAAGATCAAGGCAACGTACTAATCAAGCGGTCCGGCAAAAAAACCATTGCTACTGAAAAAGCTGACTCTAACGAGGGTGTAGGAAGGTGAAGACGTCAAGAAACACATAACGGAATTTACCGAAACAGTTAAGAGGCTCAAGGACGTGAAACTAGAAGTAGCCGACGAAATGTTGGTGATTTTATTGCTCAACAGCCTGCCAGAAGAATACAAGATGTTTCGGACAGCAATTGAAACGCAGAAAATTTTCCGACGTTGGAACTAGTCAAGGTCAAAATCATGGAGTCCCACGAGGGACATTGTCCGCAAGGAGGAAATGGACAGTGTGCGCTGCATGTGCGAAATCACGGAAGTAAACGAAAGACACAAAAACATGACGGAAAGCCTAGAAGAAACGATGGGCAGTATTTCAAGTCAAAACGAGAAATCGAATGCTATAGGTGTCAGCAGAAGGGGCACATTGCTCGGAATCGTAACCAGAATAAAAATGTCTAAAGTGCGAGAAACGCCACGGATGAAAAAAGTAACGTAGGGTCGTTGCTCAGCACAAGTGAAGACGCAATGTATACGAACGGAGGTGACATCGCATGGTGTGTCGACAGTGGGTGCACAAAACACATGTGCAACGAAAAAGACGCTTTCGACGAGTTTACGCAAGAAAATGCTGAGGTCAGTTTAGCCAACAACGACAATACAATAATAGCCGGTAGTGGTAAAGTTCAAATTGTGGTAGACACTGGAAAGGGGGATAAGAAGTTCAATCTTAAGAATGTAGCATATGTATCGGATCTAAGAACCAATCTATTATCGGTTGCGAACGCAACAGATCACAGGCATACAGTGATGTTTGGTAAAACGGACGCGATTATAGTGGACAACAAACACAATATCATGATGCGCGCAAGTCGTCGAGGAAACCTGTATTTCGTGGACGGAAGTAAAAACAGTGTAAACAGTGTAGTGAAACCTAGTGAAACATCGAAATGAGACGAATGGCATCGAAAATGGGGATACTTAAACGAGTGAGATATAAAACTTATGGCTAAAAACGGGTAAGTGTACGGTTTAGACGTTAAAAATAACGAAAAGTAATCGGAGTGCAAAATAAAAAATAAGAGCAAATGAAAATTTAGCGCAAATAAAAAATAACACGTGGGAAATAACAAAGTGACCGAAGAATCGAAAAGTCATCGACATCAGGTACGTGTTTGGTACAAAATCCGACGGTTAAAACCTAAAAAAAAAAGCCGGTTAGTACCAAGAGGTTGCTCGCAAACGCCCGATGAGGACTTTCATGAAACGTTTTCACCAGTTGTCTGATCGACATCAATAAGGATACTGGCTACGGTTGCAGCAGAATAAAGCCTAGACATCCATCAAATGAATATCGTTGCCGCATACTTGAACGGGGAATTGGAAGAAAACGTGCTCATGGAAGTATCGGAGTGCATGTGCGAAATAATCGGGAAAATTATTACCGGAAAACCAGTAGGCTCGAGTGGAGATAGTGTCGATGACGCGCGTATAATTGATACAGCTAGAGGGTGGTGAACAGCGTTAAACACTGAAGGCGATTGTGTGTGTGCATTGAAAAAATCACTGTACGGGTTATGCCAGTCGAGATTACAGTGGCATAAGAAATTAGTTGAAAAATTTGTGCATTGGGTTCTTAAGCGTTGCCACAAGACCCGTGTATGTTTATGACCGTGAAAAAGGATAGTGTAATGTATATCGCGATTTACGTAGACAATATTTTAATCGCCACTGACGACTCTGAATGGTTGGGTGAAGTGAAATCGTCATTGTCAAAATCGTTTGAAACCGAAGACTTGGGTATAATAAATCGATGTCTGGGAATCGAGTTCTCGCGCGACGAGGAGTCGAGAGTATATTTAAAATAAAAAAATTATATTGAGTCCGTGTTGAAGAAATTCAACATGAGTGAGTGCAAACCCATAGGCACACCAATAGAAGCTGATTGCAAATTCTTAAAACCCAAACGAAAAAATGAGAGTGAGATGAAGAGATATCCATATCAGTGCTTGATTGGTGCATTAATGTATCTGGCGGTCACAACAAGACCAGATATTGCGTATGCGGTAAGCTATTTAAGCCAATTTAACACTAACTATACCGAAATGCATTGGAAAGCGGCAAAAAGAGTCCTGCATTACCTTATAGGTACGGTCGACAGCGGAATTACTTTCGAAAAAACGGGCCTAGAACTATTTGGAGTTGTTGATGCTGAATGGGCGGAAAACCCCGTAGATCGTCGTTCATATTCGGGGTATGGGTTCATCTTGGCAGGGTCTCTGATGAGCTGGGAGACTCGGAAACAGAAAACGGTCGCGTTTTCCAGCACCGAGGCTGAATGTATGGCGATATCGGAAGCCGTGAAAGAAATTTTATACTTGCGATGGTTGTTGTGTGCAATGAAAGTGTTAGGCGAAAACGGAATAATCACGGTATTCAACGATAACCAAGGCGCTATGAAGTTGGTACAGAATAGTGCATACCACTCATGAACAAAACATATAGACGTTAGGCATTATTTCGTACGAGACATATATGCGGAAGGCATAATCGATTTGCAATATCGGTGCAGCGAAGAAATGCCAGCCAACGTTTTTACTACAGGGCTTAGCATAGCAAAACATTGGAAATGCCTGAGAAGCATGGGCATGGACGCCAACAAGTGGTCACATTAATTGCTTACTCCTTACATTATTTTAAATAATGTAAGGTTAGGTTTATTTTGACAGCTCCCGTATTTTGACGGCCGATCCCGACTTTCGAATGAGTTTCACGCGTATATTAAAACCATCGTTCGGTGGCAGCTGGGTTTTTACAATCGGATTGACATCGAGTTCACGAGGAGCAACTTGGCATCGACCGTTCCATTGGGGATCGCAGCCCGGCTCAAGACGCTACCGCTACGCCGCCAAGTGAGAAATCCTGGAAATAAAGCAAGAGTGTGGGAACAAAAACTGACGACGCCATTCTGGATCGTGACTCGCTGTGACTGACCCGTGCTTTTAGAAATTAATTATTGTGCAATTATTTACTGCAATTACAAATTCGGCATTCGAGTGTTTGTCGAGTATTAAGTATCCGGAGCTTCCAGTAGTTAATTCTGCCTTAACATTAAGTACGAGTGCCGTTAAATAATTTTAAAAAAAGATTCATTTGTTGTGATCAACTGATCAGCATCGACGTAGTTCGGATCGAGCAAGTCAAGGGCGTCAGTCCGCTGTCCGATTGCGTCATCATGTGTTTGCTAGAAATAAAAGCCGCCACTCTCGGCCCACCACTTTATCTAAACATCGACCACGTGGAGACGACGATTCTGGGACTTCGAGATTATCGACCGGTGAGCAAGTCCGATTTGTTTATTTCGAAGAATAACTCGAGTTGACGCCGACGTTTGTGTGTGAAATATAATAATCTGATAACTAATATATTTGGGTTAGTGCGTTTCCAACTCGAATTATTCCGCTAGTACACTTCTTTTTTTTTTTGGTAGTAAGTTGAATAATGGCAGCGTTTTGATACCGCACGTATTTAACTGATAACATCGAAATTTGAGTTGTTCGTTTAGAATTTGATTTCTTTATTTTTTTATTATTGATTATTGTTTAATTGATTTGATACAGCGCATTTCGAGTCTTGTTTTTTGCGTTTTTTTTTTGTATTTACCGACTCCAGTTATTATTATTATTACTACGACATTAGTATAATTATCATTATCTTATTTAGTCAAGACAACATTTTGACGCTAATTAAAGTGATAAATCGAGTTACCGATGGGTGCGGCTGTCAATTGCATTGACATCGCATGACCATCAAGTTGCAATACCGGGTAATACCCGGCGTAATTTTGTTGATTACAGTACTCAGATCGAGTCATCATTATAGTTATTATATTTTGTTCGTGGTTCAATTATATTAACTATTTTTCTATTTAATTATATCGAGCCAATTGCCGAACCCGGCTATTTAAGTTATAAGAATTGACTATTATGTGTTGTTGTTAGTGTAAAGCTACCGAGTACCACTGATTTTCATATTACCAAGTTATTATTTACCTGTCATTAGAAGATACTGATTACTTGTAGATCCGGCCGATAATTATTTAACGCTAATTTGAGTGCCTGTCCTATTCCCGATCCACCACTCTGAGCTGACTTCTTTCCGATAATTGTAACTTAGTGATTGTTAAATCACCGGGCACCCCACACCTGCAGAAGCCGAACAAGGTAAGCCAAATAGTTTGTGCGGGGATAGTTCGTCTGACGGATACCAGATGAACTAAATAACCGGTCACATATTTGGCGACCAACGTGGGGCCCGAAGAATAATAAGTCACGAATCCACTAACTTAACAATTGACCGCATTTTAACGTTTATTCACCCGATTTCCGTAAACGACCGTGAATTCAATTGTTTCCAAATTTTGCTCTTGTTACAACGTACGACTATACCACGCACTCCAGATGAGACGACATCTCGACACGCCATGGACCACGGCAGACCAGCCATTGCCCGACCGCGAGGTATTGGCTGCATATGAGCGCAGTATTCGTGGGCTGGACTGAGCAGCGGTGGTAACGACCATACAGGTAACCACCTACCCAATTATGACCGTTACCAATACGCCAGCTGGCTTATTGATGATCAATACAGATCCTACTGACCGCTTACCGTCTTGTACGGTTACTTTGGGACTTATAATGGCCACGGGGCTACTCACAGGCTCAAATCAAACGATAATCAGCCCACAACGCCATATGCTGAGAGGAAACGTGCCTCCAGCGGCAACACCGACACACCGAGAATGGGAAACCAAGTACCCATGTTGCGTCGATTCAACACACTGCGACCGTTTACCATTGCCATTGAACGACGAGGTAAATGTTTTAATTGTAAACGTGACGGTCACGGACAAGCTACTTGTCTGATCCCATTACGAGATAATTACTGTCGCAGCTGTGGAACCGAAGATGCAGTAACACCTGGTTGTCTGAGTTGTGCCAAATGGCAGCAAGCTCAGTCGTGAAACGCCCAGGGGGGTCAGCAGTAACAGTTCCAACGCTGATCACCGGCGAGGAACGGACCTCGATGGCTGTCGTACCAAGAGTCCAACAAGAAACCGTTTCGTTACCCGACATAGTTGCCATCGACATTGAACTATGTATACCGGTTGTTCTAGTAAAAGACGCTAGGTCACCGGTAGAACGACTAGCCACGACACCGAATTCAAACCAACGAATTAAACGTTTCTAACAAAGCATCACTCTTGACGATAAAGAACGGATGCTACGCGAAGTAGCTGAAGAAGTCTGCCCAGTGTAGACTAAACAAACCGTCAAACGACCTTATATACCGGTTACAATTGGTAACATGACGATACACGCCTTATTAGACACCGGTGCTACAGTAAAGTGTATTTGGGATATCCACGAACGAGATTGGGTACGTGAATTGGGTATACGAGCTCGCCCAACACCGATAGGAACCGCTGCAGTGGCCGATGGGTCACTTATGACCGTAAAATCGATTTTGACGATACCAGTAGGTATTAATAATGAAATTATGTCGCTGGAGATTCGTGTAATACTGACTTTATCTTACGACATGATCTTGGACATGGATGCCATCAAGACCTTCGGCATTGGATTCGATGAAGCGACCGGTTAATGGTGGTCGACCCGAGATTCCGACATATTCGACTGGCAAGCCAAAAGTTGGCTTCAGAACTCCGAAATCGCAGCAATAATGGAAATATCTCCCGACCAGAAAGCCGCACTCGACGAATTATTAACCCGACGATTACCGGATACCTGATCCACCGGTGAAACGACTTTTACGACTCTCATGACTCATAAAATCGGTTCAAGGTCATGAACCGATCCGACAACGGAATTATCCGACTTCACCGATCATCGAACAAGAAATGTGCCGACAAGTCGACGAACTACTGGCGGCTGGTATAGTTGAACCGTCAACCAGTGGATGGTGTAACCCCATCTTCATGGTACGTCACCCGACCGGCGAGTATCGTATGTGCTTGGATTTCCAACGTTTAAACAAAATTTTGAAGCCGTGCGCATATCCGTTACCGTTAATGACGTGGATCTTGGACCAATTGAGTTGTGCGAAATTTATTCCAAAGATTGATTTGAAGCACGCGTATCGTCAAGTAAAACTTGATCCCGATAGCCGGGAATATACCGCGTTTCGCGTTTTAGGACGAGGTATGTTTCAGTATGTCGGTATGCCATTTGGACTGGTGGTGCGCCACCGCATTTTCAACGATTGATTGACACCATGTTGGGCCAACGGCGTTGTCTTCGTGTATTTGGATATCTCGACGACCTGATTATCGTTACCGAAACGTTCCAAGAGCATCTTGAAGTCCTTAATGGAGTCTTCGACGCCTTGAAGAAGGCAAATTTAAAAATTAATGTCAATAAATGCGAGTTCTGTACGAATAAAGTGTAGTATTTGGAATATCAGGTTAATGAAAAAGGTCTTTTGGTGGATCCTGACCTAATTAAACCGATGGTTGAATTTCCGAGACCGGTTGACATGAAGAATCTACGACGCTTTATCGGTATGGCTTCGTGATACCGCCGATTTATCCTAAACGTTGCAACGATCGCTGAACCGTTAACACTATTCACGAGTAAAAAAGTTCGATGGAACTGGGGTCCGGAACAGGAGTCAGATTTTGAATCGTTAAAAGTTGCCTTGGCAACTGCCCCTGTTTTATCGTGCCCGGACTACTTGAACACATTCGTGTTGCAAACCGATGCAAGTGCAACTGGATTGGGTGCAGTATTGACTCAACAGCACGAAGACGAAGAACGAGTCGTCGCATTGGTGAGTCACGTGATGGATCGAGCTGAACGAAACTATTCAGTCACCGAACGTGAATGTCTTGCCGTTTTGTGGGCATGTGAACATTTTCGACGATACTTGGAAGGTTATCACTTCAAGGGGATAACTGACCATATTAGTTTACGATGGCTCCGTGATTCGAAAAGTAAAACGCCACGTTTAAGCCGCTGGGCAATGTGATTACCCGAATACCAATTTCCGATCGAATATCGGAAAGGACCGTTAAACGTCGTACCTGATGCTTGGTCTCGTATGTACGAGGACGAAGAAACCGAGGACTTTTTAACCGCAGTTGTAGCGGTTGATGACCAATTGGCGTCAGACGACGACATTCCGGCAGCGGAGTTAATAGACGACTGGTATACCCGACGTAAATAGGAAGTACTCGAATCACCAGATCGATGGAAATACTGGCGAGTAGAAGACGACCGATTGTACAAGTACCAACCAAATAAATTCATTCGCTAAGTCATGGAAGACTTGGATGCTTGGAAATTGGTACCACCGAAGATTGCCCGCGAGGGCATAATCGAAGAAAATCACTGTCCGCCTCATGCAGGTCACCTGGGCATAGAGAAAACCGTGGATCGAGTAGCTGTCGACTACTATTAGCCGGGCCTAAACGAGGACATTCGGAAATTTGTCAGTGATTGTAAAATATGTCAAACATCGAAAGTATCGCAACAGCAACCCGCAAGATTGATGCGACGACGAGTAGTAACGACACCGTGTACGGTATATGCTGCGGACTGCATGGAATTTCCGCTTAGCAAGTCCAATAATAAATACATGCTCGTCTTTCAAAACTTATTCTCGAAATGGATTGAGTTGGTACCCTTGAAGAAGGCTGTTGGACCGAATATCATCCGAGAGTTCGATAAATTAATTGTACACTGATTCCGATGCCCGGAAGTATTACTGACCGATAATGGTACCGAGTTTACCAATAAGCTGATGGACGAAGTCGCTGCAGCGTATGGTGTCCATCATTCCCGAATCCCGCCATATCATGCTCAGGCAAATCCCGTAGAACGATTTAACCGCGTACTAAAAACGATGATTATATCGTTCGTTAAATAAGATCACCGCTTATGGGACGAACATGTCCACGAGTTTCGACATGCGTATACTACCGCGGTTTATAGTACATTAAACGTATCACCGGCTATGCTGAACTATAGATGGCTGCCGAAATCCCCAAAATATTGTCGTCGTATGCTAGAAGGTGCCCCCGAAATTCCGTGTCCAGATACTGACAAGGTCATTGCTTCAAACGACAAGCCCTATATTATAACCGACATCACCGGAATGTCCGATTTGCCGTAGGTGATCAGGTACGTGTCCGACAACATGTGTTGTCTCGTGGTGCAGAACGATTTTCATCCAAATTAGCCCGTAAATTGTCGACAGAAATTTATACGGTATCGAACGTAGTTTCACTCGTGGCATACGAGTTAACCGATGCGCGAGGTCGATCCGCAGGTCGATAACACGTTAACGAATTAAGATTAATCCAGGTACCGGATAGCGATAACGATCTAGACGAATAGCGAGGCTCGATGCGTAATTGTGATGGTTTGTCTGTTAGAATTGCATGAACGTTGATTATGGGGTTGATTACAGAAAACGATGGAATCAGCAACCAGTGACCTCAGGGTGATTCTGGAGGGGATGGGCCTGAAGAACCCCGCAGCATACAACACCGTATTTGCCAAGGAGTACATGAATCGTATTCGGATGTCTGGAATGGTCACTATCCAACCATCACCACCGCCAGGGCCGAATGCACGAGATCACGCTCTAGCAAAACTGCGAGCTGCTGCAAGACCCAAGCGAGGTCGGCTGAAACCGATTCCGGTGCCATATCTATGTCCCACCTGTGGGCTGTACCCGAAATATTACCGGGACCGAATCTTGGAGGCGGTCAAGCTAATGATTACTCATCCACCACCAATGGTTTTACCCGATCTGCCGCCAAAGTTAGCCCGACAGAATGCGGATAAATTAGCCCGACAGCTCCAGGAGAACCCAAAACACCCGCGGCTGCGCTACGCTCTATGTCCCAATTGTAGTTTGGACCACTCTGCCCGAGTCTGCCCGTTCCGCATAAAAACAAGATGTGGCAGCTGTAACCAGCAAGGGGTTAAGACTGAGGAGTGTCCCTACTGCGAACCAATGTTAAATGGGTTAAAATAACCTACTGGAAACACCATGATTTATTTTGTTTCTTTTCTCTTGATTTCGATTTTTGATTTTTTTTTATTAGTTATTACTGTTTTTTTGTTGTTCAAGAAGAGCCGATAACGGCAGGAGAACCCCGTTGAGTGGGACTTTTTTTCTCTATTGTTGTGTTATGATTTATATAAGGGGTACCGAGCATAGATGCACGTAAGATAGCCGTACGCGGCAAGCTCAACTTAAAACCGACACCGGCCTAAACAACCGATGAGTTAAAAAGTTTTTTTTGTGTTTTCTACTCAGGTATTATGGGTATAACGTAATTAATTATTGTTCGTAAAATTTACTGATAAATGAAACTTAATTTTGGTATATTGTTGTGTTATTAATCGGTTTTTGGTGATAGGTAGTTAGTGGTATTTGTTTATAGCAGCCGGAAGGTGGTGGGTGATCGTCCAAAGTACCAGTGTTCGAGAAAAATTACGACTAGTTCCCCGTGTCGTCGTCTGAGAAGGGGTGTTATGACATTTTAAAATTCACTCGATAATTCGACGCCGACACGTGGTCACATTAATTATTTACTCCTTACATTATTCTAAATAATGTAAGGTTAGGTTTATTTTGACAGCTCCCGTATTTTGACGGCCGATCCCGACTTTCGAATGAGTTTCCCGCGTATATTAAAACCATGGTTCGGTGACAGCTGGGTACGAGAAAGATCCGAGGCTCGAAACATTGATAATGATAATATTGATAATAAAAGTAATAAATTAGTAGTACTTAAGTTAGTTTAAGTTGGTACTATTAGTTTTAAGACAGAGACTCGTTTGCTGGTCAGCCAAGAGGGCATCACCGACCCGACGACATCAGCGAGTAGGCCAGCAGAACGGCTAAGCATCCGAACAAATGGGATAACGTCCACGAACAGTCGTAGCAGATAATATTTACTAAACATAAATAATAATATATCTCTCGCAAATAATATTTAATAAACATAAATAATAATGTATTACTTGCAAATACTATTTAATAAACATAAATGATAATGTATTAATCGCAAATAATATTTAATACGTATAAATAATAATTCAATAATCTCATATAATGATAAACAATAATCAACACGTGTATACAATAATACCTGATAATCGATAATTGCAAATATTAATGAATAATAAACGAATATTTCTCGCAGATAATACTCGGTTATGATAAAATAATAATCATATAAAAAATCTCTTCAAATAAGTTTCGCATATACTATTTGATAAATAAAAAATGCTACTTTATAATTATAACTAACATTGAAAACCGTTTAAATATTCAGCGTATAAAATATTCGATAAAAATAAAATAATAAGTAATAATTTTAATCGTTGATTTACTATCAACTGGGATCCACAATTACGCACTTCGTTTTATAATCATGAAAACTGCAGACATTTGTTATGCTATCTCACTCACACTTATGAGATGGGAAACTAGTCACCATCGTGGGGACAAACGACACCAATGTGTATAGCTCAAAGGTACTTACATTCGTCGTTGTAATGCAAAATTCTTATAGGCCTCATTTGGCTGGACGGCATATTGACAATAATTAATTTCGGTGCTAAACCCAAGTGACGTTAATATTTGTAATATTTATTTAATCACCAATATTAAATAGCATCCACAACTTTAATTATTTTCCCTCTTTACTGCAAGAAGAGCACACACGCTACTTTTACAGAGATTATCCCACGTCTGACCACAGCAGCACGTGAACCTCATGCCGGCACCTCGGCCGACGCCATTTTTTATCATCTATCTCACTTTCACGAATGTAGATATATACCTGTTGCATGCTATTTTTAACAGCACTACCAACATAATACCTGATTTGAGCCGTGTAATTTAGCTCGTTCCCGACGCTTAATGACCAATTGTCCCTTTCATAATTAATTATTACCACGATTTAATGATAAATCATCCAATAGTTTATGCACAAAATGTATAAATTTATTTATAATAAATAAATTTATTAATGTCAACTGTTGCGCCAACGCGCATGCGCCAACCAGCCAAATAATCATAAGCATATAAATAAAATGCGTAATTATTTTCCCCAGCACTCCAAAAATCCAAATATCTGCTTAAATTAATCAGTAAATTTTTCTGATTTCAACACAATTTATACCTAAGAAATCAGTTATATAATATTAACACAGTAATTGAAACAAAATCGTACAAGTAAACAAAATAATAATTATAGTAATGCATAAGATGAGACGTGTGAGCAGCGTGTGTTGCCATCTGTTGCTCACCAACCTATTGCGTGACTGCTGCGATATTTCAATATCGTTACAAGAGTGTACGACGGTCACATCCTGATTTGTATATCATTTCTGTAGCAAATTATTTTTCAGCACAGTAAAATCATGCTGAAAAGTAAAACAGCTGATTTGTCGGCATTGTTCTATAGTTTCGTCGAGTTATCGAGAGAAAAGCCTATTTTAGTCGCTTCACACAACGCTCAAATATTGAACTTTAAACGCAAGAGTTTTAAAAAAACTATATATTAGATACCTAATAAAAAAAAATTCGACCGTGTGTTATGACAGTGTGGGTCCTGAGTGAAGACCTGCGAATTAAGGCTCTCTATCTTCGTCATATTTCTTAAAGTTTCCAGCCTAGCCTCGTTCTCGAGCCAATGACCGGATGGGGGTAAGTCTCACGGAGCGACAACCGTAATTGATACCCCTGCGCAATTAAGAGTAGGGTCAACTGAGGGCTTGACGGCCCCAAAAAATTATTCACCTGACACTTGAATATTGGACGTTTCTAGAAGTGCCTCGCGAATTTATAACACTTCGTCACATATAAATCTGTTAATAAACGTGATTTTCTTTACTTATAAACTAAAGTCTTAAACTAAATCTAATAAAATTTATAGTTAATATATAAAATATAAACTAAATTTTTAATAGTAAAAATAGTATTGGTCAGTTTATTGATATGTGCGGTGTAAATTTCCCCAGAAGCTGCTGCGTTCAAGTTCTGGTATTAGGAAGATGCAACGACAAAGATTGTCGGTGAGTGAATAAGATCCGCTACATTCAATAAGACGCAGGTTTTTTTCCTCTCTAAGTGTGTCAATTTCAAGACCTTTACCTTCATATTTGTTCATAGCCAGGGATCTCATATATTTTTACCCGCAAATTTTACTCTAATCAAAATTTCAATAAATTAAATTTTCCAAGGGACTTAACATTATATATGAGGAATTTTAGATAAATAATACCTAATTATAGTATAAAACCCAAAATTATTTTTTCTCTTTTTTATTTCTCCAGCCCCGTAAAATAAAATTTTTCTTTCCTACTGCGTGTCCGGTCAGCGACGGAGGAATCGTGTACCCAGAGTGCATGTCGGCAACCATAATTTATGAATTTATACATTTATTAAGGTAAATTAACAATAAATTAAATCAAATAAACAATAAATAAATTAATCAATAATCATTAAGTGACAAGGATCAGTAATTGGTGGGAACGAGCCAGTTAAGGACCCCCGTTATAGTGTCGATTTTTTTTCGAAAATTCCGTAATCCGAAATCAATAAGTTCGCAAGTAAATTATTTTTTTTCATGAAATTTAAATGATAATAGAAATACATGAAAGTTTCTAGAGTTGATTTTACAGAAGAGATTTTTATAAATACTTAAATTCAAATCGTATTATATAAAGTTGTCATTAATATTCGAACGGTCTCGTAGTTACTGTAGGTTGCTCATATTTTATTAACTATTGAAGACAAAATAAAAAATATTTTCAGAACATGTCATTCGTCTCTTTGTTTAATAAAATAATTCACACAAATGACCTCAAAATTTTAGAAAAATAATTTTTTTATACCTTTCTTTTAGGGGTGTGCGAATCCTCGAAACTTCAAATTATTCGAAGTGAATCGAATCAAACAATTCGATTCGAGATTTGCCTCAAAGACTCGAATACTTCGAAAGATTCGAATAGTTTGAAAGATTCTAATAGTTTAAAAGATTCTAACACACTGTTAGAAATTTCTATTGTAAATTTGCGAGAAATCGATTGGAATCTTTTATCCAAACCTTTTTGCCATTCAATTTCCCATGCAATTGACTATCAAAATTCGAGACCGACTATCTTAAATTTAAGTCACGATTTGGGAATTCAATACATTAAGGGCGGGGTCTGGGTTTTCACTTTCGAAAAATCGATTGTTTTTTTTTTGTTTTATCTTATTGTTTAACATTTCAAGAATATGTCCTCAAAATTTTAATCCGATCTAAGCAATATTCTTGAAGTTATTGTTTAATTAGTCTCGGGGCCTTTAAAGCTCTAACTCTAACAGCTACGGGTGGTTGGGATTGCAGTGCAGCTGTCGAGCAGGTATACAGGTTATTCATTGCTATTGTCCTGATCCCATATCCAGTTTTAGAAATATTTCATTTAGTAAAGCCAGGTAACTAAAACCATATAGATATATTTTATATTTGTATGTTTACTATACACTACATTATTTTAAAAAAAGAAACGAGCTTCAGTTAGTGGTTAGACGTTCAACCGTGCACTTGTAATTTTATTTTTTCAAAAAATTTCCTGAGCAGAAATGCCGAGAGTAAATAAAATTTCGCGAGAAGACCGTCAAAGTGGAAGGACCTATTTGTGTCGATCAAAAAAAAGATCAAACCCGAATAAAAAAATAAAAGATGAGGCTACCACCAAAAGTGCTTCGGCGAAGAAAATAAAACTAAATACGAGTGCTAGTGTACCGGAAGATGTTGAAAAACATTTTAGAATCATAGATTTTTTGCTTGTGTTTTCAACCATCGCAAGTTTAGTAAAATGTGCTCAGTGTGATGGTTCAATCGAGTTCAAGAGCTGTAAAAAAGAAGGACTTGGCTTCCAAATCCAAGTCAAATGTACAAATTGTGATCCACGCTTTATACCGTCGAGTGAGAAAACTAGTCATCGCTATGAAATCAACACTCGTTTTGCCTTTGTAATGCGTACATTAGGTTTGGGTTTAGCAGGCTGCAATAAATTTTGCGGGCTCATGGACATAGCAAGTAGTTTTCTATCAAAACAATCTTATTTGGATCTCATGAAATCTATTTGCTGCAGCATCGAAACGACTGCTGAGAAATTTCTTGTCTCCGCCGCAGACGAAGAAAAACAGCTAACACGTGCAAATTCGGAGTCAGACACTTTGACCGTTTCTGGTGACGGCACGTGGCAGGAGCAAGGCTTTAGCTCTTCCTTTGGCGTCACTTCCTTGATTGGATATTGGTCTGGAAAAGTTATCGATATTTTCGTAAGTAGTTCGCACTGCCAGGCTTGCGAATTATGGAGAAATCAATTAAATACTGATGAATTTCAAGATTGGTACGAAGAACATGTTGGAAAAGATGAATGCCAAACAAATCACACCGGACCATCAGGTAACATGGAAGTAAATGCTGTCATTGAACTGTTTCGCCGATCAGAAGAAAAATACGGAGCGAAAATCAGCAACTATATTGGAGACGGAGATAGTAAAACTTACGGCAATTTAGTAAAAGCTAAACCTTATGGTGAAAATTTTATTATAAATAAAGAAGAATGTGTAGGTCACGTGCAAAAAAGAATGGGTAAACGTCTACGTGATCTAGTAAATAAAACTGTTGAACATAAAGTTGTAAAAACCGGAAAAAATGCTGGTAAAACAAGACAAAGTAAATTACTCGGTGGCAAAGGAAAGCTCACTGGAAAAGTCATTGATAATTTGAGTCGATACTACGGAGCAGCAATCAGACATAATTGTGATTCTTTAGAAGGAATGAAAAATGCAGTCTGGGCAACGTTCTACCACCAGCAGTCAACAGACGATTACCCTCAACACCATAAGTGCATGAGCGGTGAGAACTCGTGGTGTTCGTATCAAAAAGCTTTGGCCACAACAGGAGTGGAAAATTTCAATCATGACTACACTCCACTTCCACAAGATGTCATAGAAGCGATCAAACCGATTTATGAAGATTTGAGTAAAGACGAACTTCTAGAAAGGTGTCTTGGAGGTTTTACTCAAAATGCCAACGAAAGTTTGAACCAGCTGATTTGGAGAATTGCACCGAAAAAATTATCTGGCAGCAGACAAATTGTTAAATTTGCATCTTATGTAGCTGCATGCACATTCAATGAAGGTGCTGGTGCTCTTCTAACTTTTCTGTCTGACATGGACGTCAGTGTCGGCCCAAGCGCTCACGAGTATGCATCATCTACGGACAGCAATCGCATTGATAGGGCCGAGTTCCAAGCTGTGCAGCAGAGCAAAGAAGCCAGAATAAAACGAAGACTTGGAAAAAAACAGGCTGAAGACATCGACAATGCTGAAGGATGTGTGCTGTATGGAGCTGGAATTAATGATTCTGTGTAAGTTTAAAAAAAAATTTTTTTTCTTCACTTTTTTGCTTCATAAACTTTAAACGCGTTTTTCTCAAAACTACTTTTTCAAAGTCCGTGTTCACTGCCATTTGAAAACTACTCGACCGATTCATTTCAAACTTTGTACACATTTTCTTCATATAAAATACCTCCCCCCCTACGTTTAGTAAAAATTTTTTTTTTAACATTAAGGGTGTTTCCCATCCACAAAATGGCGGAAATTTTAGTCGAAAATAACGGTTCACACTTTAGATGGCCGCCAAAAATTTTTAAATTAAAAAAAAAATAATCAGAGAACGTTGGGGGGAAGATTTGTTCATAATTTAACTAAATTTTTATGGTTTTTCATTTTCAGATAATTTCCGGCCGAGTTACAGTGAACACCGCAAATTGTTTTTTTTTCAAAACGTCCTGGGGGAAGCTCTGTCACGGGCTAATGGTTTAATATTTTTGCATGAAAAATTTACAGAACATAGTCAAAACTATGCTCAATAATGTATAGAAGGTTTGAATAAAATTGCTCAATCGATATTTGAGATAAAAAATCACAAAAAAAGTGTTTTTTTTTACGCTGAAACCCAGACCCCTTCCTTAAGACTTTAAATTTAAAACCGTGATTGAAAATTAATTACTCAAAGATTCAAAATTCTAAACCATGATTAGAGTTCATATTCTGGAGACTTTGAATTTAAAAAGCCAACGACTTAAAATTTAAAATCGTGATTGAAATTTCAAAACCTAGAATACTAAAATTAATAATGCAGCGATACTAATTTTTGTATATATATATACAATATATATATAGTAAATGGTAATAATTACAGAAGAAATAACATATGAAATGTTTTTATTTTAACTTTCAAATACATTGTGGTGGTTCCAATTTAATATAGTGGAAACCTAAACATGCAAACCTTCTCAATACGACAATTTATAGATAAATTAAGAAAAATACAGATAGCCCGAACTGGGAATTGAACCCAGACCATGTCGCTATCGCGCCGAGTGCTCTACCAGTTGAGCTATCCGTCACTATACTATATTCCGTTCAATTTGATCTATAACTTATTAAGCCACACCATCCATCGTATGGTAATACATCAATTTAATATAGTGGAAACCTAACTATACTCTTTGGAGCGATATGCACCCTAACCATAGCCATTTTTTACAAGAATATCTCCGTAATTATGTCTCTTATCTCCGGCGAACACGAAGATCACTGTTAACTAAAAGACGGTTATCTCACCGTCTGCCTTTTCCAGCACAGTTACATTAGGAGAGACGCCGTTCTTCCGGAGGCGCCGACAATGATTTCGACACACGGCAAGTATGTATCTCAAAGAAGATACATTACCAAAAACATCAACTTGACCCGGAAAACTACGAACTATCTGCCTGGATTCAAGAAGATTCTACTCTACTCACCATCAATCAAGCTGTCTACGATGCTGCTTCCTCACTTTTACTTCCAGCAAGGAGAAATACCTCTTCTCCTGAGGCTAAGATGAGAGGGCACATTAAGCAGCTTTCACTAAATATTCATGATCTCCGGAAACATGCCTCCCGCATCCAGTGTGTGATTGAGTATGTAAATGCTCGTAAAGCGTTCACACCTAAAGTTCGTCGTACTACGGCTGGACTACGATACCAACATCACACACTGAATAAGGAAAATCTTTTTAACATCAAAGAAAATTCCCTTAACAAGGTGCGGGCTCTTGTGACTGCTAAAACATCACTAGAGAAGAAGCTGAAGCGGCTTACCGATAACTCTTTGTTTCGGTTGAGTCCTTCTCGCTTTCTGACACCTCAGAAAACTGTTTCTGGAGATCCCTCATCCATCGAGCGAGTGGAAGCTTTCTGGTCCGAGTTGTATGGTAATCAACCGAACGTGAATCGTGACACTCCAGCTCTCAACGACTTCGAGGCATTTTGGCGACAACATCGCAACGATAATGCTGATGAAGAGAACCCTGAAGTCAGCGTGGAAGAGGTTCGTTTAGCTCTGAATAATGGTAAGAACTGGGCTGCTCCGGGTCCGAATAGCATTAACTTGTTTTGGTGGCAGAAACTAACTTCTTCCTATAGCCACCTGGCCCGGATTTTCACAGCGTTTATCAGAAATGACGAACAAGTTCCATGTTGGCTTGTAGAAGGGCAAACCGTGCTCATCCCTAAGAAAGGTGACTTGTCTGCTGTTTTGCATCTCACTGCTGCCAATATCTGTTGCACTACGCCGTACCCATGGATACTCAGTGGTCCCACCAACTAATTGGAAGTATTCGATCACTTACTTACTCTACATGGATGATCTAAAGGTATATGCTTGTGATAAGAAACACCTTCAGAAAGCGTTGAATATCGTAGGAAAGTATACACGGGATGTTGGCATGGCTTTTGGGTTGGACAAGTGCGCGGTAGTTAATCTGGTGAAAGGCTAGTGCTCTGATGTGCATGAAGATATCGAGATAGTAGATGGGAGTGTCATTGACCATCTTGACGCCGGAGAGTCGTACAATTATCTAGGCATTGACAGGAGTTTAATACGGGACGTTCCTAAATTTAAAACGACTCTCTGCACCGAGTATGTGCGGAGACTCCGGAAAATCTGTTCATCAGAACTTTCCGCAAAGAACAAAGTCCCCGCAACCAACATGCTTGCTGTCACAGTACTTCTCTACTCATTCGGTGTCCTTAAATGGGCCCGAAAAGAGCTCACAGACCTTGATATCAAGACACGCAAAGTCATGAATATGAATCGGAGCATGCACCCTAAGTCCTCAGTCACTAGATTATACCTTTCCCGGCACATCGGAGGGAGAGGGCTACATATTTTGGAGTGTCTACTTGATCGTTTGGTTTTGGGTTTAACATATCGAGTTGTCAATTTTACAGCAGATGAAAACGACTTCCGTATGCGAATTGTTCATCAGCATGAGAATGCACATGAGCGAGCGTTCTTATATAAGGCAGCAACGTACGCAGCAAAATCCCTTGGTCTCGGAAGAGTAAACTCTCTTATTGACCTCCCTAAGGAGGAATTCTAGAGGGTTATCAGCAACGCTGAGCAGCAAAAACTGCTCAGTACACACATGGACAAGTCAATGCACAGCGTGTTCTTTAGACACGTGCGTGAGCATGGCTTGTCCGAGCAGCTGACGTTTTCCTTCCTTAAGTCAGCTGGCCTGATGTCCGAGACCGAATGGTTTATTTTTGCCTGCCAAGATGGTGTAATTAACACTCTCGAATAGCGTGCAAAAGTGCTCCAGATGCAGCTACCCGACACACTGTGTAGGGTGTGTAAGCAACATCCTGAGACGCTTATGCATCTCTCGTCAGCATGTCCTGTGCTGGCAAGAAGTGCATACGTGCAGCGTCACAATGCTGCTCTGCGAGTACTTCCTTACCACCTTAGACATACGCACGGTATCGATAAAACACCAGTGCTGCCTTATTTGCCAGGAGACATTCCGCAAGTTGTTGAGAATGACCGTTGCCGTATTTATTGGAACGTGCCATTTGCAACAACGCGGAAAATAGATCATAATAAACCTGATATTGTGCTCTTCGATAAAACCGCTCGTAACATTTATGTTATTGGGTTTTCAGCTCCAACTGAATATAACATCACGGTTAAAGAAGAGCACAAACACGAAATATATCAGGATCTCCTGTTCGAAATTGGCAAAATTTACCCAGGCTACCGTGTTAAGCTTGTCGTACTTATTGTTGGCCTCTGAGGAGGGATGGAACAGACTTTTGTAGAGTAGAGGAGTACCGGGACGACAAGCATGTTTGTTGCGGTGACTTTGTTTTTCCCGGAAAGTTCTGATGACCAGATTTTCCGTAGTCTCCGCACATACTTGCTGCAGAGAGTCGTTTTGATTTTAGGAAGGTCCTGTATAGGACTTCCGTCAATTTCTAAATATTTGTACGACTCTCCGGCGTCAAGTTTGTCGATGACGCTCCCATCTACTAACTCGATGTCTTCACGCACATCAGAGCACTTACACTTCACCAGATTAACGACCACGCACTTGTCTAACCCAAAAGCCATGCCGCCTTTCCGTGTATACTCCCCTACGATATTCAAGGCTGATATATCGAATCTAACTATTCGATTCGATTCGAACATGATTCGTACACCCCTACTTTCTTCATAAATTAAATAATCGATAAAATTGAATTCAATTCAAACATTTTTCTACTACTCGTTATCATTTTTTCTGTTAACTAAAAATGTATAGCTAATAGATTTTAACAATTAAAAATAATACAATGGTAAATCTTCTTTAATATACTTGCCAAAACTTCTCTACGGAGCGTTTTAATCTCAGCTGATAGGCTCAATAGATAGGCAGGGAAGGTTCTGGATCAGTTGGGGCAGGATGGACATGATCTGTTGCATCGACGGACGGTAAGTTAACGATTGATGATAGCGTGTCGACTGTTGGTGTGGTTATCTGGGGCCTTTTTGACATCATTTTGATGATAATTGACGTTATTTGGCAGTCTTTTTACCGTCTGAGCTCATTTTTGAGCTTATCCGGGGCCTATTTGACATCATTTTGATGATAATTAACGTTATTTGGCGGTCTTTTTACCGTCTGAGCTTATTTTTGAGCTTACCTAGGACCCTTTTGAGCTCGTGTCCGCCATTTTGAGCTCGTGTTATGATAGATGGCGCCTTGTGTATATTTTGAGTGGGAATTTTGAAAAAAATATATACAATTTTGAATAATGTACAATTTATGTAAAATTATGTACAATTTCATCAATGACTAGAATGAGTTCTCGGAATGCCTATCAGGTTACAGGTTCTGGCATCATGTTTGTGCTTAACCCCAGAGCTGACACTAGCATTGCCTACTCTGATTAATGCAATATGTACACGTAAATGTATGATTTGAAGTTTTATATATTGAAACTGAGGTATGTAAGGGTACATGCGAGAAGCATTCAAGAGCATGCCATATAGTGGTATAATTTCTCTCCCCTTTTTTTTGCTGATGATGACGTCATCAGGCGAGTCTGAACTGGTTTTTTTATTTCTAACTGCGTAGTAACATTTTTCAACTGCGCAGTAGAATGTTCTAGATGATGACGTCATCCGACAAGTCTGAACTTGTTTTCGGCCTAGAGTGGGGATACTGAGCTAAGCGCTGAGCTCGAGAGCTCGCAGCAGTCAGTCTACATCGAGAAACGTTTTAGTTAACAGCTTGTACTAATGAATAAGTTCAGTGAAAGTGAAAGAATTTTTCTCCGCCATAACCGGCCACACACTGATAACCTGGATGATATTATTGAATCGTTATTTGGTGATTTGCCTCATGAGGAAATTGGTAAATTTGTTGACGATATAATTGCGTTTGCAAAAAATATTGAAATGATTGAAAGTGCGCGAGAAGTATCGTGTCCAGGCTGTGCCGAAAAAAGAAGGTTGGCAAAAAATCTATATGAAATTAGTGAAAAAACGGAAAAACTGCAATTACGCATGCTTGGAAAGTCATAAAAATGGCTCGTCAAGGTTCAAGGTATGTAAAGATTTATTATATGTTTCATTAATTTAGCTATGAATATTTATTCAATTAACTTTTTTTTATAGACTTCACGTATGCACGGATGAGTGTAACCACGAGGCCCAAATTGAGTTCGAAGACATAAGCGAAGAAAGTAATATTTTCGAGGATGATGCAATTCCAAATTCATATTATTTTCGAAACGCAAATGAGGAAAGAAACAAAGAATTCGCTATTCGACGGCAAGAAATCGATTTACAAATTTCTCATTGGAAAGAATTATTGTTAAACTTTAAAGGTCGCAAAAATTATGAACAAGCGTGACATAAAATCACATTTATATTAACTAAGTTATTGTTTAAAGCAAACAAACAGTGATAATGGACTTAATAATTGATTTTGTGGGTTTCGAGATGCCTGATGGTAGATTTGTGATAAAAGAACTTTGTGCTACTGATATTTGTGATAAAGTGAGCACATATGGAATTGCACGATGTGAACATTGGTTGTTTGAACGACCTTTGGATCAAGTTAATGTTGCTGCAATGCAGAAAAGTGTTGATCACCATAAGCATCACTATTCAATATCATGGATAGCCGGTTTGCTACCATATGAATTATTGAAAGAAATTCTTGAAGTTATGGTCAAACATGCACGATACTTTTACGTACAAGGTGAACAGAAGAAGAAATGGCTTGAAGATCTAATTGACACGGCTGTACCAATTATTGATTTAGAAAAAATGGAATTTTTCTCACTCTATCAAAAGAACGATTTCTTAAAATATCAATGTCCATATTATGCTTATCACTTAAAGAAATTGGATACTTCATGTGCATTTCAAAATGTCCAAGAGTTCAAGAGATCGTTCTGGCATTTTTATGGAATTCAACCATCCTACGAGAAGTCAGTTCAGATCTTCAATCAGTTGAGGAATTTACTGTGTATGGATGATCGAGACATCGCATGCTTTGATGATACATTTATCCTTGAAAATGCAGTCGAGCAGATTGATTTTGTTTGGCACAAACTACCAGAAGAATTAAAAAATAATGAGAAATTGATTGGCTATCAAAAGTGTCGGGATCATTATATTTTCCGTGATGATATTCCTGATAGCTTTGCATATCCATATCGAATAGATTGCTCTAACTGTATATTCTTAGGTTGAGAAAAAAAGACTATATTTTATATAAGTACTAAATGTATATATGAGATTATGTAAAATAAAAAAAAATATTTAAGGTTATGTAAGACTAAAATGTCTCTTTTAGGTTAAGAATAATATCTATAATATATATAAAATTATGTGAAATAAAAAAAAAATATTTAAGGTTAAGAAAAATATTTTATTGTATTTGAGGTTATGAGAAATATTTAAGGTTATGTAAGACTTAAATCTATTTTTAGGTTATAAGTAATAAAAACGTTATATATCAATATAATAAAAGTTTATTCATTTATAAATGTAAGTTTTTTAATTAATACAGGTTCAATAATTATATTTAATTTATTAATTCTTTGTTTAAATCGTTGTCGATCTCTTGCTGCTTGTTCCCATTCGCCTCTTCTTGCTTGCTCGTGTGCAAATCTCCATACATACATGTAATGTATGGTTGGCATTGAATTAAAATTAACCGTCTTCATATTAGTTTCCGTACGATACTGCTTATAGGATTATACTCGACTATGCGATCATGTATAATGAGACAATAAGCTGATGTCTGCGCAGGAAATTGATTTGTAGATTCAAATTCCAGACGAATGTTCACTGGTCCAGATTTTATCGATTCGTTTTGTTTCGAGCAATCGATAACGTACATTGGTGCTTGTTCCAAAAATTTCTTCTTCGTTAGCAGTGGCTCAGGTTCTTTGTTGTAGTATGAAATTTGGAAATTTATATACATGTCATACAACAGAGCATATTGATTGTTTGCAATGTTGAGGTTTAAATTCCCATAAGGATAACTCTGAGAGTTTAAAAATAATTTTATATCTCTAATGTTGCAGTGATCAGACACGCTTGCATTTTTAGTTGCATCATTTTTTCTTGCTGTTTGAAATCCAAGGATTACAAAACGTGGTTTCTCGAGCTGTGTAGATGTTTTGACTGCCCAAATGTGCTTCGAAGTATTCGGTAATAGTGGATACTCATACAGCTCCCAAGCACGGAAACTAATTGAGATAGCTGGATCGCTTGTGATATAATTCAAAGCTTCAATCTTTTTTTTATCAGCCATAGTCACATATGGTACAATCCACTCGATTCTTTGCAGCGTAATTTTAACAGCTTCAGCATTAGCTGCAGCAGCAGGTGTGGCCACAATGTATGCATTCAAATCAGAATTTGATCTTATTAAAATCAATTTATGTTTTGCATTGATGACAATTTTATGGTAGTCTTCAGCAAAGCCAAGCAAAAGACTCAGTGGTATAGATATATCAAAGTAGCCATTGTCATTGTGTAATTTGTTGACAGTTTCATCCACAATCCAGCCCGAATTTTCAAGTGTATTTTGTTGAGCTGGACTCAGTGATGTGTATCCTTTCATGAGACTTGTGATGCTGACATTTTTGTTACGATCAATCTCAACACCATTGAGTTCGTAGCGTATTTCTTCAAACATATGACAAACTGTCATGTTGACCATGTGAGTAGTTCACTTACAGCTGTACCATCAGACTTGGTGAATTTTCCGTACACATGTAATGTACTTTAACTTGAAAGTAGACACAAATCTTGATGTTGAACTGCAATTCTTATTTCATCGCTGTTGTTGAATGTCGATGAAGCATACGGGAGATGAGCATGAGCTTCATAGTGTGCAATTGACTCATCAAAAATGATTTGTCGTTGAATATTTACGATTTCCGCTGCCATGGTCGTGTACACGTCAAACAACAAAAATAAATTTTTATTTTCTTAATTTTCCTCGTAATTTTAGTCCTAGGCTCTGCAGAAACTGAGCGTTCTGATGTGTTAACACCTTGTGAGGTACTCGGTGACTGATGTTGCTCGACCATGTTGCTGTCGTTTTATACCCAGCACCACTTTTTGTCTCATGCACGATACCCATTATTTTATAGACTTTATATGCAGTCTTATGGTTATCGTCTCACCTCTGAAATTAGCTAGTTTTCTGTCTTGACCGACAATTCTCAGTCTGAGATTTTGTATTGCTTGTACGGCGATCGGTAGATAAATGACGTGAGATGGCAATTCAACAATCTTATATCCTGGTGGTACACTTGGAAAAAATTCATGAATAGTGTGAACTTTGTGCTCATTTATGTAAGCGCCTGATGTGATGTTGCACTCAACCCTCAGAGCATTGAGTTTTAATATTTTCACTGGTAAATCTGATGAGAGAGTTTTATGTGGTGTCAGCTTTCGGTTTGTAAATCCTAATAGTCTACCAATAGAATCTTGGGGTGTAAAATTTACAAATTGATCACATTTAATTTCACTTCTCAATTCATTATTATTGGCTCTTATGCTGATGCTGAGTCTTCGTAATTTCTTTTGAATATATTTTTCAATGTCATTCTTCAACAGTTTCATATTTTTCAGCTTCTATATTTTCACTCACTGAGTTATTTTCAGTTACTGAGACATTGTCATCAAACTTTGTTATTATTATGGCATTTCTTTTAACTCTTTTTTTCTTGACTAATTTTTTCTCATCAATATTATTTGTATCAATTTTTTCGATATCAATATTATCCACAGGATAAGAGACATAGAATTTATTAGCACCAACATCAATATTGGGTATTGAGTTAAATGTTAATAACTATACAAGTCCTAGAACATAACTTTTAGTTGGTGATAATTCTATTAGAGGGAAGTAGTTGGCCTCCAACACGGATGTGGATCCCGTCAACGTTAATGTGAATGACTCAGCCATGACTGATGTGTTGTACACAGAGTCACATCAATTTATAGTTATCCAGTGAGAAATTTGAGACACAAATGTCCACATATTGTTTCAAAATCTTGATATCTTTTGTGATTATATTTTACGCTACCAACATCGAGATATTCCATAAGATCTTGCGGTGGTTGTAAATTACCAAAACTATCAAAATAAATAACTTTATCATTATTTTTCTTGAATGCAACCCAATGAGTACCAGGTCCAAGTTTATCATCAAGATTAATAATAGCTGATTCATTTTTTCTTGGTCCAGTTTCAGGTAAATTATTTCTCATAAAAAACCACGAAAGTATGGAATTTTTAGAGCTTTAGCATATTTCAGTAAATCGATGTTTGTGAGTGCTCGATGTGGTAGCTCTACTTGTTTTTTAACTTGCATCCTCTGCCTGCTGGATATGGTCTTAAATATAAACCCAAACCACGTCTGTAAGGCCTCAAATATAAACCTTTACCCATGGATATTTCTTCCATTTTTAAATTATGTCGTTTGCTCTCATCCAATCGATTTTTAGCAGCACTTGCATCATTTACAGCTTTTTCTATACCAGCTGTACCTCCAGCCAAAGCTCCTGTTGCACTCAGGCCAGCAAAAAGTGGTATTAATAATGGTAGTACACCACCAACTTTAGATGGAACTGGTAAAATTCGTGGTAGTCGGATATTTTTTTTCCCACCAGATTTTTTAAGTGCCTGACAAGCTCCTTTCAACGCTGTTTTGATTGGATCACAACCAGGAGTCATAGACTTTTTAGCAACTGTGACAACTTCTCTTAGTGCTACTTGTTTTTTTACACTAGTCTTTCTCTTGCCAGTCTTTCTCTTGGTAGTCTCTCTCTTGCCAGTCTTTCTTTTGCTAGACTTTCTCTTGCCAGCTGTTCTCTTCTTCAACCCCATACCGAATCTTTTTTTCATCTTCATGATTTTATTTACACTCCACGCAGCAGCTTTTTCACCAATACCAGCGTCTTTTGCTTAATAACGTTGCCACGCCTTCTCAGCAAGTATTTGATCAGCCTCGTGACGTGCCGCCAAATTTTCACGATTATATGAGTATGCGATATCGTGTTCTTTACATGCAGCATCCAGAGGATTAATTCCAGGATCTCCACGAGCTAATCTCTTGGCTAGCTTTGTGCCTGGTCCACAGTACTGGTACCTAGGTATATGTAGTTCAAATGGTAGCTTATTGATTATACTGTTTACGAAACCTCTACCACTGGTCTCTACATGTCTGCTCTCCATAGTAGCAACATCATGACTGACTTAAAATGATATAAAACCTGGTACTTATAGCTGACTGAGTGAGTTGATAATGTAACCGCAAACTGTCAACATGGAGTTTAAAAGTCAAGAGGTCAAGTTGCCAGTAATAAATTTCGATCAAATTGTTCAAGGTACAGGAGTGAAAAAAGTTAAGAGACACGGAGCTTTATTACCAAACAGTGTGCGTGCTATATTTTGTGGTCCATCAAATTGTGGAAAAACAAATGCTTTGCTGTCACTCATCATACACCCCAACGGCTTGAGATTTGATAATATTTATCTCTACTCAAAATCTCTAAATCAGCCGAAATATAAATTTTTAGAATCACTACTTAAAACAATAGAAGGTATTGAATTTTTTACATCCAACGAGCACAAAGAAGTACTGAAACCTGAAGATACAAAATCAAACTCATTGATGATATTTGATGATGTCGCTTGTGAAAAACAAGATCATATTAGAGAATATTTTTGTATGAGTCGACATAAAGATGTTGATAGTTTTTATCTCTGTCAGACTTATACACGTATCCCTAAACATTTGATACAGGAAAATACAAATTTTATAGTTCTCTTTTGTCAAGATGAGATGAACTTGAAACATGTGTATGATGATCATGTAAATACTGACATGTCATACAATTTATTCAAAGACGTGTTCAGCTTGTTGGAATGATGATGGTGAATATGGTTTTGTAGTGATTGACAAAGACAGTGAGCTAAATAGTGGAAGATATAGAAAAGGATTTGACTGTTTTATTAGTATAAATTAACTTGTATTTGATGAATAGCAATCAGTGATTAGGGGAGGGGTCTGGGTTTCAGCGTAAAAAAAAACACTTTTTTTGTGATTTTTTATCTCAAATATCGATTGAGCAATTTTATTCAAACCTTCTATACATTATTGAGCATAGTTTTGACTATGTTCTGTAAATTTTTCATGCAAAAATATTAAACCATTAGCCCGTGACAGAGCTTCCCCCAGGACGTTTTGAAAAAAAAACAATTTGCGGTGTTCACTGTAACTCGGCCGGAAATTATCTGAAAATGAAAAACCATAAAAATTTAGTTAAATTATGAACAAATCTTCCCCCCAACGTTCTCTGATTATTTTTTTTTTAATTTAAAAATTTTTGGCGGCCATCTAAAGTGTGAACCGTTATTTTCGACTAAAATTTCCGCCATTTTGTGGATGGGAAACACCCTTAATGTTAAAAAAAAAATTTTTACTAAACGTAGGGGGGGAGGTATTTTATATGAAGAAAATGTGTACAAAGTTTGAAATGAATCGGTCGAGTAGTTTTCAAATGGCAGTGAACACGGACTTTGAAAAAGTAGTTTTGAGAAAAACGCGTTTAAAGTTTATGAAGCAAAAAAGTGAAGAAAAAAAATTTTTTTTTAAACTTACACAGAATCATTAATTCCAGCTCCATACAGCACACATCCTTCAGCATTGTCGATGTCTTCAGCCTGTTTTTTTCCAAGTCTTCGTTTTATTCTGGCTTCTTTGCTCTGCTGCACAGCTTGGAACTCGGCCCTATCAATGCGATTGCTGTCCGTAGATGATGCATACTCGTGAGCGCTTGGGCCGACACTGACGTCCATGTCAGACAGAAAAGTTAGAAGAGCACCAGCACCTTCATTGAATGTGCATGCAGCTACATAAGATGCAAATTTAACAATTTGTCTGCTGCCAGATAATTTTTTCGGTGCAATTCTCCAAATCAGCTGGTTCAAACTTTCGTTGGCATTTTGAGTAAAACCTCCAAGACACCTTTCTAGAAGTTCGTCTTTACTCAAATCTTCATAAATCGGTTTGATCGCTTCTATGACATCTTGTGGAAGTGGAGTGTAGTCATGATTGAAATTTTCCACTCCTGTTGTGGCCAAAGCTTTTTGATACGAACACCACGAGTTCTCACCGCTCATGCACTTATGGTGTTGAGGGTAATCGTCTGTTGACTGCTGGTGGTAGAACGTTGCCCAGACTGCATTTTTCATTCCTTCTAAAGAATCACAATTATGTCTGATTGCTGCTCCGTAGTATCGACTCAAATTATCAATGACTTTTCCAGTGAGCTTTCCTTTGCCACCGAGTAATTTACTTTGTCTTGTTTTACCAGCATTTTTTCCGGTTTTTACAACTTTATGTTCAACAGTTTTATTTACTAGATCACGTAGACGTTTACCCATTCTTTTTTGCACGTGACCTACACATTCTTCTTTATTTATAATAAAATTTTCACCATAAGGTTTAGCTTTTACTAAATTGCCGTAAGTTTTACTATCTCCGTCTCCAATATAGTTGCTGATTTTCGCTCCGTATTTTTCTTCTGATCGGCGAAACAGTTCAATGACAGCATTTACTTCCATGTTACCTGATGGTCCGGTGTGATTTGTTTGGCATTCATCTTTTCCAACATGTTCTTCGTACCAATCTTGAAATTCATCAGTATTTAATTGATTTCTCCATAATTCGCAAGCCTGGCAGTGCGAACTACTTACGAAAATATCGATAACTTTTCCAGACCAATATCCAATCAAGGAAGTGACGCCAAAGGAAGAGCTAAAGCCTTGCTCCTGCCACGTGCCGTCACCAGAAACGGTCAAAGTGTCTGACTCCGAATTTGCACGTGTTAGCTGTTTTTCTTCGTCTGCGGCGGAGACAAGAAATTTCTCAGCAGTCGTTTCGATGCTGCAGCAAATAGATTTCATGAGATCCAAATAAGATTGTTTTGATAGAAAACTACTTGCTATGTCCATGAGCCCGCAAAATTTATTGCAGCCTGCTAAACCCAAACCTAATGTACGCATTACAAAGGCAAAACGAGTGTTGATTTCATAGCGATGACTAGTTTTCTCACTCGACGGTATAAAGCGTGGATCACAATTTGTACATTTGACTTGGATTTGGAAGCCAAGTCCTTCTTTTTTACAGCTCTTGAACTCGATTGAACCATCACACTGAGCACATTTTACTAAACTTGCGATGGTTGAAAACACAAGCAAAAAATCTATGATTCTAAAATGTTTTTCAACATCTTCCGGTACACTAGCACTCGTATTTAGTTTTATTTTCTTCGCCGAAGCACTTTTGGTGGTAGCCTCATCTTTTATTTTTTTATTCGGGTTTGATCTTTTTTTTGATCGACACAAATAGGTCCTTCCACTTTGACGGTCTTCTCGCGAAATTTTATTTACTCTCGGCATTTCTGCTCAGGAAATTTTTTGAAAAAATAAAATTACAAGTGCACGGTTGAACGTCTAACCACTAACTGAAGCTCGTTTCTTTTTTTAAAATAATGTAGTGTATAGTAAACATACAAATATAAAATATATCTATATGGTTTTAGTTACCTGGCTTTACTAAATGAAATATTTCTAAAACTGGATATGGGATCAGGACAATAGCAATGAATAACCTGTATACCTGCTCGACAGCTGCACTGCAATCCCAACCACCCGTAGCTGTTAGAGTTAGAGCTTTAAAGGCCCCGAGACTAATTAAACAATAACTTCAAGAATATTGCTTAGATCGGATTAAAATTTTGAGGACATATTCTTGAAATGTTAAACAATAAGATAAAACAAAAAAAAAACAATCGATTTTTCGAAAGTGAAAACCCAGACCCCGCCCTTAAGTGAACTCTAACGCATCAACATGAAGACTGAGGAACTTTCAAAGCAACGAGATGTCTTTCATCAGATATCTCAGGCTAGTGATGCTATCTGACGGAAGCATAGAATGCTCAAGTTGGGTAAAGACACAACTGAGAAAGCAATGGGTGAAATGTTTAAGCCTATTGTTACACCTCTACAGAGTCTAGTCGAGTCATCAAAACAAAAAATCAAACAAAAAGTCAAAGAAGAAGTTAAAAAAAATAATTCAACAGTGAATAATGATACAGAGCTTGATGATGATGATGCAAGTAATTATAATAGTATTATCTCTGAAGATAGAAGCAGAACTCTGGAAGAAACACAAATATCTCCTGCTGCATTAAGTACACCTGTTAAGCCAGTTAGCAGTGAAATAAAGTCTTACTTAAATAAAGTGTATAAAATAAGTAAAGATATTGATATGAGATATGGTGTTCGTCGATGTTACAATGATTTCTATATTGGTGATTGCAATAATTTTTGATTATACTGAGATTAATATAAAAAATAAAAATTACTCAGTGACTCCTGGTTTATTGGAATTATTATTTCAAAAATCACCTGATGATTCAAAAGTCACACAGAATGATAAAAATAAATATCTCGAAATTATAAAGATGACAAATGCTCATAGAAAAAATTATAAGCCAGATGGTAGTTTTTATGAAGACTCGACAATCAAGTATAATAATTATATTGCTGATTTTCTTGCTAATAATGCAAACTTATCAAGAGGTAATGGATTACCTGATTTTATGATTGCGAAAAAGAAAAAAGCATGTATGGAGTATGTCTACTGGGATGATCCAAATGAACTAGTTGACCGTCTTCGTTTACTCATGGCATCTCAAGCAGCTGGGAATCCAAGTCACACCAATGAAATTATATCAATTATTGAAGAGCTACGAGAAGCTGGAATTATTTATTAGCCGTCGCTGCATCAAATTTATCTCATTTACCCGCCGACTGTTGAAGTGAAAAGAGCAAAAAAGAGTATCGATATTTTTGGACGATCACTACCAACTGGTTCTGCAATCAGTGGACCACCAGGACCACCTGGACGAGGATTTCAAATAACTGTTGATGGACAGTATGATGTTGAGAGCAAGAGACTGTGTCATGTTGGTAAACCAGCTGAAGACAGTGATGCAGCAACTGTAAAATTTACACATGATCTTGTACACAAAGAGCTGTCTCTATTGTATGATAGTATGAGAAATGATCAGTCAGAGATAATTTCACACTTGCACTCTCAAGTGGTAACACTGGACTCTGCTGTTACAATTTTAAGAAAAGAAAATCAAGAATTAAAAAATATAATAAAACGTATAAAGTCACGAAAAGAATTAATTAGTAGAAATACACAGTGAATGAAAGAACTGGAAGCTTGGATTTTTGTTGACAATGGAGGACAAAAAATCAGTAATAGCGTATGAGCTGCCAGACCAGCACGCAGAAATTACCAACGTCGTCATGTTGACATACGAGCACTTGATGAAACTTGGCAAGCTGATTTAGTTGAAATGATTCCTTATGCAACAGTAAATAAAGGAAACAAATATCTACTAACTGTCATAGATATTTTTTCAAAGTATGCTTGGGCTGTACCAATTAAAAGTAAAAGTGGCAGTGATGTCACTAGTGCAATGAACTCTATATTTCACCAAGGACGTGTACCAAAAAATCTGCATGTTGACCAAGGCAAAGAATTTTATAATAAAGAATTTCGAGAACTTATGAAACGTAAAAACCTCAACATGTACTCCATATTCAGCAACTTGAAGGCATTAATATGTGAACGTTTTAATCGAACACTTAAGACTAACATGTGGCGTCAATTCACCGCTCGTGGAAATTATAAGTGGAATGATATATTGGAAGATTAAGTACACAAATATAATACTAGAAAACATCGTACTATTCAACTGGAACCTATTGATGTAACTGCTAAAAATGAAAAGCAGATATTCGAAAAAATATACAAACCTCTTCAAGCTCAGCGACAAGCACGAAAAATTAAATTTAGAGTTGGAGACACAGTTCGAATCAGCAAGTACAAACATGTGTTTGAAAAAGGCTACACACCCAACTGGACCACTGAAATTTTTACAATCAAGACAGTGCAGAATACAAATCCAACAACATACAAACTTGTAGACTATCAGGATAAGCCAATTGAGGGTGGATTTTATGTTGAAGAACTCAGCAAAGTCAAGCATCTAGATGTCTATCGAATTGAAAAAATTATGAAAAAACGTGGAAATAAATTATATGTAAAGTGGCTCGGCTTCGACAGCTCACACAACACCTGGATTGATAAATCAGACTTGTAAAACTTATATTGTATTGTAATAAATAAAAAAAAAATTTTTAATTGTATATACATTTTTTTTTTATTTTCAAACCTTAAAACTAATTTTACAAAAAAACTTAGAAATAATATTTACATTTTTTATTTAAATAAGTTCTCTTTTATTTTCAAACCTTAAAACTAATTTACATAAGTTCTCTTTTTTTTTAACTTTATAACTATTTACATAAGTTTTCTTTTTTTAATTATTATCTCATCATCATCATCATCATCATCATCATCATCATCATCATCATCATCATCATCATCATCATCATCATCATCATCATCATCATCATCATCATCATCATCATCATCATCATCATCATCATCATCATCATCATCATCATCATCATCATCATCATCATCATCATCATCATCATCATCATCATCATCATCATCATCATCATCATCATCATCATCATCATCATCATCATCATCATCATCATCATCATCATCATCATCATCATCATCATCATCATCATCATCATCATCATCATCATCATCATCATCATCATCATCATCATCATCATCATCATCATCATCATCATCATCATCATCATCATCATCATCATCATCATCATCATCATCATCATCATCATCATCATCATCATCATCATCATCATCATCATCATCATCATCATCATCATCATCATCATCATCATCATCATCATCATCATCATCATCATCATCATCATCATCATCATCATCATCATCATCATCATCATCATCATCATCATCATCATCATCATCATCATCATCATCATCATCATCATCATCATCATCATCATCATCATCATCATCATCATCATCATCATCATCATCATCATCATCATCATCATCATCATCATCATCATCATCATCATCATCATCATCATCATCATCATCATCATCATCATCATCATCATCATCATCATCATCATCATCATCATCATCATCATCATCATCATCATCATCATCATCATCATCATCATCATCATCATCATCATCATCATCATCATCATCATCATCATCATCATCATCATCATCATCATCATCATCATCATCATCATCATCATCATCATCATCATCATCATCATCATCATCATCATCATCATCATCATCATCATCATCATCATCATCATCATCATCATCATCATCATCATCATCATCATCATCATCATCATCATCATCATCATCATCATCATCATCATCATCATCATCATCATCATCATCATCATCATCATCATCATCATCATCATCATCATCATCATCATCATCATCATCATCATCATCATCATCATCATCATCATCATCATCATCATCATCATCATCATCATCATCATCATCATCATCATCATCATCATCATCATCATCATCATCATCATCATCATCATCATCATCATCATCATCATCATCATCATCATCATCATCATCATCATCATCATCATCATCATCATCATCATCATCATCATCATCATCATCATCATCATCATCATCATCATCATCATCATCATCATCATCATCATCATCATCATCATCATCATCATCATCATCATCATCATCATCATCATCATCATCATCATCATCATCATCATCATCATCATCATCATCATCATCATCATCATCATCATCATCATCATCATCATCATCATCATCATCATCATCATCATCATCATCATCATCATCATCATCATCATCATCATCATCATCATCATCATCATCATCATCATCATCATCATCATCATCATCATCATCATCATCATCATCATCATCATCATCATCATCATCATCATCATCATCATCATCATCATCATCATCATCATCATCATCATCATCATCATCATCATCATCATCATCATCATCATCATCATCATCATCATCATCATCATCATCATCATCATCATCATCATCATCATCATCATCATCATCATCATCATCATCATCATCATCATCATCATCATCATCATCATCATCATCATCATCATCATCATCATCATCATCATCATCATCATCATCATCATCATCATCATCATCATCATCATCATCATCATCATCATCATCATCATCATCATCATCATCATCATCATCATCATCATCATCATCATCATCATCATCATCATCATCATCATCATCATCATCATCATCATCATCATCATCATCATCATCATCATCATCATCATCATCATCATCATCATCATCATCATCATCATCATCATCATCATCATCATCATCATCATCATCATCATCATCATCATCATCATCATCATCATCATCATCATCATCATCATCATCATCATCATCATCATCATCATCATCATCATCATCATCATCATCATCATCATCATCATCATCATCATCATCATCATCATCATCATCATCATCATCATCATCATCATCATCATCATCATCATCATCATCATCATCATCATCATCATCATCATCATCATCATCATCATCATCATCATCATCATCATCATCATCATCATCATCATCATCATCATCATCATCATCATCATCATCATCATCATCATCATCATCATCATCATCATCATCATCATCATCATCATCATCATCATCATCATCATCATCATCATCATCATCATCATCATCATCATCATCATCATCATCATCATCATCATCATCATCATCATCATCATCATCATCATCATCATCATCATCATCATCATCATCATCATCATCATCATCATCATCATCATCATCATCATCATCATCATCATCATCATCATCATCATCATCATCATCATCATCATCATCATCATCATCATCATCATCATCATCATCATCATCATCATCATCATCATCATCATCATCATCATCATCATCATCATCATCATCATCATCATCATCATCATCATCATCATCTACAATCATTTTCTGATTTTTATAACCCCACGGTAGGGTGTCGTTGCTGCCATCAATGAGCTGGTGCTTATTATCGGCCCAGCTCAATGCAATTTTATTTTGCATAATTGTCTTTACATTATGTTTGTTTGATTTTATTAAATATTGTTTTTTTGTTGAAGTCACATGATTTTCAAGACATTGCATAAAATCATCAAACGTGATTGTTCTCAAAGTAGGACCCTTGACTCCCTTTGCTCGTTTTTTAGCTTTTTCAATCTTACAAGTCTTAGATGCATGTAATTTCGCCCTGAGTCCAGTGAATTCAGTCATGATTTCACCATTATTTTCATCCTTCATCAGACCCAGGACTTTCTTATTAGCTAATGGCATATTATATACATTATCAACGGGGTAGTCAGAGGTGTCGAACTTTGAGATATCACGTTTGATGATTTCATAAATATCCGGTACAGTAAAATGATAAATGAGACTGTCTGTGTCTGTGTACATTAATTTCGACTCATCATTTTTAAAATTCTTTTTTACATAATTATAATGAAAATCGTAAATAAATGTTTTAGATAAATCTAAAATACAAAAGCCTACATAAATAGGTTTATTGAAACAGACTTTAACTTTTTTCATCTCAATAATTACCATATTTTTATCAAGCATGGTAAGACTATGGAAATTTGGCTTACATATCAATTCTTTGACTCCATATCTACCATCCCAGTCAGTTTTTAATTGTACATCTTTGGGCTTTCTTACATTTTCCATAGTCTTACCAAATACAGCGTTGTTCATCAGTTTGTAAAAATTTTTTTCAAACTCATTTTTTGCTAATTTTCTACAATCAGTATTTTTATCTATATATGATTTGAGCCAAGGCGATTGTTCGAACTTTAGTACTCTGTGAACTTTTGTTAATTTTAATCCTAACTCTAAACATTGTTTTAAATTTTTATAATGTATTATATAATTATTTTTATCATACAGAGTAGTTGATAATTTTGAGTGCTTGGATCCAGGTGGTACTAAGTGTTCTGGGCACAGCGGTAAATCTTTATGGAGTTCATGTAACTCCTCAGGATACTTTAAGTCTACTTCTAATATATATCCTGCACTATCATTATCATTTAAAAATTTATTTACATCATCATCAACATTTTCAACCCACTCAAATGATCCCGTCGGCAGTGGCACGCTCATAGCTGCACCATACAAGTTATTTACATCATAGTACATTAAATAGGATTCAGCTTTGCTTGGATCAAAGTCTTCACCCATATACCGATTATTAGCAGCAGCATATCGGTTTGTACACTGAGATACCCCACCTCTGATTCCTTTCTCAATAAAAAGTACCATTCCAGGATCAGTTAGAAGCTGAAGTTCCACACCAGGGTATTTTAGCATAGCATCATTAGACAGACCGGGGGCAGTATAGTAATGTAATGGATCAAGATTATAAGTTTCAAAGCAGCTACGTCTAAAATTTTCAAACACATCCGCTAGAAGAAGTACATCAGTTTTAAGATATAAATCTGAGTACTCTCCTAGTGTATTGATGTTGAATTTGTTCCAGACTAGCTGAGCAAAGAAATAATCTTCATCAGAGACACTTTCATTAGTTAGTTTTGAGAAGAATGATACTTGATCAGGTAATTGTTTGTCATTAAGTTTATCAATGCTTGAAATATATTCATATGGAAATATACCTTTGCGTGTAACTAATTTAAATTGATCAGGATCAGGATAATGAAGTTTCGTTATAAGCTTTTCATCATTACCAAGATATGAAGCTAATTTTTCAAGGCTTGATGCCATAAATCTGAATGAGTCTATGAAGCGTAATGACACTGAAGTATTTTCTATTGATTTTGTAAAAGATATATATTTTTCTCTACTAATTGGTAGTAAAGTTACATCACCTTTAATTAATGTAGCTAGACTTTTAATTAAAAAATGTGAATCATAGCCGGATAAATTGTGAAATACTATGGGAATAACATGGGACTTGGGATAATTGACATTACAAGATATATGAGCTGGGCCGCGATAATTACCAGTGAAATGACAATGATCATAACACTTATCTGTATTTGTTGTAATCATTTTTTCCCAAATATGACAAACAGTTGCCTGATCATGTGTCTCTTGCTGCTGTTTAGTAAGCGGCTTCATTGGTATGGGATTTTTTAAATATCCTTCATACTCGATAGCTAATTTTTCTAACTTTAAAATAAACCAATCAATACAAAATTTTAAACGATTTAATTCAAATTTAGATAATTTATTATCATAACTGCAGTGCTGATAAAATGCTACACTGTGTGGAATATGCTTTTGAGTTTCATCATCTCCTTGGATTTTTTCTAGTGTACATTCCAAGTCCGCATATACAACAAACGGTACTGTGTCTTTATATCGATAGTTTTTGAATTTTAAAATTTGATCTTTTTACTTTGGAAATGTCATATGGACTTTATTCATTTTAAAACAATCAGCTTTGGGATTTTCATACGAATAATCATATCTAAAATGATTTAAGCATCTATCACAAAAAAATAATTTGCAGGTTGACTTGGAAATTTGAGATCGAACTAGTCGTGGAATATCTTTGATCAAAGCAATGTGAAATTCAGGTTGAAAATTTTTAATATCAAAATCTGATTCATTTAATTTAATATTCTGCTGTACCATTAAGAGATGAATAACTTTTTTATCAGACTTTATGAGTTTACTTAGATATAAAGGAATTATTGTACTTTTATTGGATTTTTTATTGCAAAATTCTGACTCGATACCGTAGAAATTAATTGGTAAATTATTTAATTTTTCAAATTTCGGGGAATTTTTTAAAGTGATTGGAAATTTCATACCTTCATACTTTAATATAGAGCTGAAGTGAGGATATGATGTTTTTCTCGCAGGATTAATATTAGCTGGATGTAATGCTGCTACAATGCTCCAGAGAAAACAGTGTTCTTCAAAATTTTGAATATTTAATACTGCTTTTTTTTGCCTGGATGTCCTTGGGTAGTTCCACAAACGTTGAATCTCCAGCTTGAAGAGGTGCATATCTTGACATTGTAATTATCAAATTGTGGATTTCAGTTAAACTCCAACCAGAATCCTTTTGATTGAATTCCTCTACTTTCTTCAATAATTAATCGTTGACATGATCCTGATACCAAGTAGCAAGAGATGTTGCGGGTAAAATGTCTCGACTCTTTGTGTTGAATAACTTTGTTTTTTCAATCACATTTTCAGCTTTTACATCTCGAAATTTGCAAATCAATTCAACATTTACTTTAAGCCCAGCAACATCTCTGAGCATATTCTCAACTTTTCCAGTTATAAGATCTTAAGCATCATCAAGGAAAGCACGAAGATCAGTATGAGCTTGATTTACCACGCATCCTGATCTAATATTATTAGAAAATGCGTTTTCAAGATCTTGCCACTTGATGAGACGTCGGTTTGCACGCAAGTCACCACCAGTTACTTCTCTACTCAATTGTGCAAATTGATCTGCATACCAGTACAAAAGTACAATATTTGCTCGTACACTTCTTCTGACTTGAACATTTATTTGCGGATCTAGCAAGATCTCGTTGAAGTAATTAATTGCATCAGCGCACACTTGATAACACTTTTGACAATGTTCATTAGTTAATGGCTGATCATGTAAATCATTAAATGATTTACTATTGAATCGACTGGACGCTGAAGCGCCGCAATAAAATCGTTTTGTGCCATTTTTCAAAAGTTCACTTAAAATTATTTTTCTTAGTTCAACACTAAAGTCATTGTTTATATTTACACTTGGAATTGTTTATCACTAGTATTGTTTATATATAAATTAATTAGTTTAGTAAAAAAATTTTTAAAAAATCACTAAGATTGTTCATTTAAAAATTTGTCACTAAAATTATTTATATATTGTTTAAATAATCACTTGAAAAATTGTTTACATATATTGTTCAAATAATCACTTGAAACATTGTTTATTAAAAATTTTTTTGTTAATGGGGGATCAATATCAACGTCTAAATACTTGGGTAACACATTTTTATCATGGAATTAACTGGAATGCTGGAAATACATCATATTATAATCTCAATGAAGTAATTAATTATGTAACACGTTATCATAAATATATTTACGTGAAGGGTTATGAAAAAAAGTTATGGATAAAAGATTTAATTGAACACGAGAAAATTGTAATTGATTTAAATGACTTTAAATGTCCCGCGCTAAAAAATTTAAAATTATTCAACAATGATTTTTGTAAATATCATTGCCAATTATATAATAATAATAATCATTATTCATGTGCACTTGAAAATGTGAAAATGTTAAAAGATTGGTTTATAAACACTCAATAAAAACTTTAATTCAAATTGATAATATTTGAATTTTTTATTTTTTAACCTTTAATAAAATTAATAGATTAGGTTAATTATAATTTATAGAAATAAGTGATAAATAAAAAATAATTAATTTAATTTTCGATATATTTTTAAGTTTGAGATGAAAAAATATTTGTCAGGTATGTATAATTTTTGAATTTTAAATTTTTACCGCCAAGAGTATAATTTTTTATTAATATTTTTTAAATATGATGCTTAATTTTTAATATATATTTTTAAGTTTTTTTCAAACAAATTATTTAATTGACTTGAATAAAAAATATTTGTCAGGTATGTATAATTATTAGATTTGCAATTTTTACTTTCATAAGTTTAATTTATTCAAATTTAAAAATTTTACCGCCATTATCGATCACTAGTATTAATTTGTGATATTAGTCTATCTCGGTAGAGGTCGCCTCGGTAGATATAACCCTTTCCCGCGCGTAAATTACAATGCATTTTTATTCTATATATAATTGATCGATTCTTAAAAATAATGCTCAATATTGCATCAGGATATGTATTCGATTGTATTTTTAATATAATGTGCATCAAAAAATATTTACTGTCATTTTTACGTTATAACTTGCCGGTAACAATACAACTACGTCATAGTGTAATGGACGAATCAGGACTCAAGTTTTAGGCTTTATGCATTCTCATTATTTGTCTAAACTAGACACAGACAATTATTTACTCAAGGGGATAAAAATCTCTCAACTTAAATCTCAAAAAAGTCTAGACACTTCTGATGCCAACCACGGATTTTTACATATGTTGTAAGTATCGTTTTTTATTAATTAACTATACTTCAATTATTAACTATCTTATTATTTATCTATTGAATAATATGTATATATATATATATATACATATATATTGTAACGTAAACTTTACTTATTACTCGATAAACTCAACAAAATTATACATAAATCATTACCCAATAAAAGTACTCAATTATCCGAGCTTAAATCACACAAAATCGGGCTACGTTACACTTCGCCCACCGATCACTCCTCTCATTTCCTCCAGATCCTGACGGGCGCCAGCCGACTTTTATTTCCCCGGTATCGGCAACCGGTCTAAACGTACACGTAAATTAAAACCTAAAATCTAAATCCTTCGGAGATGAGAGAAATGGACGGTGGTAGCGGCATGTCCTGGTGCACTCAGTATGCTAGGTTGTGGAGAGAGGGTCGCGGTTCTTTTGACGCGTAAGAAGCCAATTAATCACATTTAAATTAAGCAAATCAAATAAAGAAACGGAAATAAATAAAATACCGTACAGATGACACGAGAGTGACGCGGAGGGCCCAAATGGCCCGCGGTCGAGTACTCCCGGTCCATCAACCGAATAAATACCTGAGTACGCCATCGGGAACCTCTCGTGGACGACGAATCACAAAACTTAACACAATAATTAATAAAATAAACGAAAATAATGCGGTAATTCACGACAACAATTCGCTCGATAAACGGCTCCAAGAGCACAACTAACTGAGCCACAAGCTCCAAACGACGACAATCTAGGGTTGCGGTCGAGGTCTATCTCAGAGACTCTCCGACTCGCCACCACTCGCTTCCAAACTCCAAAACTCTACTCCTGGGTCAGCTCGTACTCGAGCGACTCCGAATCCCAACTCTCCGACTCCATGGTCTACTCTCAACTCCCCTTCTCGGTCCTCCCACTCCATTCACTCGCACGCTCTACTACTTTCAGTCACTCTCACATTCTCGCTTCTCCATCCATTCTTCCCCACCACATACAAGCCGTGGACTCACGGGTCTTCCCGCAATGTCACTCCCCGTGATATCCGAAGTTAGCGAATTTTTGGCTTCCTCGAGCATCGCAAACGAGGCCTGCCATCCCCAAATAAACGTACACGTACCCCAGCTAACTCCGGGTATCAACACGAAGGGGCGGCGACATCTCAGTCGCTCCTCCGTGATCACCACGTCAACCCCGAGGGCTAAGCCTAGGCCTAGTCATCATCACTGGTCGGGAGGCACGTTATCTTGGCCACTATCCGCGACTCAGCTAGATATTCCTCGTTAAATCCACGCTCTACCACACAGACACTCCAAAACAACCAACGTACCGTACCCGTACTCTTACTCTCAATACACTTAACTTATCACACACATATACTCCATACTCTCAACTCAATATCTATCATACTTAACCCACACACATACTCACTTTTTCTCTCTCTATCACACGGACTCACACTTACTCACTCTCCAACTCCACCTTCTCGGCAATGTAACGTCACAATATATATGTCGGAGATAAAATAAAACTTGGGTTTTTCCAGAGACTTGGGAAAGTCCCAATTATATTGAGTTTGTTTTTTTTAGACAATAAAACTAAGTAAAGATATTTTACAATTTAATCCGCTTAAGATTTTTGTTAGTTTTTATATTTACGTTTATGACGGTAAACTTGGGTCGAAGGAGCACATCTGGGCATCCAACGTAGCCACGATCGAAGGATAGCAATACTTTGGGCATAATGAGTTTTTAAACATAAGGACGTAGTTGTACGTGTTTGTAAAAATTACCTGGAATAAAGTTTTGGTCAACTTGAGGACTCAAGAATATTGGGGACAGAGAGGCAGTTCTAATTGAGCAAAGGAACAGACAACATTGCTATCCTACCGATCGTGTATTCGTTTTCGATTTAATTTTATTGCCGTGCACATTATACCACTCGAATATTGTTAATTAATTGTTATCCTTTAGTAAACTAAACGCTATAATAATTTGTATACTTCTATTGTGTAATATTTAATACTGTGTAATATTCAATATTGTTGTAATATTTAAGATTTATTGAATACTTTGATATTGTGTATTTCTCTGATATTTGTATTATTGCTTATAACTTTATTGTTTAGTGTACACGATATTTGTGAATAGTAATTACCTGTGTTGGGTTCGTTAATTTTGTCAAATAAATAAAATGAGTGGTCAAGACGACAACCCAAACCCGAGTCTTAATAATACCTCGACTGGTAATTCGACATATATATATATATATATATATATATATAAGTAAATAAAAAAAGCTATTGATTAAATGATTTATTTTATATAAAATTCTTAAGGTGTGACGTGACGCCAG
>OZ024706.1:19167788-19197435 GCA_964016945.1 Microplitis deprimator | reverse complement strand
CATTTTTTTTTTTTTTTAAGGTAAAAAAATTAATTATTTATTAATATTGGCTTCTATATGTGTGTATTTTTGTTACAGTAAATTAATCATTTTTGAATATGGGGAACTGTCTAACTCATGAAATTATAATCCCCGAAGAGTGGTACTTGAATTTTTCAGAAATACGTAGCAAAGAATTGTGCTGGTGGTTTTCAAGACCAGCAGATGAACACTTGAATGGGAAAAATTATTTTTTCTCTGGAAACCTGCTGATTAAAATGTTTCCAGAGTTTGAAGCTGAATATATAATTAATGAAACACGCAGAAAAATTCGAAAATTTTAGATAATTATAATAACCAAGTTATTGTAGATGATGATCATGATGATGAGGGATATGTCCAGTGCTGCCAGAACGTGCGATATTTTTACCCCTTCCAGAGGGCCGTGCGCGCGATGCACACACGCAATTATATCTATCGGTGTGTCGGGAAACCGAAAGAAGCCGAGAGAAACCGAGCGCTGTAAACAAGCGGAGGAGAAATGTTGCTCCCACCATGCGTCGTTTCGTACCCGCTTAGAGTTGCGTGTTCAAATCCGCACTCGAATTTGATTTTTTTTTTTTTTATTATTTTTTAACGTAATAAATTTTTAAATATTTATTTGTTCAAATTTTTTAATTAATTGATAATTAAAAATTTTTTGAACTAATTTAAATGGCTGTAAAATAGATAAATAAATATTAAAACATAATCCTCTCATTGTACTTTTATTTAATAATAAATTTTAGTTTATTAATTGTAATTTTAATAAATAATTATTATTAAAAGTCATTTATTATTAATATAAGTTATTAGTTTTAAATGTTACTTAGAGTTTAAAATACAATTTTTATAAAAGCTGTTGCATTCAATCGTTGTTCTGATTCTGTGGACGTGCGACAATGTTTTTGTTTCAGGAGCTTCAAGTCGTGTGTTCACAACCACGACTGAGTCGAATTTTTTTTTTTTAAACTACTTAATAATTAATTATTTTCTAATTATCTTTAACTAATTTTTACAAAAAAACTTATCAATATTATTTAAATGAATAACAAAACGCAATTTTTAGACATTATTTATCGTTTTTTATCATTTGTATACTACTATCCGTAGTTCTAATGGTTAATTTATTATTATAAATAATTTAATTATATATAATAATATAATTATATATTATTTATTATAAATATTAGACTTAATTCTTACTTGAAGTCTAAAATACGACTTTTATATTACTTCACGTCTTATAATTTTAAGTCGGATCAATAGACGCGTGCTATCGTTTTGGCATCACGTTCGCAGATTCGCGTGTTCGATTCCGCGACCAAAAATGAGTTTTTTTTTTTTTTTAATTCGAATTTTTTTTTCTTTAATTTGATAATTTTAATGACATAGGTTTCCACATCACCCATGAGGTACTGTGTATCATGATGCGTTCCCGTCTTTTTTTTATGGTGGGTCCCCCAGAGGCCTATCAACCATAATATAAACTCGAAAACTCAAAGAACGTTAACAATTTTTTAAATGATAATAAAATTAATATTAAATTGCAAAGCTTAAAGCTGTTGCATTCTTATTAAATAAATAAAATGATTAAAGCTTCAACAAACAAATATTTAAAAATTTATTACGTTAAAAAATAATAAAAAAAAAAAAAAATCAAATTCGAGTGCGGATTTGAACACGCAACTCTAAGCGGGTACGAAACGACGCATGGTGGGAGCAACATTTCTCCTCCGCTTGTTTACAGCGCTCGGTTTCTCTCGGCTTCTTTCGGTTTTACGACACACCGATAGACATAATTGCGTGTGTGCATCGCGCGCACGGCCCTCTGGAAGGGGTAAAAATATCGCACGTTCTGGCAGCACTGGATATGTCAATGATTTGTTTTGACTATTTAGAAACAACTGGTCAGTTTCTTCATTATGAAGCAATAATACCAAAATCTTGGCTACAAGTTCTAAATATGAATGATATTATTACTCAAGTATTCTCAAAAGTATTTCAATATTACGAAATGAACGATGATATTCACCATGCAATGATAACCATTGCTGGAATTACTACATCATTGCATATAATAAACGAAAAATTTTGTTGGTGGTTTAAACTCATTGATGATAATGAACCAAATGTATTAAATTATTTTTTTACTGGAATAATATTACAAGATGCATTTCTAAAATTGCTTGATGATGTTGAAATATCTGATGATAAAATGATTATTGATTGTTAATTTTCAGAGTTATAGTTAGAATTAATTAAGTTTATTACAGGAAGAATATTTTTTTATTACTAAATATTTAATAGTAGTTAAACAGGGAGGCTTTTGGCCCCGAAATCAAAGCAGTGACCTACCTTACCGACCCATGATAAGCGTGGCGGTTGATGATGTAGATTTATTTTTATCGATATTTTGCGCTGTTGTAGGTAATGTAGATCTATTTTATCGATATTTGGGGCCTTCTTTTTCATTTATATGGTAATGTAGATTTGTTCTTATCGATATTGGGGGGTGTTATCGGTAATGTAGATTTATTTCATCGATATTTTGGGCCTTTTTCTCATTGATGTGATGATGATAATGTAGATTTTTTGGGGCTTGCTCATGATAATGCAGGCTTGGTTGAAGCCCGAGCATGGTAACGCAGATTTAATCGGAACCTGATAATGGTAATGAAGATTTCATGTTTCCGCTTATCGATAAAAGAAGATTATGGGACTTTCAAGAACTTTTTAGCGGATATTCAATAACTTTTTAGTATATATATTTTGAATTTTTACTGTTTTACGTAGGATTGGAGGGGGTCGAACATTCGAGAATTATCTCGAATTTTCTACGCATAAATTGGCGGGGATATATTTTTTTCATTCTGGATCGTTCTAGACGTTTTAACAGATGTAAGGGGGCGGTTTATGAACTAAAATTCGAAAGTTTTTCCGAGAATATTATTTATTTTATTTGAAGTAGGGGTTTTAACGGTTGATTAAACCGGATTTTAGCCAATCATTTTTACTTTTGTAGTCCCAAATTTTTTTTTCTGTAGAAATCCCCACAAAGAGCATTTTTTTCAGTGGGGATCATCAATATAAAAACTCGAGTTTTTGTCATAATCCTCACAGTTATTTAGAAAATTTTGTTCTGTGAGTAGTGCACTATAAAGTCGTGTTCAACAGGTAAGACTATTTTTCAAATTGTAAAAACTATTAAATATATTTAAAAGTTGATAACTTAAAATTAATATTTGGAATATTTGCTTAGGGAATAATGGACCTTTCATCAGTTAATGAAGCCATCAAATTACCTGTATTTTTACCAACCAAAAAGCTGAACGAATTGGAAAGAGATGGAGATTATCAAATAACCGCTTTCAAAAATGTGAATACAAAATTCGGATTAAGAGTGGTTGCAACAATTAACGACGAATTCAATATATTTTTACCAAAAAGAACGTCAGCATTAATAACGAAGAATCCTCATCATTTTCAAGAGTTGCTGAATCCTGTTCCATATCACAAGCTTTATCTTACTTACTTCGGTGGTGAATATAATGATCTCGAAATGGCGTATCGTGATTAATATATAAATATTATGATTTTTATTCATAGAACGAGAGAATCTTGAGTTATTTATAAACTTAATTAATTTCTTAACAACCTAATTAAAAAAAGCGATTTTAAAACGATCAGAAAAAAATAATCAATAGTAGAAATTTTTAAGAGTTTCTCATTTCTATTTAATTAAAGAATCGATAGTTATATCATAACTTTATTAATCTCTTAACAATAATTATTAGACAATTAATAATAAAATTTGAATTAATAATTGCCTTATTACTATAGTTTATGGCTAAGATTATTATAAAATAAAAAAAAACAAGATTTATTCAAATAGTTTAATGATTTTTTTTTATTTATTTAATAATTCCTTAAAAATTAACAATAATTTCTTAACAATAATTATTAGACATTAAAAAAAAAATTAGAAGTAATAATTACATAATTACTATAGTTTATTGCTAAGATTATTATTATTATCATGATTATAAAATAAAAACAATATTAAATCAAATAGTTTAAAGATTTTGTATTTAATAATTCCTTAAAAATTATCAAAGAAAACTTAATATTATTTACTATAGTTTATTGCTAAGATTATTATTATTATCATGATTATAAAATAAAAACAATATTAAATCAAATAGTTTAAAGATTTTGTATTTAATAATTCCTTAAAAATTAACAAAGAAAACTTAATATTATACACTATTTGAAAATTGCTACATATAAATTCCGAAAATTTCAAGCGATACTTTTGATTACAAATGTACCCGAATATAAGGTAAAAAAAAAAAAAAAAAAAAAAAAAAAAATGGAGAATAGTCACAAAACGTGCTACAAGGGAAAAACTTTAAAATTTAGAACACTACATATAAAAATAATCATTTTGTTGTTGCTGCCCCTCATTATTATTATTTTCGGAATGCATATTAAAAATGTTATTCTGCATAAAATTCATTTCAAAATTATTATAAATAATCTGTTGATCACCTGGTTGATAGTAATAATTATTATTATCATGAAAACCATATTGTTGGTGTTGTTGTTGATGATGTTGTTGTTGTTGTTGTTGTTGTTGTTGTTGTTGTTCTTGCTGAAATATCGCTTGAGTTGACTGAGCAGCTAGGATAGCCGCTAGCTGCATCAACTGAGCATGATTAGATCCCTGGTCATTGATCTCAATTTCTGGTTCTGGTGAAAATGATGATGATGATGATACTGGTGAATAATTATACATCGAATCATCATAGCTGACTGTATCTATTGGCGGTGGTGGTAGTGGTGTTCGATCTCGTGTTGATGAAAATGATTCCAAAGTTGTCGGATCCCATGTTGAAGTTGATGGTGCGTATATTGATGCATATAGTGATTGTTGTGGTGGTGCATTCACAAACAATGGTTGTGGTGATAAATATGATGATGATGATGATGATGATACCGGTGAATAATTATACATCGGATCATCATCATCATTCATCACATCCATTCGGGGTGGCGGTGTTCGAGCTCGTGGTGGTGAAAATGAGCCCAAAGTTGTTGGATCACATGCTGAAGTCGATGGTGCGTATATTGATACATATAGCGGTTGTTGTGGTGGTGCATACACCAACGATGACGATGGTTGTGGTGGTAAATATGATGATGATGCCGATGGTGCATACATTGTCTGCGTTAAGGTAGAAGCTGGATATAATGATGAGTATGAAGGTGGTGGTGAATATGGTGGTGGTGGTGGTGGTGGTGGTGATGGTGATGGTGTTGATGGCTGGAAGAAATCAATATCTTAATCATCTTCTTCCCCATCATCAATGGAGATTTCATAGTCATCGTCCTGATCATCATTAATGGTGATTACTTCGATGTCCTCAATATCTTCATTTACAGTCATCAACTCTTCACCTGGTCTTAAAAAATTCACAATTTCACCTGGCCATCCTTCTCCATCGACTGCAGCTCTTATGCAGCGAGCTGTTATGGCATCCAAATAGAAATAATTAGCATCATATGCAATTTGCCTCAGGTCAGCATGCAAAATTTCTTCATCGTCATTGTCTCCGACCATGAAGAAACACCAGATGTTCGCACCCAATTTCAGCAGCCTGGTCTTCTGATTATCAATCAAATAAAGGATTTCTGAATAATCTTCTCCAGGCTCTATTTGTCGCCAAACTTCACCCATGAGCGTTTGCCATAGTATGGCCAGCCCAAATTTTTCAACCCACTTCAACGGCAGCTAACACGATTCATTAAAAATCTGAAAAAAAAAAAAAAAAAAAAAACGATATAAATCGATAAATTGAATATAAACTATAAACAGAACTAAATAAAAAAATAATAATAATATCATACTTACATTGCGAATATCCATTTTAAAAAAATTTTTTAAATAAAAAGAACTTGTTTATTCGATATAATAATAATAATAATAATAATATCAAACGTTTTCACAAAAACACACACACACACACACACAATGTAAAAAAACTTAAAGAACAAGTAATTTACAAGATGCTTTGTACTGATCTATGCAGTGTTTGTAGCCGATATTTATATGGTCAGTGGCGAGTAACAAAATTTTAACCAACCCACCTCATTAGGACAATAACCTATCACTTAAATTTGACCATAAAACGGGTGGAGCAACAGTTTTCTTATCTATTTTCTAAGTCGGACCCCTAATCCGCCCTCGCCATAAACTTGTACATTGGAAATCTCTTAGAAGGTGGCAAAATTTTGACCACCCCATCTCATTAGGACTATTCCCTATTGCTTAAATTTTCACTATGAAAACAGGTGGAGCAACAGTTTTCTTGTCAATAGCTAAGTAGAGTTCCAGCCCACGCTATACACTTGTACATTACATACCTATAAGAAGGTTTGTCTTATACATTTTTAGGACACGTCTTTTCAACCCCTACCATGTACTCATAAGTACTATTCCTAGGAGGTATGTCTCACGCTTTTCGAAGAATATTTTTTTTATCCCTACTACATACACCTAAAAATTCAAAAAAAAAAAAAAAAAAAAAAAAAAAAAAAAAATGTCTATAGCTATTTTAATATAAGTAAATCTTAAATAAATAAAAAATTATTTTTTCATAGATGTAAAATCAAAATCATCATGAAAAAATATTCATAAAGGTTTTTATACATGAAATTTTTTCCCGTATTAAACGTTTACTGATAAAAAAAAATTTTATCTCGTATAAATAATTAAAAATTGTTTAACGAAAAAAAAAAAATATTACTTTATAGAATAGTTCAAATTATTCTTTATTTTCAATGTTATAAAAAGTTTTTCTTTAAAACCTCTAATGCATTTAAAAAAAATTCTTTATTTACACATCTAAATTTTGTCTTAAGGATAAATTTATATTTATTCATAACAGCTGAGAATTTATACCAATACATGTGTTTTACTTGTTTTCTCTATGACCGGGCCCCGTAATCCTCATTTATTTGCGCATCGAATATTTTTCGGTTGAAAAACAAAATTTTATCTCTAAAAATTTTACATTTACTTGCAGTTGTGATAGAATTATCCTAATGTGAATATTTACCTGCTTCAAAAATGTTCCTAAACTGCTTATCTGTACTTTGCATTCGTTTATCCGTTAATAGATTCTTTCAGCTGCTCAAGAGTTTCAAAATATTTTATAAACATTATTTAATCCTACAGTAGTAAAAAAAAAATTTACATTTATTTATAAATGTTTTAATCTCACAGATTTACTCTTCTTAACACCCTTTTGAAAACTTATATTTGCTCAAAACTTTATCTTGGAAAAATTTTATATATTTTATGCTAATTTTGTTTGTCGAAACCTTTAAAGAATTAAGATATTTTTAAAAACTTCTGCCGCCTGTTTATGCAATCTGTAAAATACATTATGCAATAGCAGACCTTTATAAATTTATTTTATTATTTTGAGGAATCTTAGATAAATTTTGAAAAAATATATGCATGTATTTGCTCAAGACTTTATCTTCGAAAATTATATATATATATATATATATATATATATATATATATTATAATTTTGTTTATTACCACCATAAAGGATTAAGATATTTTCGAAAACTTCCGCCGCCTGTTTATGCAATCTGTAAAATACATTATGCAATAGCAGACCTTTATATATGTATTTATTATTTTAAAGGATCCTAGATAAATTTTGAAAAAATAAACGTATTTGCTCAAAACTTTATCTTGGAAAATTTTATAAATTTTATGCTAATTTTGTTTTATCGCAACCTTTAAAGGATTAAAATACTTTTGAGAACCACCGCTATCTAGTTATGCAATCTGTTAAATGCATTATGCAATAAAACCTAAATATATATTTGCTATTTTAAAAGTTTTCAAAATTTTTATATTTACTCAGCTTAAAAACTAAAATTATTTTAATTAGCATAATTTATAAATTTACACGATTTAAGAGAAATTTTTTCTCAGAAAAATGATCCTAAATCTTAAAAATTCAAGGAAAATTTTTATCCTTTCATAGTCGGTTTTTCTTTGATGCATTTTATATAAAAAGAGATGTTTTAGGAGATGATGCATTAGTTCATTTCTGTTCGTCATAAAACGAGTTTGGTATAATTCTGTGCTTTACGAAGAAAATCTTTATTTTTTTCAACTATGGCGATATAATTATATTCCAACGTAGTGAATACAATTGCTCAAACATATGAAGATCTTTTAACACACAACCCTATAAGTAAAGATATGAGTATTAGAGCTTGTAATGTTTGCAGTGATACTATCACATCATTTAATAGTATTCTATTGAATCCGCGAGTAAGTGTTCAAGAGAGACGGTGTATACAAGCAAATATTACACTTTTACATTCTTATTATGAAAAGTTTCTACGATTAAGTGAGCAAGTGGTTGGTGGAGATTTGAATTCTAGAAATTTAATTCAGTGGCGCGATATGGAAAACGCTTTTCAGAATCGTATAACAACTGGCTGCATTGTAAATATTGGTCATATTGATTTAAGAACATTTCTGACTGATGCAAAAAGTTTAACAATGAATAAAATTCGAGAAACTATGCAGCGGATTGAAAATATTAAAGTCAGTACAACTTTAATGTGCAAATTTGAAAATGTTAAAAGTGATTTAACTGTTAAGGAAACAAAGACATTTCAAACTCAAAGTCATGAGATATTGATAACAACAGATCTAGACAACTGGTTTGCTAGTAGTGTGTATGATGTTTTATTGAAGAAAGTTGAAGAGTTTAATCAAAAAGACTCAGGGTGGAGTTTAGTGAAGTGATAAATTCAACTATTAACATCGCTAGATATGCCCCATTGAGAGCTGGTTTATCAACGTTTGTCTCCTTGCCTAAAGATATACAATATAAAAGAGCTGTCATCAACATCCAAAATAATGATGAATTTTGTTTTCTTTGGTGTGTAACTGCTGCAGTATATGGTGCTAAAACTACTCATCCAGAAAGGACATCATCATATCCACATTTCAGTACACTTTTTAATTATAAGGATATTAACTTTCCTATAACTCTCAAAGACATTCCGAAATTTGAAAAGTTAAATAACTTAAAGATAAATGTTTACGGGCTTGAATCACAGTTCACTAAGAATGAAGAAGAAGATGCAGCATCCAGTGTAATAGCGCCATTATACTTAAGTACTAATTATCAATGTGAGAAACCTATAATTTATTTATTAATGATTGAAGCTAATAATATTAATAATAATAGTAATAATGATAATAACAATCTTAATAATGATAATCTTAAGAACTACAGACCAATTTTCCATTTCACTTTAATAAAAAATTTATCACGTTTAGTAAAAAGCCAAATATCAAAAAGTAAAAGTAAATTATGGTTTTGTGAGAGATGCTTGTGTCATTTTAGATATGAAAATTCTCTAAAAAAACATAAATTAGACTGTATTAAATTTAATAAGATTAGAATGAGTTTGCCTGACAAAGATAACAAAATATTAAAATTTAAAAGTTTAAAACATAAAGATCCTGTTTCATTTGTTGTCTACGCCGATTTAGAATGCACTCTTGAATCTGATAATGGTACTGAAAAACACGTTCCTTAGAGTATAGCTTATTATGTCTTGTGTAATTATGATTCTTCGTTATCAAAGTTTGAGCTCAAACGCTCTTCTGATTGTATTGAATGGTTTATTAAGGAGTTGGAAATTTTGGGACGAAAAGTTGATTTTAAACTCAAAAACCCTATACCTATGAAACCACTCAATACTGATGAAAAAAGATATCATAATGAAACAAAAGATTGTCATATTTGTGGGAAAATAATCGATTCTAATGCTAATAAATGTCGTGATCATTGTCATTTCACCGGAAAATATCGCGGACCTGCGCATAATTCATGTAATCTAAATTACAAACAATCTCACAAAATACCTATTATCTTTCATAACTTAACAGGTTACGATTCGCATTTTATTATTAAATCATTAGTCACAGGTTTTGAAGGTTTAGTTACTGTTTTACCCATTAATAAAGAACGTTATATATCTTTTACAAAGTCTATAAAAAATACATTAGTTGAATTGCGTTTTATTGACTCATTTCGATTCATGGCATCTGGTCTCGAGAAACTAGCATCATATCTTACAGATAATGACAAACAAATTACACGAATGTATTACTCTGATCATGAGCAGTTTAGTTTAGCCACTCGTAAAGGAGTATTTCCATATGAGTACATAGATTCAATAGTAAAGTTAAATGAAGATAAATTGCCTCAAAAATCATTTTTTTATTCCAAACTAAATGATAATAATATATCTGACGAAGATTATGATCATGCAAAATTAGTTTGGAGTAAATTTAACATCAAAACACTTGGCGAATATTCTGATTTGTATTTAAAAACCGATGTGTTATTATTAGCTGATATTTTTGAAAATTTTCGACGTAGTTGTTACAATACTTATAATTTAGATCCCCTTCATTATTATACAGCACCAGGATTAGCCTTTGATGCCATGTTAAAGCTCACTGGTATTCAATTAGACCTGCTAGATGATGCTGAAATGGTATTATTTATAGAAAAAGGCATAAGAGGTGGTGTATCACAGTGCACGAATCGTCATGCTGTGGCTAATAATCGATTTATGGGCGATGACTTTAATCCGAATGAACCTGAATCTTATTTAATATATTTTGATGTGAATAATTTATATGGAGCTGCAATGAGTATGCCCTTACCATATAAGTCATTTAAATGGGTTGACAATATAACTGCAAACAATATAGATATTATTTTTAATTCAAACGAATCAAAAGGTTTTATACTAGAGGTAGATTTAGAATATCACAGATACACTACCATGGGCATATATGGAAGTAGAAAAATAATGTATAATTATTAATTTTTCTAAACTTGTAAATTAAAATTTGTAAAGAAAAAAATAGTAATAAAAAATAAAGAAAACATTTATATCGAAAAAATTGTTTATTTATTCTTTAAAATACATCGCATATAAGAATCATCTTTAAAACAATAAATTTTCATAAATCTGATTCGTCTATCCAGCTATTATGTGAGCTATCAAATCCTAACCACTTTACAAAATATTTATTTCCACGCTTTTTTACTATTTTTTCTACAAGGTAGACATCAGGATATTTGACTTTACTAAGATCTTCATTGTAATGTCACGATTGGAGATCGTGATGGGCGTAGGTACGGTATTTCGTATAAAGGTATTGAATAAAAGGGTACTTACATTGATCAAGGTCCAGTTTGTATGCCCGGCTACCGTTAACCAAATGCTCAGTTTATTCTATTTATATTTAGATCGCGCCTACACAATATTGTTGAAGACAATATTGATATTAACCCAAAATGATTTCCAATTTATGATGTGACTGATTATTTTTCACAATCAAACGTCGAGCGGTAAACGTAAGATTGTGTATCCCCTACTGTGAACTATCGGTCTGAGCGGCTAGACAGGTAGTAAAATGAGGGATAAAGGAAGGTGGGCTGCCGAAAAGCCTCGGGAAGCTAGTATCTCGTTGTTAGAGTAAAATTGTCTGAGAAATAATGTTTTTCAATTGTTTTATATTAACGAGTATTTATTTATTGAGGACTAAATATTCTCAAAATACAAAAGGGTTACAAATGACAATATATAAAATAGTAAATATGAAAATAAATGTTTCATGCATATGTTTGACAATTTCTCGAAGTAAATTTAGAAAATATCAAATAATGGTTACAATGTTTTAAAACTTACCCTAACCAGGTTTTTGGTGAGGTGTCAGGACTGTCAGCAGTAACACAGGACACTTATTCACAACGCGTTCTCGCGGTTGATTAATATGATTCTAATTTATCGTTTTATTTATTTATTTAGTATGCTTTTGTTGTATCAATTTAAATGTTTATATGTTTCCAGATCTTCGTAGATCAAAATAATATGAATGTCTTCGCGCTTCTCGCGGTAAAATAGTTTCAAAATATTCAAATTCTTCGCTTTTTCGCGGTAAAATAAAATATAAATTTGTTTATAAAATCTTCGCGTATTTTTGCGGTAAAATAATTTCAAAATCTTCGCGTATTTTCGCGGTAAAATATTATTCAAATCTTCGCATTTATCGCGGTAAAATATTCTTTGATTCTTCACGTTTCTCGTGGTATAATTCAATATTTAAATAAAATGAAATTAAATGGATTAAAAATAAGATGAAGATAATCAACGCTACCGGTGCTTCCGATTGATATTAATTCACGACTTACAACGATCAAGGTCCGGTTCGTATGCCCAGCTACCGTTGACCGAATGGTGAATTTAATAACGCTAATTATTCTCCTGAGACTAGTAGAAAATGATATACCGATTATTCGAGTGCTTACGACGATCAAGGTCCGGTTCGTACGCCCAGCTACCGTTAACCGAATGCTCAATCGAGATATCAATCCTCTAGCCACGAACACCGTCAAGTGTCCGGAGTTCAGTATGGTTCAGAGTTTGATTCCCAAAAGAACTGATGAGCTAAAGTCCATGGTCTTTTTATATGGTCTTCACATATGAAAAGTGGTGGTAACTTGTTTCCCATACGAGAAGACTCGGACTCGCCCGAAAGTTCTAGGCCCATGCACACGTGTGATCCCTGGGAAATAGATTTTGACTATTTAAGTGGGCCGATGACCTGGCGCCACTCTGCCGCCAAGGAAGCCATAAATTTGGTGGCTTCCATTAGCTTTCTTTAATTTCCAAGAATCACATGCAGGTGCACACGAGTTGGGTGGTCTATAGTTTTAAGATGAAAAATCAAAGAAGAGATTACCGTTCTATGCTTAGATTATTAAATGGGAACGGATACATAAATTTTAAAAGTACGTTAAAAGAAAATGACGAAATTTAGAGAATAAGAGAAATCTATGGTACATGTATTCCATTAGTACCTTTTCTACTTAGGCCAGTACGACTTAATTGTCAACGCTCAGGGAGGTATATTTTCCCCGTACGATTGCTGGCGTCACTAAGTCGGGCGTCTTAAAAAAAAAGGTCTAAGTGCAAGAGATCTTAGGTTCTCACGTACTAGGTGGACGGATATTCTCTTATGCGATCTATTCTACTGATTTTACCTGTTAATTATTATATATAAAAAAAAACTGAAGGTCTGTTCGGAACGTATCGGGTTTTTGTGTTACCGCCTGTGTCTTTACTGTATTCTGACTATGTCGCCATAATTCTTGAGAAAAATTATTTTCTCATGTATATATTTCTTTACAAAATTTCAAAAACTTATTTTAGCGACTTTTAAGGATACGAGTTGAACGTATCAGCCGTGACAGTAAAATCCACCTTCGATTGATTGGTTTTGATAATCAGTAAGCTTGTTGGATTAGTATTTTGCACGCTTTTTATTGTGAATATTTCTGTTGTCCAATTTGGTGTATACCCTTTTTCGAAAACGTGCTTGTATTTGTTTATTCGCACTTTATCGCCAACTTTAAACTTGCTTTTCTTTTTATTCAACGGTTGATGGATTTGAAGGGGTTTGTGAATCTTCTTGAATCGTTGTTTTTCATTTTCAGCCGTTACATCAGTGGGTTTCATTTTGATTGTGCGATGTTTGGTATTGTTGTATGCATCAACTAAGTTTTTAAGCATATCGATCCATCGATAACTACCTTGAGCTGTGAATTCTTGCCACATTTTATTTTTTAGAGTTCAATTAAAACGTTCACAGATAGATGCTTTTAGGTTGCTAAATGTTGAGTACAAATGAATTTATTGTAAAACTCCTTGCCCTGGTCAACGTGTAGATTTTTAGGATGCCTCCCTTGTTGTAATACAGACTTCATAGCATTTCTGACATCACCAGCACTTTTGCTTTTAATAGGAACCGCCCAAGCATACTTTGAGAATACATCTATAATTATCAGTAGATATCTAAATCTACTATTTACAGAACTATATGGTATCATTTCTACCAAATCAGCTTGCCAAGTTTCATCGAGTCCTCGAATGTCAACATGACGACGAGTATAATTTTTTCGTGCTGGTTTGTGAAGCTCTTGAGCTATAACTTTCTTCTTATTTCCCATGTTTTTCAAATTTAGATACTCTACGTTCAAAATTAGCTAATATTTCACCATCACGTATTACAGATCTCGTAAGCGTTGATACACGATTCGATTGCTGTTGACTATATAGAATCAGTTCACTAAGACTCTCTTCTAATGCACTCACTTTGGTTTTCAATTCGATAATGAGGTCTGGATGAGTTTTGTATTTATCATCCATATGGTTTATTGCAGCTTTCATAGCATTATATGTGACTGCATCACTTTCATTCTTAGGTTCAGCATTATTACATAACCTCTTTTGGTCTAAGTCAAACTGTCCATCATTTGTTAACTTGAAACCTTTTCCAGGTGGTCCAACACCACTACTGCAGCCTTTAAATTGTGTCTGATTCGATTGGGAAGATACACGTCCAAATATATCGATACTCATTTTGATGATACTCCCTTCTCGAATGTTATTTTATAAATGATGAATTATTGTCAATGTCTCTCTTAATAAATAATTTCAGCTTCACGCAGCTCTTCAATAATTGAAATTATCTCATTCGAATGACTACAGTTGCCAGCTGTTTGAGATGCCATCAATAGACGAAGGCGATCTACAAGTTCATTAGGATCATCCCAATAAATATAATCCACATATTTTCGCTTCTTTGAAACAGTCATTAAGTCTGGTAGTCCTTTACCCTTTTTTATTGGTGATTGAACATAGTCAGCAATATATTTAATATATTTAGAACTCCTTTCAACATAAAGACTTCTTTCGGATTCGTAATTTTTCCTGTGTGTGTTTGTGGAAATGATTAGTTTATGGTATACATCTAAATCATTTTTTGTAATAGATTTTTCATATGGATCACTTTTAAATAATAATTCTATAAGTCCCGGTGATAAGACATAATTTTGATGATTCACTGAAATTGTATTATCACTAAATTGGAAAGGTGAATTGCCAAAAAATAATTGATTATTTTTTTTACGAATCCCAAATCTTGTATCTAAGCCTTTAGGATTTTTTTTATTTAACATCTCAATATATTTGGAGATGGAGCTATGATATCGCAGTGGTGTACTTGTAGAGGTTGGGGGATCTGATATAATGGTTGCGTCCAAGTTGGTGGTACTAGTACCACCGCCATTTAAGTCATCATAAGTATTTTGACCATCATATATTTCACTGTCATTAGTATAAACAGTTTGGTAGTTACTTGGATAGTCACTACGTTCGCGTTTCTTCAACGGAAAATTTTCCACAGCTTCTTCTTTAATTTCATGGTTCAAAGCTTTAGAATTCTCAACTAATGTCCTTAACGGTGTCACTATAGGTTTAAACATTTCATTTGCAGCTTCTTCAGAAGTATCTTTATCAACTTTTAATATTTTATGCTTCTGTCTTATTGCATCACTAACTTTAGATATCTGAAGCAGCATATCTTTCTGCTGAGAAATATTTTTACACGCCATGTTTGCGCACTTGAATGTCATTTATGACTGGGTCAATTTGTACAGGGTATGATTAATTTATACTTATAAAACAATCAAAACCTTTTCTATAACGTCCATTATTCAATTCACTATCCTTATCAATAACAACAAATTCATGTTTATTGTCACTTTCCTTATCATTCCAGCATGCTGAACATAAATCTTTGAATTCACTGTAGGGCATATCTGTATTCACATGATCATCATATATGTGCTTCAAATTCATTTCATCTTGACGAAAAAGTACAAGAAAATTAGCATTGTCGCGTATCAGATGTTTAGGTATCCGTGTATAGGTTTGACAGAGATAAAAGCTATCAACGTTTTTGTGTCGCCCCATACAAAAATATGCTCTGACATGATCTTGCTTCTCACAAGCTACGTCATCGAATATCATAAGAGAATTCGGTTGTGCATCATCTGGATTAACAACTGATTCATGATCATTAAATGGAAAGTATCCAACTCCTTTTATAGGCTGTAGTGCTGACTCTAAGAATTTATATTTAGGCTGATTCAATGATTTGGAGTATACATAAATGTTTTCAAATCTCAAACCATTAGGATGAGTAATTAGTGCGAGGAGTGCATTTGTTTTCCCACAGTTCGATGGCCCACAAAGGACTGCTCGAACAGTATTTGGTAGCAGTGAACCATGACGTTTTTGAATTTTTTTCTCATCACCTTGAATTATTTGATCAAAATTGATCACAGGTAATTTAGCTGTCTGTTTTTCAAACTTCATTTTGAATTATTTTAGATGACACTAAATACTATGTTAATCTGCTGATGACTTAATTCTGACTCAACAATATGCTTATAAGTACCGAGTATTTATACGATTGAGATTAGTCATAGGTCTGCAATGACTAAGAGCAGACGTATTAGTAAAGTTGCAACTAAACGTGGCAAAGGTTTTATCAACAGTGTTATAAATAAACTACCGATAGAATTACATGTGCCGGGATATCAGTACTGTGGACCTGGTACAAAATTAACGAAAAGATTAGCTCGAGGTGATCCAGGTATAAATCCTCTGGACAGAGCATGTAAAGCTCATGACATTGCTTATTCTAAAAATCCCGACAATATGGCAGCACGTCATGCGGCTGATAAAGAGCTTGCTGAAAAAGCTTTACAACGTCTTCATGCAAAAGATGCTAGCCTTGGTGAAAAAGCTGTGGCTTGGGGAGTCAATAAAACCATGAGAGTAAAGAGAAGTGTGGGTATGGGCATGAAAAAGATGGCTGCAGTTAAAAAGAAGTTGAAAATAAAGAGGGGGAAATCTAAAAGAAATAGTAAAAAGAGGAAAAAGACAGTAAAGAAAAAAAAACGACTTGTCCCCATCCAACAAATTATAAAATCAGCTAAAAAAACGATGAACGAAGGTGTACTCATTTCACCATTCAAGTCTGCATTACGGGGTGCTCGTGAAGCTGTAAAAATGGTTGGTGGGAAAAAAAATATACGATCATCGCGTGTATTACCAATACCACCACTAAAAGTAGGTGGATTGCTACCATTTTTAATACCAATTCTTGCGGGTTTAAGCGCTACTGGTGCATTAGCTGGGGGCGCTGCTGGTATCGCTAAAGCTGCAATTGCTGCTAAGACTGCTAAACGTGAATTGGAAGATACTAAACGGCATAATTCAACAATGGAAGCTATAGCCCTGGGAAAAGGGTTATACTTGTCACCACATAAGTCTGGGATGGGATTATATTTAAGTCCTCCTTCAAAAAACATGTAACGCTACCTCATCGAGCTCTGACCAATTTTGATTTAATCAAATATGCAAAGAATTTGAAAATTCCACATTTCCGAGGTGTTTTCATGAGAAATAATTTACCAAAATCTGGTCCATGGAAAAAGGAATCAGCGATCATAAATCTAGATGATAAAAATGGTGGTGGAACTCATTGGGTCGCATACAAGAAGAATGGTGATGACGTCATTTATTTTGACAGTTTTGGTAACCTTTAACCACCAAATGAACTCATGAAATATCTTGATGTTGGTAGCGTAAAATATAATCATCAGAAATATCAAGATTATGATACCGTTATATGTGGACACTTGTGTCTTAAATTTCTAAGTAATCAATTATAAATATATGAGACGAGAATAAAATATGATTAGTCATGGCTGATTCGTTGACGTTAACACTATCTGGAGCGACCTCCACATTGGAAGCTCAATATTTTCCACCCATTGAATTATCGCCTGGGAAAAGTTATGTCTTGGGGCTTGTAGAGTTGTTAACATTTAATTCTATACCTAATATCGATAAAGGTTGTAATAATTTCTATTTATCCAGCATAAATGGGAAGGAAGCAGATAAAATTATAACAATACCAACCGGAAGTTATGAACTACGTGACATTGAAAAGTATTTAATAAAGGAATTACCTGAGGGGGTAGAATTGAGTATCAAAGCAAATAACAATGAATTACATAGTGAAATTAAATGCAATCAAATTGTAAATTTTGAGCCGAAAGATTCTATCGCATCATTATTGGGATTTGGAAATCGTCGACTTGTGCCAAACCTTCTACACAAATCTGATTTACCAATAAAAATCCTTAAAATCAATGCACTGCGAGTTGAGTGCAATATTACTACTGGTGCATATATGAATAATCGTAAAGTTCACACAGTTCATGAGTTTTTTCCAAGTGTTGCACCAGGATATAAGATCATTGAAGTACCATCCTACATCATTTACTTACCAGTCGCTGTACAGTCAATACACAATCTTCAGCTGCGAATTGTTGATCAAGATGGGAATTTGGTGAATTTTCGTGGTGAAACGATTACAATAAGATTGCATATAAAATCAGTGAAATAATGGGGATCGTATTTGATAAAAAAATTGGGGGTGGTTATAAAAGTAAAGCATCATGCCTAAATCCCATCAGTCGTCGTGCCCCTGTCAGGGTGCTAACATCTCAGAACGCCCAATTTCTCAAAAGTCTGGGATTAAAATTACGTGGAAGATTGGTAAAATAAGAAAAATAAATTTGTGCTGCATTATACTACCATGGCGGAAATCTTAAACATCCAAAAACCAATAATCTTCGACGAATCGATTTCTCACTATGAGGTTCATTCACATCAACCTTATGCTTCAACAACATTTAATAATAGTGATGAAATAAGAATCAGTATTCAACATCAAGATTTATGCATTCTACCGAGTAAGAGCACTTGACACATTTGTGGGAGATTTACGAAAGAAGATGGCACTGCTGTTAGTGAAACTATGGAGTTGGTTAACATGGCCATTTGTCACATGTTTGAAGAAATATGCTACGAATTGAATGCCATTGAAATTGATAGATGCAAGAATGTTGGAATTACAAGTCTTATGAAGAATTATATATCTTTAACCCCCGGACAGGCTAATTTAATGGAAAATGCCGGGTGGTTACAAACTGATGATAAATTGACAAATGGTGACGGATATTTTGATATTTCTATACCGCTGAGTTTATTACTTGGATTCGCTGAAGATTATAATCGGATTATTATGAATGCTAAGCATGAATTAATTCTCATAAGATCAAACACTGATATAAACGCATATCTACATACACCTGCTGCTCGAGAGGCTGCTGAAAAAGTTAAAATAGTTCTTAATAAAGTGGAATGGAATGTACCATACATTACAATGTCAGACAAACAGAAGATTCAAGCACTCAGTTTTATCGCAAATGATCCAGCTATTCCATTAAGCTATCGTACATGGCAATTATATGAATATCCACTACTTCCGAAAACAACGAAACATGTTTGGCCTATCAAAACTTCAACGCAATTGGAGAAACCACGATATTTGGTTCTAGAATTTCAAACTGCAAAGAAAAATATTGTGACGAAAAATTCCAGTCACTTTGATCATTGTAATATCCGAGATATAAAAGTTTTCCTCAATTCTCAAAGTTATCCATATGGAAATTTGAATCTCAACATTAATCGCAATCAGTATGCTTTATTGTATGATATGTATACTAATTTTCAAACTTCATACTATAATAAAGAGCCGGAACTATTGTTGACTAAAGCAGGATTTTTGGAAGAAGCACCACTCTACATTATTGATTGTTCGAAACAAAACGAATCATTCAAATCTGGACCAGTTGATATTCGTGTTGAATTTGAATCAAATGATCAGTTTCCCGATCAGACATCAGCATACTGCTTAATTCTGCATGATCGTATTATTGAATATAATCCATTAAGTAGTACTGTAAGAAAATTAACTTAATAATTATTGTATTAGATAACAAGGTTGAAAGAAATAAATAAATTTTTTCACAATTAAAAAAAATATGTTTTAATAAATTTTTATTTTGCTTATACCCAATACACATAACTAATTAATTAATATAGCATGATAAGTACATATAATTATATAAGTTTGAAATAAATGTTAAGTATACATTTATAATTATTTTAATGCATCTTTTAGTTTTTTATACTTAGTACAATCTTTTTTGTAAGGATAAAGATAAATTCCTGGAACATCATAATCAGGACTTGTAATTGAATTATGTTCAATGCAAAACTCATAATCCATAATTTTAAAGTTCTGTTTTAAATTAATTGGTAGTTTATCCCAGACAAATCGAATTTGAGATCGAGCGAATTGGAGAATGAACACATCATCAAGACAAGCGATGTCAGCTGCATCTATTTTTCTCAAATCTGATAGTTGATAGAATAACTGTACTGATTTCTCATATGATGGATTACAGCCCCAATATTTCAAAAACCATTGTTTTAGCTGCTGAACAGTTCCATATGAACAAGCATAATGTCCAAGTTTGGTGTGGTTGAATCTGAATGCACATCGAGGTCTGTTCATGTTTTCGAGATTATCAATCGGAAAAAATCTCATTTGTTCTAAATCAATAACTGGGACTGCATAATCAATCATTTCTTCGAGTCGTTTTTGCATTGTTGACCCTTGTACATAAAAATATCGTGCATTCTGAACTAGTTGTTTTACCATAGGTTGCAATGATTCATAAGGATGATCACCGGTATCCCAGTGAATACCATGACGATTCCCATCTTGATCTTCACTTTGTTGCACAATCACAGTGTCAGTGTACTGGATAGGTGGTTTGAAGACACAAATTTTACACTGATAAACACCATTTACATTATTTAGGTTATAAATATCAACTACACATAGTTCCTTGACAATAAATTTTCCATTGGAAACTATATAACCAACGAAATCCACTATATACTCCATTGTTATTTATTTATCAACTATGCGACTCTCTAATTTTTCAAGATTTTAAATGATTTTATATAAATTCTTTATCGAATCTTTCAGAGTAATGCAACTTGGGCACGATGAATCTCGTTTGCTTCTGATTATATCCAAATTTTTATAATAAGAAAATAGGTCACTAAGAAAAGAACCAATAAACTCTGGACATATGTCACCAAAATAATTTTCAACTATTTCATCAGTGTCTATCATACCCGGACGACTAATACGTAAAAAATGTTTTTCACTATCACTTAGCTCCTCCATTTAGCACAGCTATAACTAGGAAGACTTAACAAAAAAGCATGAGTTTTGTTATGGCACCCCCCTCTAGAAAATATTCTTTGTGGTGGCACAGAGTAAAAATGATTGGCTCAAAACCGGTTTAATCAACCGTTAAACCCCCTACTTCTAATAAAATAAATAATATTCTCGGAAAAACTTTCGAATTTTAGTTCATAAACCGCCCCCCTTACATCTGTTAAAAGGTCTAGAACGATCCAGAATGGAAAAATCAAGATAATTCTCGAATGTTCGACCCCCTCTAATCCTACGTAAAACAGTATAAATTCAATATATATATACTAAAAAGTTCTTGAATATCCGCTAAAAAGTTCTTGAAAGTCCCAAAATCTTTTATCGATAAGCGGAAACATGAAATCGTCATTACCATTATCAGGTTCCGATTAAATCTGCGTTACCATAATCGGGCTTCAACCAAGCCTGCATTATCATGACCAAGTTCCAACAAATCTACATTGTCATCAATGAGAAAAAGGCCTAAAATATAGATAAAATAAATCTACATTACCGATAACAGCCCCAAATATCGATAAGAACAAATCTACATTACCAAATATATGGAAAAAAAGGTCCCAAATATCGACAAATAAATCTACATTACCGATAACAGCCTCAAATATCGATAAAAATAAATCTACATTATCAACCGCCACGCTTATCATAGGTCGGGAAGGTAGGTCACTGTTTTGATTTCGGGGCCAAAAGCCTCCCTGTTTAACTACTTTAATGATAAAGACTTATAATGTTAGATAAACATTTGGCTCTAGTTATTAATTGAAAAATGTGATTGATTACAATTAAAGTATTTAATATTTATTTTCATATAAATATTCAGCTTATATTATTGAATTGAAAATATATATTGTGGTTCAACTATTTATTCATTAAAAAAAAAAAAAAATCAGTATAGTATGTAGCTCAACTATTTTACTATTTATTGATAAAAGACTTGTTATGTTAGATAGGCATTTAACTCATGTTATTAAGTGAAAAACTATTTATTATTATTTATTAGGAGTACAAATAAGTTTCCGCCGTTTTATTGTAGATGGCGCGGCACGGAGTTTCGGTTAGCTTTCGCAGATGATAACCGGCTTAAAAAATAGTTTAGACATTCAAGAACAACATAACCTATTAATATCATTGATTTTATATCGGTAAAATATAATTTTTATTAGTTGAAAATGTCAAAATTTGAGCCAAGTAAGCGTCATTTGCGGGAAATATTAGTTTACTTCTTTAATTTTAAGAAATCTGCTGCTGAGGCGCATCAATTGCTCGTAGAAGCATATGGTGAGGGTGCTTTGAGTGAGAGAACGTGTCGAGAGTGGTTTCAAAAGTTTAAAAAAGGTGATTTTGACGTAGAAGACAAAGATCGCAGTGGAAGGCCAAATATTTACAAGGATGCAGAATTGGAGTAATTATTGGAGGAAGATTCATCTCAAACACAAAAAAAACTTGCTCTAACATTAGAAGTCACTCAGCAAGCAGTCTCACATCGTTTAAAATCATTAGGAATGATTCATAAACAAGGAAATTGGGTTCCGTACGAATTAAAGCCGAGAGATATTGAACGCCGATTATGCTTAAGTGAAATGCTGCTAGCTAGACATAAAAAAAAGGGTTTTTTACATCGTATTATAACTGGTGATGAGAAGTGGATACATTATGACAATCCAAAAAGAAGAAAATCATGGGGATTACCTGGCCACGCGTCAACATCAACAGCAAAACCGAATATTCACGGAAAAAAACTTATGCTGTGTATTTGGTGGGATCAGCTAGGTGTAGTGTATTATGAGTTGCTTAATCCGAGCGAAACAATTACTGGAGCCCTCTATCGAACACAATTGATGAGATTGAGCCGAGCTCTGAAGGAAAAACGCCCTCAATACTATTCTAGACACGAAAAAATTATTCTTCTGCATGACAATGCTCGTCCACATGTTGCGGCTCCCGTGAAAAAGTACTTGGAAACACTTGATTGGGAAGTGTTACCCCACCCGCCGTATTCACCAGACATTGCACCGTCCGATTATCACCTGTTCCGGTCCATGGCACATGCTCTGACGGCGCAGCGGTTCACATCTTATGAGGATACCAAAAATTGGGTTGATTCGTGGATAGCCTCAAAAGACAAGGAGTTCTTCAGACGTGGGATTCGAATGCTGCCTGAGAGATGGGAAAAAGTGGTTGCAAGTGATGGGCAATATTTTAAATAAATTTATATTACCGTTCTTCTATAATAAATATTTAATTTGTGTTAGAAGACGGCGGAAACTTATTTGTAACCCTAATAACTTATATCATTAATTGAAAAATATGTACTTTGTTTTTAATTTAAAATAAATATTATGTTACTCATCTCATTTATATATATTATTAAACTAATCTATATTAAATTATAATATGTGTTCATGTCATAAAATCATCCACATCCTCAGCTCACTCTCTCTTAGTATACAAAAAAAGCTTGTATTGTTCACAAGCTTTACTTGTTTTCAATTGAATCTATTGAGAATTAATTTTTCACTTATACTCTGAACGTATAGATCTTATCATAGAAGTCTAATAAATTAACATAATGTTATTAATTAAAAAATTCATATATTATATAACTTAATTTTATACCGTTTGTTATAAGTTTTTAAATAATACATTTTATCATAAACCCTTGATTTTAAAATAAGATTTCCTTAATTACTCGTTTACATAGCACCTTCATCATTCTCCTGTACCCTCTACAAAGTGTGTGAGAAAAGAAAAAATATATAAATATTTTTTTATTCAAATTTCCCGCGTATATTTTAAACGTCTTCGAGCGTTGTAATTGCTCGCGGTGTGTCCTCTGCAACCCCCTCCATGCATCTCTGCTGCTCGCGGCGGCTCCTCTGCACCTCCCTCCAAGCATCCCTGTTGCTCGCGGCGGCTCCTCTGCTGCTCGCGGCGGCTCTTCTGCACCAAGGTTACTAGAGTAGTATTTCTAGTAAATTATTCTAATAACCTATTCTAGTAACTTTGCTCTGCAGCCCCCTCCAAACATCTCTGCTGCTCGCGGCGGGAATTTCAAACATAATTCTCCAAACGTCAGTGTGATGTCGCTCACATAGCTACACTTGCGCAAAATGACGTTTGAAATTCCCGCCTACATTGCTTTCATTGGGTACACACTCACAGACTAACACACACACACAGGTAGCTTGAAGCATCAAACAATAACGCGCATGCGTAAACAACCATTCAAATTTCCTACACACTTCTAGATTTTATTTTGTCTATCTTTTTTTAATAATTACATTCTATATAATATAAAAAACAAATTTATTGTTTAAAGATATACGATTTAAATCTATAATGTATGCATGGAGAATACATAACAATTAAAAACATATTTTTTATATTAGAAGTTTCAATTTTATTATTAGATAAAAAGAAAATATACATAAATTTCAAACCATGATACAAAATATTTTTAAACTATAATAAGTTTTTTACATAAGAATTACATTCACGATCAAGTAACAAATTCAAATTTATTGTATTTAGATCCATGAAATAAAAGATAAAGATTTTCTTGTGACACCATATCAATAAGAGTTTTTAATTTATCATCATAAGCTATCAATTCGTTGTTTGTTCTTGCAGGAAAGAAATTGTGAATTTATCATCCAGGTTGGCAACTATTTTAGGCCCATATTGCGTTGAAATTTTTTTAATTTCAGTAATTTTCTATGTCTTGTCAGCTTCCAGTTCCTGAAGTTTTTTAACAGGCAAGATGTAGGCCAAGGTGTTGATCTCATCAATTTTTGATAGATCCATCTTAAAAACTAGTAATTCAATTAATAAATTTTTCAGTCAATAACACATAATTTGAATGATATAAAAGTTTAATACTTACTTGGTATTGAAACACACGATAAGCAATAATTAAGAAATAAATAGGATAATCTCTGTAATGAAATAATTCGGTAATAAACCACAAGCTTTTTTTACAAACTGTTAACCAGAACGTTTCTCGATGTAGACTGACTGCTGTGAGCTCTCGAGCTCAGCGCTCAGCTCAGTACCCCCCACTATAGCTCAAAAAACGGTTTAGACTTCTCGAATGACGTCACAAACAATAGAAAAACCAGTTCAGACTTGTCGGATGACGTCATCTACTACGCAGTAGCCAAAAAAAAGAGGGGAGAGAAACTAAACCACTAGATGGCATGGCTTCTCGCAAGTGCTCGTACTATACCTACTTTGAATATATCAAACATTGGTGAGAAAGTAAATTGGCCCCGTGATGACGCTCACAGCTGATAGAATGAGAAAGTATCAGCCTTGAGCGTCATCATAGTGTCATTTCGTTTTCAAAATTCCCACTTAGAATATAGACAAAGCGCCATCTATCATAACACGAGTTTAAAATGGCGGACACGAGCTCAGAAGGGTCCTAGATAAGCTCAAAAAAAAGCTCAGACGGTAAAAAGACTGCCAAATAACGACAATTATCATCAGAATAATGTCAAAAAGACCTCAGATAACCACACCAACAGTCGACACGCTATCATCAATATTTAACTTACCGTCCGTCGGTACAACAGATCATGTCCATCTTGCCCCAACTGATCCAGAACCTTCCCTGCCTATCTACTAATGTTTAAAAGTTGTATGAGTTTTAATGTAAATATGAATTAGAAAAAAATACGTAATTAACGAAAGCGTTAATTATTGAAATTGAAAAATTTTTTTTTTTTTGACGGAATTTTATTCTTTAAAGTAACTAGATTAAACTGTTATATCAACAAATTTTTAAATTGACAAGTTATATTTGAATAAATAAAATTTATGCAATACGGTCCATTTTGCTGTAGTTAAAGAATCTCACGCGCGTCATGCAATAACACAATTTTTACATCAAATTACATCATTAAATAATTAATTCGGGTAGTCGAAATTGTTTTATTGGAAATTATTTCTTCTTCATTAATTTTTAACTTCCCGCTAAGAAAATTTCAAATTTTCAAAAATTCAGGAAGTTATTGGTTCCGGTCCGATTCTTAAAAATCGAATTTCTAAGTGATCTCGACGTTTTGAGGTTCTAGGAAGCTATTCTAACTAATTTCAAGACGACGTCCGAGTGTATGTATGTATGTATGTATGTATGTATGTATGTATGTATGTATGTATGTATGTATGTATGTATGTATGTATGTATGTATGTATGTATGTATGTATGTATGTATGTATGTATGTATGTATGTATGTATGTATGTATGTATGTATGTATGTATGTATGTATGTATGTATGTATGTATGTATGTATGTATGTATGTATGTATGTATGTATGTATGTATGTATGTATGTATGTATGTATGTATGTATGTATGTATGTATGTATGTATGTATGTATGTATGTATGTATGTATGTATGTATGTATGTATGTATGTATGTATGTATGTATGTATGTATGTATGTATGTATGTATGTATGTATGTATGTATGTATGTATGTATGTATGTATGTATGTATGTATGTATGTATGTATGTATGTATGTATGTATGTATGTATGTATGTATGTATGTATGTATGTATGTATGTATGTATGTATGTATGTATGTATGTATGTATGTATGTATGTATGTATGTATGTATGTATGTATGTATGTATGTATGTATGTATGTATGTATGTATGTATGTATGTATGTATGTATGTATGTATGTATGTATGTATGTATGTATGTATGTATGTATGTATGTATGTATGTATGTATGTATGTATGTATGTATGTATGTATGTATGTATGTATGTATGTATGTATGTATGTATGTATGTATGTATGTATGTATGTATGTATGTATGTATGTATGTATGTATGTATGTATGTATGTATGTATGTATGTATGTATGTATGTATGTATGTATGTATGTATGTATGTATGTATGTATGTATGTATGTATGTATGTATGTATGTATGTATGTATGTATGTATGTATGTATGTATGTATGTATGTATGTATGTATGTATGTATGTATGTATGTATGTATGTATGTATGTATGTATGTATGTATGTATGTATGTATGTATGTATGTATGTATGTATGTATGTATGTATGTATGTATGTATGTATGTATGTATGTATGTATGTATGTATGTATGTATGTATGTATGTATGTATGTATGTATGTATGTATGTATGTATGTATGTATGTATGTATGTATGTATGTATGTATGTATGTATGTATGTATGTATGTATGTATGTATGTATGTATGTATGTATGTATGTATGTATGTATGTATGTATGTATGTATGTATGTATGTATGTATGTATGTATGTATGTATGTATGTATGTATGTATGTATGTATGTATGTATGTATGTATGTATGTATGTATGTATGTATGTATGTATGTATGTATGTATGTATGTATGTATGTATGTATGTATGTATGTATGTATGTATGTATGTATGTATGTATGTATGTATGTATGTATGTATGTATGTATGTATGTATGTATGTATGTATGTATGTATGTATGTATGTATGTATGTATGTATGTATGTATGTATGTATGTATGTATGTATGTATGTATGTATGTATGTATGTATGTATGTATGTATGTATGTATGTATGTATGTATGTATGTATGTATGTATGTATGTATGTATGTATGTATGTATGTATGTATGTATGTATGTATGTATGTATGTATGTATGTATGTATGTATGTATGTATGTATGTATGTATGTATGTATGTATGTATGTATGTATGTATGTATGTATGTATGTATGTATGTATGTATGTATGTATGTATGTATGTATGTATGTATGTATGTATGTATGTATGTATGTATGTATGTATGTATGTATGTATGTATGTATGTATGTATGTATGTATGTATGTATGTATGTATGTATGTATGTATGTATGTATGTATGTATGTATGTATGTATGTATGTATGTATGTATGTATGTATGTATGTATGTATGTATGTATGTATGTATGTATGTATGTATGTATGTATGTATGTATGTATGTATGTATGTATGTATGTATGTATGTATGTATGTATGTATGTATGTATGTATGTATGTATGTATGTATGTATGTATGTATGTATGTATGTATGTATGTATGTATGTATGTATGTATGTATGTATGTATGTATGTATGTATGTATGTATGTATGTATGTATGTATGTATGTATGTATGTATGTATGTATGTATGTATGTATGTATGTATGTATGTATGTATGTATGTATGTATGTATGTATGTATGTATGTATGTATGTATGTATGTATGTATGTATGTATGTATGTATGTATGTATGTATGTATGTATGTATGTATGTATGTATGTATGTATGTATGTATGTATGTATGTATGTATGTATGTATGTATGTATGTATGTATGTATGTATGTATGTATGTATGTATGTATGTATGTATGTATGTATGTATGTATGTATGTATGTATGTATGTATGTATGTATGTATGTATGTATGTATGTATGTATGTATGTATGTATGTATGTATGTATGTATGTATGTATGTATGTATGTATGTATGTATGTATGTATGTATGTATGTATGTATGTATGTATGTATGTATGTATGTATGTATGTATGTATGTATGTATGTATGTATGTATGTATGTATGTATGTATGTATGTATGTATGTATGTATGTATGTATGTATGTATGTATGTATGTATGTATGTATGTATGTATGTATGTATGTATGTATGTATGTATGTATGTATGTATGTATGTATGTATGTATGTATGTATGTATGTATGTATGTATGTATGTATGTATGTATGTATGTATGTATGTATGTATGTATGTATGTATGTATGTATGTATGTATGTATGTATGTATGTATGTATGTATGTATGTATGTATGTATGTATGTATGTATGTATGTATGTATGTATGTATGTATGTATGTATGTATGTATGTATGTATGTATGTATGTATGTATGTATGTATGTATGTATGTATGTATGTATGTATGTATGTATGTATGTATGTATGTATGTATGTATGTATGTATGTATGTATGTATGTATGTATGTATGTATGTATGTATGTATGTATGTATGTATGTATGTATGTATGTATGTATGTATGTATGTATGTATGTATGTATGTATGTATGTATGTATGTATGTATGTATGTATGTATGTATGTATGTATGTATGTATGTATGTATGTATGTATGTATGTATGTATGTATGTATGTATGTATGTATGTATGTATGTATGTATGTATGTATGTATGTATGTATGTATGTATGTATGTATGTATGTATGTATGTATGTATGTATGTATGTATGTATGTATGTATGTATGTATGTATGTATGTATGTATGTATGTATGTATGTATGTATGTATGTATGTATGTATGTATGTATGT
>OZ024706.1:19162788-19165288 GCA_964016945.1 Microplitis deprimator | reverse complement strand
AAATATCTATAACTTTTGAACGGATGAACCGATACCGATCGTCAAGGTGTCATCCGACGCGGCTTGTTAACATCTATAAACCAAAAAAAAATTGAGCTTGATCGGTAGGGCTCGTTCGGAGATATTCCAAAAATAAACTTTTTCAAAAAATGTTCTTTTCTGGATAATTTGTAATGTGCTGAATGGATTGAATCCAAAATCAACTGGGCTCTGAAACTTCATAAGCTGTGTCGAATAATACCTTAACCATCCAAATCGGTTCATTCTTTCTAGAGAAACCGTTGTCAAAAGAATTACAAAAAAAAATTTTTTTTAGTATTTTAGAAATTTCTCAAAAACGATTGAATAAATCAATTTCAAAATCTGATCAGTTGTGGAATTCAATAAAACGCGTCGATTGCTACCTTAAACGTCTCAATCGTTTTATTCGTTCGAAAGATATCGTTTGAGAAAAAATGGTAAAAAACGTTTTTGTTTCGAAAACAAAAGCATACAAAAGTATTTTTGAGCTCAAGGAGTTCGAAAACGGCGGGAAGTTTTGAGGCTGGGCCGCAGGGTCAACTGACAGACCGATTTATTTTTTTTATTTTACTCTAACCATCATAGTCCCTAAGCTATCATCAAAACACTAGACCTACTTTTTTTAAAGTCTTAATTAGATAATAACATTTGCTATTGTTCTAGTGAAAATATAGAACATCTGCACATTTTCTAGATGAAATCCCGAATTACACTTATCCAAAAAATTAAAGGAACAAGAAAATTTTATTAAATTTTTAGCGATTTTTGGAAGTCTGTATTTCCGTAAAAAATGATCCATCGGAAAAATAAAAAAAGCAAATTGAAGCTTAAATCTCTAGTTTAAAAATCTTCCAGCAAAATAATTTTTTGAGCCACGGTTTTTGTAGGATCATAAGAAATAGGTCGAAACAAAATTTTTCTAAATTTTTTTGTTTTATTTTTCAGGTCTACGGGGCTGGGAAAATTTTTTTCGGAAAAACCAATTTATGGCTTAATTAGAAAATTTACTTAGCTACAATCGGCTTTTTTTCGTTTCTCTGTACGACAATTTGCTGCTGAGATATCAGCCTTCAGATAAAAAAAGATTCTTTTGTCTTTGATTATCGATATCTCAGCAACTAACGGTCGCACAGTAATTTAAAGGGCAGTTTAAGAAACTTGAATAAATACCCTACAAGCTCCATTTTCGATTTAAAAATAAAATTTTTTTTTTTTATCCTTAATATCAATTTGAAAATCCCAAAAAAATGGCCATTTTCTGGTTTTTTAGTCAACTCATCGCTACTTTGTAAATATCGATAAAAAAAATAATGTTGCCAGGTGATTTTATAGCTTAATGTACCGCCAAAAGCCCTGAAAATTTTCAGATTGATCCAGTGAACCGTTTGTTTTGGCCGATTGCTCAAAGTATTATAAAACAATTAAAGGAACAAGTTTTGTTCCTTAATTTGTGTAATCATTACGAAAATATATAAGTTGATTTTTTTCGGATTTTCTCCCACTTTTACGTTAGTTATTCGGTAATTGTAAGGTAAAGAGAAAAAAAAAAATTTTTTTTCGGAAACGAAAAAAAAAAAAAAAAACGCCATTCGGCAGCCGAAATGGAAGGTAGATTTTTCAATTAATTGATATAAAAAAATAATTTTATACATACATATCTTGTTAGTGTATAGTCATGAAATTAGACTCGTTTTCTAGGAGTGAGGGTAAAAAAAGACGACGATTATTCTTGATAGAGAACTTCAGATGGTTGATTTGACATAACATTATACAGGTAATGTACCAAACTAACCTTCACATAAATAAAGTATTGAAAATTTAATTAGTATGAGATCATAATTGTAATCGCTGTTACTATGACAAGCCCAGTTAAAATAACAATAATACTTTCAAAATATAAAATAGCTGTGAAGTTAACAGGTTATTTTGTTTAGAATAAAATACACGTGACGAAATTGTATTATAATCGGAAATTCATAAGTTATGATGAATGAAAACCATATTTTCAACATTTTTGATTTCATTAAAAAGTTCAAGGGTATCAAATTATTGGAAGAAATAGTCAAAACATAAAGCTTAAGGTCATTAATGTGAGATTATTAGTCAAGCTTTTAAATACTTTTTACGGAATTTGTGTATAAATATTAGTTTTGAAGTTATATGAGCTTTAGCGTTGATTAAAAACTGATTATTAAGAAAAATCATAAAAATTTTAAACAGCCATAATTTCAAAACTATTCGAGGGATTCAGCCCATCTTCGAACCTGATCAAGGTAATCGCCTATAGAATGAGTGTGAAAATTTTTATCAAGATCCGATGAGAACTGTGGGTGCTATCGTAATGACAAGACAAGTGATAATCATTGGGAGTAGAGGTACATTTGATACATTATAAGTAATAAAAGAAATACTTCTTAAATATAAAATAGCAGTGAAATTTACAGGTTAATTAGTGCAAAATAAAATACAACTGACAAAA
>OZ024706.1:19081653-19162588 GCA_964016945.1 Microplitis deprimator | reverse complement strand
CTCAATATAAAAATATATGCTATATGATTAGAGTATATATTCGATGATAATAAGACTTTAACTTATCGCGAAGAAGTACTTTTATCAGTAAAAAGTATTGAACATGTATTTGACGTATTTTTTTTTCTAACATGTATTGACTTTTATAAGATTTTTTTTTGTCGTCAATTATTTTAATTAATTCATTTTTTTTTTACCAACACATTGTTTTTATTATAATTAATGTTAGTAATGGTAATACTTAAGTTAATTAAGAATTAAAAGTCAATTTTTTATGGCGTTCTCAACTTTGTTACGCGGGAACCATTATTAATTTTAAAAAATGGCCAGACGTAAATTTCAAGTTGGTCAATTGACGTCACAGGAAGTATTTCTTTGGCCTTACACCACTAGCTAACATTTAGCTGATACAAACTTCTATTCTGATAACGAAAGTTACTCAATAGAAAATTGCTGTCAGTTAGCTGTGATCTATTTGAAGACAATTTTACAGCAACGATGATATAATCCAATTTTTAATTACAAAGTAGAGATAATTAATATCTACAGTATATCGTGAATTAACATCTGCTTTTTAAAGATAAGTTGACAAAAAGTCGTAGGAAAGCTGCCATCAACTAATTAAAAGACAACACTTTCCAGTCAGCTCGAAGTTAAATTCCGGCCATAACTGTCAGTACATACCCTAATAGCACAGTTTGCTATCGCAAAAGTTTACTTTACAAGTGTTTCCTTAGATATTCCATTAAATGTCCGTCAACTTTAGACTTTTTCGTTTTTGACGACAATTTGTATACAACTTGCTACATAATTTGACGTTAATTTAGTACCCAAATTAGAATGCAAATTCATTTCAAAATTTGACTACATGGAGAGAAAAACATGGGAATTTTCCCAATTTTACTAAGGAGAAATTCCCTTGTTGACATGGCTAATTTTGCTTTATTAACATGAGAAATTTTACGAGGGAATAATGGGATTATAACCATATTTTATGGGAATTTTACCCTTATATTATAGGAATATCTTCCATGTTGCCATTGGAAAAATTTCCATGTAGACATGGAAAAATTCCTCTGTTAACATTGCTGAAATTCCTTTATTGACATGGGTATTTTAATTATGTCAGCATAGGAATTTTTCCCATGTGACCGGAGTAATTTCTTCTATATTGACATGGGAATTTTTCCCATGTTCACAAAGGAACGATTCCTTTGTTAACATAGTGAATATTCCTATGTTGACATAGTAAAAATATCCATGTTGGCATGGGGAAAATTTCCATGTCAACATGGAAAAAATTGCTATGTTGCATAGGAAAAGTCCACAAGAAGCTAAATTCACTACAATACCAAATATTTTGGTCATTTATATCATTTAGGTTTTAAAGCGATAAAATAGAGATATGTGAAGGTTTTAAGATTCACGAAAATAGAATTTCATAGTTTCAGAAAAAATTTTGTGTAATTTAATGAAATTTTTTTGTAGCACCTACCAATGAGCAAATGTTTTCATAAATTCGATTAATATAAACGAGTACGTAAAAATCAATTGCATCGTGTTTCCGACAGTATATAATCATCAATTCAATTGAATTATTTGGATTTACTTATTAAATTACGTGCAAAAAACATCAATTTACAAATATTCCACTTTTATATACATGGGAAATTCTACTTTGTTAACATGGAAATTTTTCCCATGTTTACATTGGAAATTTTCTCATGGTGACATTGGAGAATTCCCCATGGCATTAAAGGAATTTTTCCAATGTTGACATGGGAATTTTCCTCATGTTAACATGGGAAAAATTCCCATGTTAACATTGGAATTGTTCCTATATTACATAGTTATTTTTATAATGTTGATATAGGTAAATTTACATTGTCAATATAGGAATAATTCCTATGTAATAAAGCAAAATTTACCATGTGACACAGTTACAACTCACATGTTGACACAGTAAAATTTACAATGGAAACAAAGGAATTTTCCCCAAGTACAATTGGAAAAATTCTCATTTTTTTCTCTCCGTGTAGAAAGAAGTTGTCAATTTTCAATCAAATTATCATATCAATTTGTTGTTAATATGACTTGAAAAATTATTTAAGTATTTTTTTACCGTCAAATTGTAGACAATTTTATGTATCAATTCGCTTACCTTCAGTAACGGTAAGAATGAACGATACCGACTTTTTTTTTCTAGTAAAAAGTTACATCTAAATTGAGGAAAAATTAACCAAAAACTTTTCTTCCCAACTTTTAATGTCAAATTGTCGATAAATTCGGGGGGCAAATATCAGATAATTTCAATGTCAAATTAGGGTCAACTCCAAGCTAAAGTGGCTGTTAGGGTAAACTCTTTAGATATACTATGTTTTCCGTAAAGTGGCCTAAGAAATCTGTAGAATCTTAAAAATGGGGGTACTATAGTTTATGCTAATTTTATTTCTTTGTAAAAAATAAATTATTGCAAAATGGTCAATAATTTCGATTTTCATTATTATAATAACTAATAAGTAATAGTTTTTTAAACTTATTAGCTGCAGAAGTAAATTTGTTGTAAAAATAAAATTTATAACCCTTAAAAGTGCATATGTAAACGGTATATAGAGGCAAGGTGTCTCGCGCGCACACGTAAGTTTGAACGTGTACTTGGCGCGAGGCATTACCATGCCTCTGGATATGGCACCAGTTAATGTTTGAGCTCTCTATATTAATATTTAGAGGTGGCTGTTCGTAATTTTTGATTTTTCAATTAGTAACGTGGTAAAAAATTCATAGCTTTCAAGGAAATCAAGATACAGAAAAATTTTATAGCAAATTTATTAATCTACAAAAAAGATATCTTGTGTTTTTTACATAAATTTAATCATTCGGAAAATATTCACGGTCAAAGTTTGATGCAATTCAAAGAACTTGCTTCTTCTCTTTCTAAATTCTATAACAGATCAACTTATGAGATGTCACGGCTGCTACTTTCAAAAATTTTATTTTTTTTCCCTCCCGAAATAAGCACACACTAAGACCTCTTGTACGTCAACCTTTTTATGTATAACGCCGACTTATTGACGCCAGCAGTCGTACCGGACAAATATACTTTCCTGAGCGTTGTCAACGCTTTACAATTAAGTCGTATTGTACTAATGGACCACGTGTATTATAGATTTCTCTTGCTCTATGGATTTCGTCATTTTTACTTAACGTACTTTTAAAATTTATGTATCCGTTCCCATTTAATAATCTAAGCATAGAACGGTAATCTTTTCTTTGATTTTTCATCTTAAAACTATAGACCACCCAACTCGCGTGCACCTGCATGTAATTTTTGGAAATTAAAGAAAGCTAATGGAAACCACCAAATTTATGGCTTCCTCGGCGGCAGAGTGGCGCTAGGTCATCGGCCCACCTAATAGTCAAAATCTATTTCCCAGGGATCACACGTGTGCACGAGCCTAGAACTTTCGGGCGAGTCCGAGTCTTCTCGTGTGGGAAACAAGTTACCACCACTTTTTATATGTGAAGACCGTATAAAAAGACCATAGACTTTAGCTCATCAGTTCTTTTGGGAATCAAACTCTGAACCATACTGAACTCCGGAAACTTGACGGTGTTCGTGGCTAGAGGATTGATATCTCGATTGAGCATTCGGTTAACGGTAGCTGGGCGTACGAACCGGACCTTGATCGTCGTAAGCACTCGAATAATCGGTATATCATTTTCTACTAGTCTCAGGAGAATAATTAGCGTTATTAAATTCACCATTCGGTCAACGGTAGCTGGGCATACGAACCGGACCTTGATCGTTGTATGTCGTAAATTAATATCAATCGGAAGCACCGGTAGCGTTGATTATCTTCATCTTATTTTTTATCCATTTAATTTCATTTTATTTTAATATTGAATTATACCACGAGAAACGTGAAGAATCAAAGAATATTTTACCGCGATAAATGCGAAGATTTTGAATAATATTTTACCGCGAAAATACGCGAAGATTTTATAAACAAATTTATATTTTATTTTACCGCGAAGACGCGAAGAATTTGAATATTTTGAAACTATTTTACCGCGAGAAGCGCGAAGACACTCATATTATTTTGATCTACGAAGATTTGGAGACGTATAAACATTTAAATTGATACAACAAAAGCATACTAAATAAATAAATAAACCGATAAATTAGAATCATATTAATTAACCGCGAGAACGCGTTGTAAATAAGTGTCCTGTGTTACTGCTGACATTCCTGACACCTCACCAAAAACCTGTTCAGGGTAAGTTTTAAAACATTGTAACCATTATTTGATATTTTCTAAATTTACTTCGAAAAATTGTCAAACATATGCATGAAACATTTACTTTCATATTTACTATTTTATATATTGTCATTTGTAACGGTAGCCGGGCATACGAACTGGACCTTGATCAATGTAAGTACCCTTTTATTCAATACTTTTATACGAAATCTCGTACCTACGCCCATTACGATCTCCAATCGTGACAGAGAATTCTGAAATTTTCAATACAGTTTTTGGTAGAAAATTTAATGTTCTACAAAAAAGGTCAGATTCAAAATTTTCGCAAATCCAACCATTTTGAAGATATTAGCTACCAAAAATAACACTGTCTGAAAATTGTAATATTTCTCAATCTGAAATATGATAAAATTTTTATATTGCTTCAAAATAAATATTATTATTCTGCGAAGCTTCCGGTATAGAAAATATATTAAAAAATCATTTTTATCAACAGAAGTACACTAAATATTTTATTTTTCAATCCTAATCTCAATTTAATAGTATAATTTTCCGTCGATAGTCAACATTAATTTGATAGATTGTTTTTTTTTAATAAACAATTGTTCTAAATGTTATTTCTCATTTTTTTTTTGTTTAATTACAACACTCAAATTTTTTCACATCAATAAATAAGAAATACCTAGTTCGTAAAATAATAAGTAAATTGAAAAAATAGCAAGTTATTTTTAATTTTGTTTGAAAAGAAAACTTTTATTTAATATTTTTTATGAATTTTTTGTTTTATTTTCAAATTTAATCAATCATCACTTTTCTGTGTCGAATTTGAAGTTAAATCAAATTAATCAGCATTTTCATGTTTTTCTTTTGTCCAACGAAAATCAGTTCGTTCATCGATTCCGCCCTCTATGGGTTTATTTCTTAACCAGGTATTAGTAATATCTTATGCGTTATCTTAATTGTATATCTTCATTTCAATTTCCTTCGTACAAAATTGTTGAGGAATATTTTTATTAATAATATAATCGAAACTGAAAAAGCCCGTAAAAAATGAATCATACATGGCCATGTATGAATGCTCCATACATGACCATTTATGTAAATTGGCCAGACATGGCCATATATGCCCATATATGATCATACATGACCATGTATGGCCATATATGATCATACATGGCCATGTATGTGAATTGGCCAGGTATGGCCATGTATGACCATACATAGCTTGGAACGGCCATATATGACTCGATATGACTATGTATAGAAATTTTAATTAAATTAAAAAAAAATTTTTTTTTTTTTTTGTTTTAATTATTTTGGCGGCGCAGAAATTATCAGATATGCGAGTAATTGGATTCCTAATCGAATTGAAAATTTTTAAGTCAGAATAAAAACACTATACTTACTAATGACCGCACCCGCTTTAGTAGGATTCGAACCCAGGACCTTTCGTACGAGAAACCGACGCTTTGACAACTAGGATATGCAACCGACAGTTACAACGAAGTTTAGTTGTGCTACGTAAGATTAAAAAGATGTAATCACTTTTGAAAAAGGAAAATATGATCATCAATATGCTTTTAGTGATATCAAAAAAATTTCCTATTTCTTTTTACACTACATCATCCTGTTTATAAGTAATTGTAATAGTCAGCTCAAATTTTTTATATAAAAAATCTGTGTCTATATATGGCCATATATGCCCATGTATGAACTATATATAGCCATGCATGGCCATACATGTTTTATTTTCACGGGTAACTATATGGTTGAAATTATATTCAAAATAGTTCAACAGATTTCCATTTGAAGAAATGTATATCATACACGGAAAAAACAATATAGTAATACAAAATATATAGCAAATAGTAAAAGAATAGCATAATAATAGTAAAAGAAACATTTCAGACAGTAGTGTATGCTATCTAGACTGTATCCACTACTGTCCGGAAAAAAAATTTTTTTCTCTGATTCTTCCTCGAAAAACTGAAAAAAATATTTTTAAATGTATTTTAAATGGGAAAATGAACTTCTAAACCACCAGCTCGGTTTTTGAGACATCGAGCTGATTTTTTAGGAGGGTTTTTTTAGGTCCCAAAGAAACTTTTGAGACTATGAGACCTGTAAAAAAAAATCATTTTTTTTGACACACCCTAATAGTCATACGTTTCTATGTATGGCCATATATGCCCATACATGGACTATAAACGGCCATATATGTTTCATAAATTACGGACATGCATGAAAATGTATTGTCATATATAGCCTTGTATGGCCATATATGCCCATACATGACTATGTATGCCCATACATGACTACATATGATTAATTAATCGCGGACATACATGATCATGTTTTGTCATATATAGCCTTGTATGACCATATATGCCCATACATGACTATGTATGACCATTTATGGCCATACATGGACATATGTTTAATTAATCGCGGACATACATGGCCATATATAGTCATACAAAACCATGTATGGCCATACATGGCCTTGTATGATACATATATCGTCATGCATGACTATATTAAAAAAGTTTGTATGTCCATGTATGGCCATATATGCTCCATGTATGATTCATTTTTCACGGGAGCATATATTTTAAACTCCAATTCTAATCCAATATGGTTGCTAAAATTTATTTAATTGGTGATGTAATAAAAAAGTTTACGGAATCTAAGCTTTCAAGTGCGGAAGAGGTTATGTCTCTTTTTTATCATCATTCTTTCGAATCTTCGACAATTAAACAGAGTGCATCAATTACAATAAATTTTGTATTCGAATTATGGTATCAGCTAAGATTCCAACGTGTGCTAAAAATTCTGCTGTTAAAAAACTTAGTTATCATCATACTTTTTGGAAGGAATTAATAAAAAATCGAAAAAATAAGAAATTAACAACACAAAAGAAAAAAGAATCCTCGTTTTGTACTAAACTTGACAAATTATTTGATGTAGCTCATCATAAAGTGATGGAAATGATTGATGAAGTTAAAAAGCTATTTTTGGAAGGCCAAAGACAATCACTTTGACGAGGCCTTATTAAAAATAATCTCGAATGTTTAATGAAAGTTGATATCTGTAAAAAAAATGCACCAGATGTAGATAGTGAGTATTTTGCTTTCTATTCAAACTTGGAGAAAGTTCATAAATGTGTAAGTAAATAAAAAATATATTATCATTTTCATTCATTTCTACTCCAGTTGATGATGCCAGATTATTAACCCATTAAAACAGTTTTAACTGTGAGTGAAAATTCTGAAATGATTTCTGATTTTGAGGAGGACTTCGTACTATCTACACAACGTGAATTCGATATAATGACACCAGATCTTGCTGGTGCACTAGATTGGGCGAATGGGAGTAGCAGAAATGCTACTTACATCATAGCTAGTACAGTAATTAGTGCAGAATTAATGTAGAAAAGTACAATTTGAGTCATTTAACGATTCATCGAAGTCGGGAAAATTACTGCAGAGATACTGTAGCTGATTTACGAAAAAAATCGGAAACTTCTAAATGCGTTCTACACTGGGATAGAAAATCAATGCCCGATTTTGTAAAAGACAAAAATGTTGATAGATTGCCGCTTATTCTATCAATGTTGGGTAAAGAAAAATTTCTTGGAGCTCCGAAAATAGATTCTGGCGCGGGTAAAAATCAAGCCACTGCTGTGATTAAAACATTACGTCAATGAAATGAAACGAATAATATTCATGCAATGTATTTTGACACTACACCTACAAATACAAGTACTAGACAATTTATGTTCTGGTAAGCTTTAAATTGACTTTTTTTTTTTATTAATTTTTTTTTTTCACGGACATATCACAGTTTACGAGTGATGTTAAAGTTTGAGAATAGTTTTAATTTTTAAATTGTGATAAGTAATGCATTTTTTTGATGAGTTGTAATGAATAATAACATGAATGTATTATTATTTAATTGTATCTTTTCATAGGAATACGCTGTTATGTAAAGGTGCAACTTTTTTTTTATTATTGCATCTTTCATAACAGATTAAATTATTTGTATTCGGCCCTATTCTTTCGACCAATAGACCGGGGACTAAGAAATACTTTTTGAGAGGGGATAGGTTTTTTTGTTTTAAATAAATTATTCAATAATTATATATATATATATATATATATATATATATTATATATTGTGACGAAATTTTGATCGTTTAATTGATTCAAACATTTCAAATTTATTTTTAAAGACACGTTCAACTTAATTTTAATATACAACAAATTTTGAAATTTATTTTCGTTTCAAACTCTAATACTTGTATATTCAAAATTTCATTTAATATTTTTATTTTTTTGTAAACCTGTTTTTCTGTATTGATTTATAATGATCTTCAAATTGATTGCTGATACTAATTTCATATAAACTAACACATTTCTTTTTCTTTATTTTTTTCATATTGAAAAAACGTGTTCACACCTTCATGCACATTTATTCCTATTTATTATAATTATGTTTTTTTTTTCTATATATCAAGCGGCTCCCAGCCTGCTCTGATTTATTATAATATACTACACGACCGTCTACTTTCGATCAATTTCTACGACTGACTCCCCTAGTTAAAAATTCGGAGTCCCAAAAAAAATGAAAAGGCGTTTCTTTATTATTTTATTCGGGAGAAAATCAGGTCGAATAAAAAATCATCTTGGCCTTGACTACTTTCCTCCCATTCGTTTTAGGACCCAATGCTTCGGGAGTCTCACCATTCCCTCCGCATTGGTCTTAGGTGTATTCTTTTGCCGTCTTTCTAGCTTATCGTTACTTAATCAGCTATATATTTAACTATTTATTCATCTATTCATTGACTCATTTACTTATTCATTAATTTATTTACTTCATTGATTCTTTATTTATTTATTTATTTATTCATTCACTTAACTGGTTCCTTCTTTACTTCTTTATTTACTTAATTATTGCACGACACTGGATGCGAAGCATCAGAATGTTCTTTATATAGGTATATACCATACCGCGTTACAGATGCCATAAGAGCATATAAAATTTCGTTTTTTTTTTTTCAGGACTTGACGTAATTATATTTTATCAGTATAGCAGACAAAAAAATTTGTTTACAAAAACCAAATTTTTTTTTTATACGCCTTTATGGCTCCCGGCGTTGGTACCGGGAGCCATGAAAGCGTATAAAAAAGATTATTTTTCGGAAATCGTCGTTATTATGTTCTAAAAGTTAATGCTAACAAACAAAAATTTTTTAACGTTTCGTTTTTTTTTATACTTGAAAAAAATTTTTTTTTTTTCTCAATTAAAATTTTTATTCAACTAACGAAAAAAATTTTCCTAAGTTCGAACGTTTTTTATCATTATTATACTTTTAGGTCACAATCACGATAGTTCCGGACACTAAATTTTTTTCGTCTCTATTATACTTATGGAACATAATTACGTCAATTTCTGAAAAAAAAATTTTATATGCCCTTATGGCTTATCTGCGGTATATCTTGCAGGTATACGCCTTTATGGCATCTGTAACGCGATATAATAACACGGGAAAAAATATTTTCATGAAATTTTATAAAATTTTACTGTTAAAATTTTATAAAATCTGAAAAAATTATATAAAATTTTACAAGAATTTATAAAATTTTAAAAAATTTCATGAAATTGAATATGGAAATCATAAAATAATTTTCATAATATTTTATGAAATTTGATAAAATTTTGTAAAATTTCGTTAAGTTTTATAAAATTTTGTGAAAAGAGATAAAATTTCAAAAAAATTCATAAAGTTTTACATAATTGCTATCAAGATTCCAAGAAGTTATTGGTATAAATCCATAATTTTTTTTTTAATTTTATGAAATCTTCTAAAATTGTATGAAATTTTATGAAATTATCAGGAGTATAAATAAATTTCCGCCGTTTTATTATAGATGGCGCGGCACGGAGTTTCGGTTAGCTTTCGCAGATGATAACCGGCTTAAAAAATAGTTTGGACATTCAAGAACAACATAACCTATTAATATCATTGATTCTATATTGGTAAAATATAATTTTTATAAGTTGAAAATGTCAAAATTTGAGCCAAGTAAGCGTCATTTGCGGGAAATATTAGTTTACTTCTTTAATTTTAAGAAATCTGCTGCTGAGGCGCATCAATTGCTCGTAGAAGCATATGGCGAGGGTGCTTTGAGTGAGAGAACGTGTCGAGAGTGGTTTTAAAAGTTTAAAAAAGGTGATTTCGACGTAGAAGACAAAGATCGCAGTGGAAGGCCAAAAATTTACAAGGATGCAGAATTGGAGTAATTATTGGAGGAAGATTCATCTCAAACACAAAAAAAACTTGCTCTAACATTAGAAGTCACTCAGCAAGCAGTCTTACATCGTTTAAAATCATTAGGAATGATTTATAAACAAGGAAATTAGGTTCCGTACGAATTAAAGCCGAGAGATATTGAACGCCGATTATGCTTAAGTGAAATGCTGCTAGCTAGACATAAAAAAAAGGGTTTTTTACATCGTATCATAACTGGTGATGAGAAGTGGATACATTATGACAATCCAAAAAGAAGAAAATCATGGGGATTACCTGGCCACGCGTCAACATCAACAGCAAAACCGAATATTCACGGAAAAAAACTTATGCTGTGTATTTGGTGGGATCAGCTAGGTGTAGTGTATTATGAGTTGCTTAATCCGAGCGAAACAATTACTGGAGCCCTCTATCGAACACAATTGATGAGATTGAGCCGAGCTCTGAAGGAAAAACGCCCTCAATACTATTCTAGACACGAAAAAATTATTCTTCTGCATGACAATGCTCGTCCACATGTTGCGGCTCCCGTGAAAAAGTACTTGGAAACACTTGATTGGGAAGTGTTACCCCACCCGCCGTATTCACCAGACATTGCACCGTCCGATTATCACCTGTTCCGGTCCATGGCACATGCTCTGACGGCGCAGCGGTTCACATCTTATGAGGATACCAAAAATTGGGTTGATTCGTGGATAGCCTCAAAAGACAAGGAGTTCTTCAGACGTGGGATTCGAATGCTGCCTGAGAGATGGGAAAAAGTGGTTGCAAGTGATGGGCAATATTTTAAATAAATTTATATTACCGTTCTTCTATAATAAATATTTAATTTGTGTTAAAAAACGACGGAAACTTATTTGTAACCCTAATATATAAAATGTCATACAAATTTTACATATGTACTACCAAGATCCGAAGAAGTATTGCAAACCTTTTTTTTTTAAATTCTAAAATTTCTTGAAATTACATGAAATTTTAGGAAATTATGTAGTTTTATTGAACTATGAAATTATAAAAATATTTTTAAAAATTAAATAGAAACCAAGAGATAATTTTCATAAAATTTTACATAATTTAATAAAATTTCATGAAAATTTTTAACATTTCGTGTAAGGTCTGAACTTCAATAATATAAAATTACACGAAGTTGTATAGAATTTTATAATATTTCATAAGACTTCATATAATTTCATCGAATTTTATGAAAATATATAAACTTTTATACCACTAAGTACTTGGAATCTTCTTAACAATTGTGTAAAATTTTATAAATTTTATAAAACTATGAAGTTTTATAAAATTTTATGAAATTCCACAAAATTTCATGAAATTTTACAAAATTATCTGAAATGTTGCAAAATTTTATGAACTTTCATAGAATTATCTCATGGTTTCTGATAAAATTCCATAATTTTTTTTCATATTTTGTAAGCTTCTATAAAATTTTGTAGAACTTCGTAAAATTTCACAAAAATATATAAAATTTCATATCAATAACTTCTTGGGATCTCAATAACAATCTTAAAAACTTTATAAATTTTTATAAAATTATATAGGATTTTATAAAATTATATATAATTGCATAAAATTTTATAAAACTATAAAATTCCACAGAATTTCACCAAATTTCATTAGTATAATTTCATAAAATTTGTTAAAATTTTTTGAAATTTTATAAAACTTCAAGAAATTTCATAAAATTTCATGAAAAAATTTTTTCCCGGATTGCTTATTTTTCAATGCAACTTCCTGCAAATAATATTTTCTGTTCCCAGCCGGAAAGTGGCAACTTTCGGGCCGCTGCCCTGAACGAAGTTGCAACTTTCCGGCTCCGTCGAGCAGAAAAATAGTATACGCACCTTGGCCAGTAAAAAAGAAAGCCTCAGACCCAGTGCTGCCAGAACGTTCGATATTTTTACCCCGTCCAGAACGCCGTGCGCGCGATGCACACACGCAATCATGTCTATCGGTGTGTCGGGAAACCGAAAGAAGCCGAGAGAAACCGAGCGCTGTAGACGAACGGAGGAGAAATGTTTCTCCCACCATGCGTCGTTTCGTACCCGCTTAGAGTTGCGTGTTCAAATCCGCACTCGAATTTGATTTTTTTTTTTTTTATTATTTTTTAACGTAATAAATTTTTAAATATTTATTTGTTCAAATTTTTTAATTAAGTGATAATTAAAAATTTTTTGAACAAATTTAAATGGCTGTAAAATGGATAAATAAATATTAAAACATAATCCACTAATTATATTTTTATTTAATAATAAATTTTAGATTATTATTTGTAATTTTAATAAATAATTATTATTAAAAGTTATTTATTATTAATTTATTTATCCATTTTACAGCCATTTAAATTTGTTCAAAAAATTTTTAATTATCACTTAATTAAAAAATTTGAACAAATAAATATTTAAAAATTTATTACGTTAAAAAATAATAAAAAAAAAAAAATCAAATTCGAGTGCGGATTTGAACACGCAACTCTAAGCGGGTACGAAACGACGCATGGTGGGAGAAACATTTCTCCTCCGTTCGTCTACAGCGCTCGGTTTCTCTCGGCTTCTTTCGGTTTCCCGACACACCGATAGACATGATTGCGTGTGTGCATCGCGCGCACGGCGTTCTGGAAGGGGTAAAAATATCGCACGTTCTGGCAGCACTGCTCAGACCACATGTTTGTCAGCCTCGGCTTCGCCTTGGCCAACAATTACATGTGCTCTGAGACTTTTCTTATTTTACTGGCCTAGGTATGTAATATACTATTTCTTTATCTTGATAAATAGGCTGGTCACAAACCGGGAAAACCGGGAATATCAAGAATTATTAGGAAATTCAATGCGACCGAGAAATATGATGGAAATGTCAGGGAATTTCGAAAAGTATCCGGGAATTGAATTGCGACAGTTCAAAATTAAAAATTTTTCAATAATACGCTACAAGAATTAAGGATTATGAAAAAAATTTTAATTTTAAAGTGATTTTAAACAGATTGTAACTTGAAGAGAAATGGTCGTACGATAAAAACAAAACCGGCAAATCGTAGCTGTAAGTGTCTAGTTCTTTGATCTGGTCTTTAACTTTTTTATTTTGTGAGGTTCCGGATTAATTCTAAGAAAACTATCACAAAAGACATTAGGTATTGGCGGGTAATAAGGCCTAGCTAAGGGAGATTTTGAATAGGATTGAAAATATTGCATTTAATTATCGAAATGTATCATAAATCTTTATTTTAATACATACGCCATAAAATATAATGAAGTAATGGTAATTTATACTACAAACAAACAAAAAATTAAACTTTTACAAAAACCATACGAATAGATCTTATTATACTACGGTAGGGTAATAAGGCCTACGGGTTAAACAAACTGAAATTGTTTAATTATACTTAATAAAATTGTTATTAGAGATAAATCATCACTTAAACTTAGCAACAATACTTTTTTAAAGACAGATGACTAGATTGTTTTTTTCACCAGCACTTAGAACTATCAGTATCCTTTTTAAGAGTCAGAAGACTAGATTGTTTTTTATAATTTCTTCTGCGCTACATCATATGACGGATGATGAAATATGGAAGACAGGGAACGTGATATCAAGACTCTATAAACTTGTTATAACATCTCTATGCAAGACCCTTCTACTAGAGTAGCCTTTAGCGGAGATGGTTATTCTAAATATAATTACTGTCACTTAGGCCTTATTACCCGACATGCCTTATAACCCGACATGCCTTATAACCCGACATGCCTTATAACCCGACATGCCTTATAACCCGACATGCCTTATTACCCGAGGGTACCTTTTACCGAATTTTCGCTTGTCTGAAAAACAGTCTTCGATCTTGAATCAATTTTTTTTCGATATTTATGATTGATTTTTGATTGCTCCCGACGCGTGTATTTAAAGAAATTCGAAGACCTGATCAGAAACTAGACACTTGAAGCTTTTGCCTTCTTATTTTTGTTGTACGACCCTTTTTCTAGTTACATACTGTTGAAACTTACTAAAAAATTTGAAACTTTTTTTAGTATCCAGTAATTTTAAAACCAGTGTATTTTGAATTTATTTAAATCATAAAATTTCTTATTAAATATTTTAACTTACACATTTTTAATATGGAATAATCCAAAGTAGGTAATATTAATTCATTTTATTGCCTTTTTTTATGGTTTCTCGCATGATTTAATTATCAAATTAAATTATTGGAAATGAAAATATAATAAAAACTTTGAATATCTAAATGATACGGATAAAATTTCTAAATCAGGGAAAAATGTGAAAAACTTTACTGGGAAACCAGGAAATATAATGGAAGTTTTATATGATTTCTTTGTGGCTCCCCTGATAAAAGTATACAAACGAAACATTCATTTCAAATTTAAAAATATTCTCATAATTCTTTCGCGTATTCTTTTTTAATTATTAGCAATTTCCTATGTATGTTATAATAAAAAATATAGGGTAGAAGTACCATCTGTGGCAACTGCTCTATTTTTGGACGTCTAATACTTTATATTAATTAATGAAAGATTATTAGAAAATAATTCCATTGTAATAGTGTGATGAAAGTATTATCCAACATATTTGAAAAATTAATTATATCATTGCGTATTTTATAAGTTATTTTATTTAAAATATTTACGTGGTCAAAACTGGCGCTAAAGTGGCCAAAAACGGTACTTCTATTCTACATGAAGTTTTTCAAAATATGTTGAAAGAGAAAAACCAGTGATAAAATTTGATAAAATAGAGAAAAAAATTTTTTATTCAATTATCAAAAATCGAAAAAAAAATAGTAGCCATCGAGAACCCACGACCAGACTGACCTGAGAAGGTGTGGTTTGAGTAGTAGTTTACTATAAAAAATTTTGAAGAGAATCAAAATATGCACTGACTTTAAAAAATGCAATTTAAATTTTAAAAATCCAAAAACGTATTAAAACCCTTAAAATAATTTTTTTGTATTTTTTTTTTTTTCAAGTACATGGGTAAACGATAGTTTTTCATTTAATGAGTATTTTAATTTGAACCATTCCCTCAGAAGTTATCAGTAAAAAATCATAAAAAGAGCGGTTTCTCAAAAAATTCGATTTCTTTTGAAGCGGTGATCAAAAAAATTTCAACATCTCGGAAAAAAATTTTTTTGATAGGTACAAAAAAATAAAAAAAAATTGAGGAAATCTAAAATTGAAATTTTTCAAACCGTCCGATTTGGCGTGGAATACCCAATATATATACACATTCTCCACTGGACCTTACCCCGCCATTTTGTGTTTCAAAACATCATGGCGCCCGCAAAAACTTGTAGATAAAAGATCATTAGGTGATGGAAGAGGGCAAGTATGTATATGGCCTGTCTGAAATCATAGTGATTATAAGTGGAGGAAACCCTTATGGGTATGGGATAAAGTTGCGTCCCACCACTAATCCTATGCAATCTGAAGACCAATACAGGGAATTGGTACCACGGGGGGCCTTTTCAAGCCCACTGTGACCAAAGCCTCTTTATTTTCTGAGATGGGAGCAGTGTTTGGTCCAAAAGAGGTTGGACTCGTGGTGACTGTGGTTGGATACCACGCGCAATGAGGAATTCTTATATAATTCCTCCGGTTAACGTCCACTCCTAGTCGATTTTCGACTAAATTGTCGTCTGGGTGGTAAATGGGGACACCCTGCAACGCGTGTATGCCCAAGATGGTGCGGAAACGGCCTCCGGTCAGCGGAGGTGGACTTAGGTCCCGGTACATTAATTAATTATATATATACACAATATTGGCCATTAGATCTTGTCAGGGAGTATAGCATCGAAAAAAAAGAAATCTCTAAAAATCAAAATATGTATAACTAGTTTTCTACTAAATGTGAAAATATATGTATATTAATTAAATGTAAAATTATAAATATGTATTGTAAAATAAGTCACTGAAAAGAATACGGTCAGTATTTAAAAATTTGTAAAGAATTTTTGTGTGCATTTGAAAATATCTATAATTGAAAAGAACTAAATTAAAAAGTTAATAAAAAGTAATTTCTATAAATAAAGATGTACCTTCATATAAATTACTGTATAAAATTTAATTGCAATAAATAAAAACATAAATAATTAAAAAAAACTGTAATTATAAAGGTATAAAATCATTTTAATATATTCAAAATATTTTCTTTAATTGAATAAAAAAAGAAATCAAAGTATGTAATTCTAAAGAGCTCCAAAAAATTACTATAAAAAAACGAATTCTAAAAACAAACCATCGCATAACTAAACATGTGTACGAGAATATTATGTAAAAATAAACATCTCGATAAATAAAATATGTATAAAAAATTAACTGTTTCTAAACATCTCTATAAAATATAATATCAAATCAATAGCGGCTCAGGCAGACGTTCAGCACGCGCGTGCACGGAGGCTAGATATAAGGAGGACGCTCGCTATGGGTTTTTGTATAGTAAGTGTGTCTGATAAACTGAGGACAGATCATTTTCGTAAGTATGCCGCTAGGGCGACGCTGTGTTCGCTAATGTCATGTAAATGGCATCTATTTATTTATTATAGTGCTGTGTAATTATTTATTCGTTATTTGTTATCAGTTGAATAGTTGTTTCATAATTAAACATCGTGATAATTGTTCAAAAATGGTCAATCAGTGCGTAGTTAATGAATGTATAAGTGGTCAAGTAAGTGAGCGTAGTACAAATAAAAAAATAGGTCGTAGAAATACGTCGTTATTTACTGTGTCACAGGTAATATTAGGGTTACAAATAAGTTTCCGTCGTTTTTTAACACAAATTAAATATTCATTATAGAAGAACGGTAATATAAATTTATTTAAAATATTGCCCATCACTTGCAACCACTTTTTCCCATCTCTCAGGCAGCATTCGAATCCCACGTCTGAAGAACTCCTTGTCTTTTGAGGCTATCCACGAATCAACCCAATTTTTGGCATCCTCATAAGATGTGAACCGCTGCGCCGTCAGAGCATGTGCCATGGACCGGAACAGGTGATAATCGGACGGTGCAATGTCTGGTGAATACGGTGGGTGGGGTAACACTTCCCAATCAAGTGTTTCCAAGTACTTTTTCACGGGAGCCGCAACATGTGGACGAGCATTGTCATGCAGAAGAATAATTTTTTCGTGTCTAGAATAGTATTGAGGGCGTTTTTCCTTCAGAGCTCGGCTTAATCTCATCAATTGTGTTCGATAGAGGGCTCCAGTAATTGTTTCGCTCGGATTAAGCAACTCATAATACACTACACCTAGCTGATCCCACCAAATACACAGCATAAGTTTTTTTCCGTGAATATTCGGTTTTGCTGTTGATGTTGACGCGTGGCCAGGTAATCCCCATGATTTTCTTCTTTTTGGATTGTCATAATGTATCCACTTCTCATCACCAGTTATGATACGATGTAAAAAACCCTTTTTTTTTATGTCTAGCTAGCAGCATTTTACTTAAGCATAATCGGCGTTCAATATCTCTCGGCTTTAATTCGTACGGAACCCAATTTCCTTGTTTATGAATCATTCCTAATGATTTTAAACGATGTGAGACTGCTTGCTGAGTGATTTCTAATGTTAGAGCAAGTTTTTTTTGTGTTTGAGATGAATCTTCCTCCAATAATTACTCCAATTCTGCATCCTTGTAAATTTTTGGCCTTCCACTGCGATCTTTGTCTTCTACGTCGAAATCACCTTTTTTAAACTTTTGAAACCACTCTCGACACGTTCTCTCACTCAAAGCACCCTCGCCATATGCTTCTACGAGCAATTGATGCGCCTCAGCAGCAGATTTCTTAAAATTAAAGAAGTAAACTAATATTTCCCGCAAATGATGCTTACTTGGCTCAAATTTTGACATTTTCAACTTATAAAAATTATATTTTACCAATATAGAATCAATGATATTAATAGGTTATGTTGTTCTTGAATGTCCAAACTATTTTTTAAGCCGGTTATCATCTGCGAAAGCTAACCAAAACTCCGTGCCGCGCCATCTACAATAAAACGGCGGAAACTTATTTGTACTCCTTATATAACCTCAATTGATTAATAATAAATTATTAATTTAAGTATTTCAATTAATAAAAATCAGCAAAAAATAAAATTAGTTTGAATTTCGAGGACATAGGTAAATGTTTTAATTATAAATAAGTGAATTGATGATTGGAAAATAATTATTTTGAAAAAATGCACATGAGGATTTTTTATTTCTCTAAGTCTGCATTTTCTTATTTTTTATTTTGTTTAATTTTTTTTTTATCGTAAAATGAATTAATATTTGCTAAAGTCAAGTCATATGATAAAAGTAGATGTAATTACGTATTGTAAAAATTAGATTTTATTTTTCGTTGATCTCTAAAGCATATATCTACATGTTTTTATAATTAATTGCTATATTCATTATTTATTCTCATGCAGAAGCCTGATCTACTGAATTTATGGAGTTCTGCACTACAGTAAAAACTCGTGCCAAAAAACGTGATTAAAAAATTACAATATTTATTTTCGCTAGGCAGTTATTGCGTTTTTGGATTATCTAAAAATATGAGAAGCTAAAGCAAACGATGAGAAGCAACTCATTAAAAAAAAAGAAGAAAAAACAAAAACAGGATGACGAAATCGAAGGCAAATTTTTTTTTGCAATTACTCCGAGTACTCTGACAGGATTAAAAATCACACTGCAAGCTACTCTCGAGTTAGCAGAATTTTTAAAAGAAAAGCGCAACTATGATTATTTGATGACGTCACGTCTTAATCAAGATCAATTAGAAGTATGTATCAATGAAAATAAACCTATAAAATGGAGCTTGTATATTTTACTATTTTGTGAATATTTTAATGTTTTAACTCCAAATCTTTTTGAGAAATTTTTCGATATAATGCGGAATGTCTGTCGGTGTAACTATCATCCCGATACAATTCTTTTTGGGCAATTTTTCCGGTTATTATGCTCCTGTTCCTTAGTCAATCCTCCAAAAAGGTCCAATGTCACTGCTGTTGCGATTCTCCAATCTTTAATGCAATCAAAAGAATCATTAACTGCAGCCACTGCTTTGAAAAAAAATTGGCTTGATGACATAGACGCTATTGTTGAAAATGGTATTGTAAATAACGACAATTCACCTCATCAAGATATGAACGGAAATATTTCTGTTGCTAAAATACCTTTTGAGAGTATGCTGAACGATGACAGTGATGAGGAAACAGCATTCGGTATTCATTCTTTCATTAGAGAACCATTTGAAAATATTTTAAATGAAGACAGTGACGATGATATTGATGAGGATAAACATTTATGTCATGATAATAATTATCCATTTGTAAATTCATTCGCTGCTGAAGATTTAAATGGCAATACTGTAGTCAAAGAAAATAATGATGTCTGTGACGATCCACACTATGAGCATGATTATGATGTGGTTTCAACGAGTGACAGTGTAGTAGCTTATATTGCTCGATATGTTGCACGAAAATTTCAACGATTAACTTCGTGTTGTGATTATATCAACACATATGCGTTCTACAAATCCTTCTGAACGCGACAAAGTTATTGAACTTAGGAGTAATAGTGATTTAATTTTTCCCAGAGAAAATTTATTTAAATTGTTTAAAAGACTTGAGAATATTGTATTACAAGTGGTTGGTACTATCGAAACCATCAAAATTAATACTATGCACCAAATTTTAGAGAAAGTTGCTAAAGCAAAGTTCACCCATTTTAGGTTGTGAGGAACACAGAAAAGAGCTTATGGCTAAAATTTTAAACAACTTTATTGTAATGCGCGGGAACTTCTTAGTTAATTTAATAAATCGAACCTCAAATGAGCGAAAATTAATGACAAAAAAACACCACAAACATTTAAAATTATCTTGAAATATTATTAATAATTTATTTATATTATTTATTATCATTATAAATTTTATATTCTACTTCTAAGTTTCTAATCTTATAAAATATAAAACATTGAGTTAATAAATTAAATTTTTTCCATTTTTCACGTAATCATTCATTTCCTATTTTTTATTTTTTGTTTTTTTTTTCATTATTTTATCATTCAAAAAATTTACTAACATTTAATACAGTAACAGTCATATGGAATCATCGTATTTCGCGCAAAAATTTGAAAAACCTGATATTAGCAATACGAACGCGCTCTAGCGACAGAGTGCGGAAAATAATCTGTCCTTTAATTTTCGGGCGCTTGCAGTACACAGCGAGCGTCCTTCTTATATCTAGCCTCCGTGCGCGCGTGTCTCGGGCGATCACCGAAGTTAAGTAGCACCGAGCAGGATTACTACTTGGCTGGCTGACCGTTTAGCCACACGTCGGGTTCGAACGAAGGTCTCTGATCGTTAGGCGCGGAATGAAGATCCAGTGATCGGTAAAATGGGAATTGTATCGATCACTGGAGCTTCACCCAAACCGAAACTTACTGGCCAGGTTTTCTCTGTGGTTTTCCTAGCCACTGCACCTCCATTGCACAAAGGAGGTTGCAGGGCATCACCGTAATGATGCAGTACAGTATAAGCACAAGTCGGGCCACAGCCGCACAATGAAAAGCGGAAAAGAAGTAAAGCAGTTGCGATATAAAGGCATAAAGTATAAAAAGCCGTAATTGCGGCTATACACTAGAAAAACAATTAAAATTGAATGATAATATCAAATCAAATTTAATTATAGATATCATATTTTATAGAGATGTTCGAAAACAGTCAATTTTTTATAGATATTTTATTCATAGAGATGTTCATTTTACATAATTTTTTTATATGCATGTTCAGTTATTCAAATGTTTGTATTTAGAATTTTTTTTTCGTAGTAATTTTTTTTTGTTCTCTTAAAAATTACATACTTTCATTTATTCATGCAAAGAAAATATCTTCAATATATTTAAATGATTTTATACTTTTATAATTACAGTTTTTTTAAAATTATTTGTTTTTATTTATTGCAATTAAATTTTATACAGTAATTTATATTGAGGTGTATATTTTTGAGTATTTTAGTTAGTTTTTAGTGGAGTTAGTTTTAATAGTAGTTTAAATTGTTATTATTAATTAGATTTTATTATTTTAAGATTAATTATTTCTATAATTTTAGTTTTGTTTGATGTTATACGTTTTATTCAGCCTTGTGGTATGAGTGTGAAAGAGCGCGAAATAGAAGGAATCGAGTGCGAGAGAGAAAGAGTTACGCGTCTTGAATGCTAATCGGTCTCTTCTTTGCCCGCGTTCGCAACTCTCGTGAGGCTGTAATTATTCAATTAACACCATAGGAGAGACATCTATGGTTTCTGAGAGTAATTATTCAACAGCTCGGCGAAGGGTAACAACGATTGCCGCATCACGACTCCGTTCTTATAAATACCGCCGGATTTGAAATTCGAAACAGTTTACTTCAAACTTTAAATAGAATTTTGAGTGCAAGTTCTTGAGTGGATACTTAGCCATGTTTCCCCATCCTTCTGACAACATACCCGCGTTTGCTAAGATGTGTGTCAATAAGTTTGACGCAGATGTAAGTATCTTAGATTCATAATTAAATATTCGCTCTTGGGGTGTTCAAGATTTTCACGGTCTGTTTCGTAACAGGTCTTGCTGATGATGGGAGCTCTATTTGAATATTTCGAAGGCCATTTCCACCTCGCATTTGGATTGAGAGTTCTTTTGCGCCTGGAGTGAGTGATGGGAGAAAAATTGCCCATTGAACTATTGAATCTAAGGGCGTGGCTCTCGAATCGGTTGGTCGACGCTGGTCCGCGCAGTTAATCACCAACACCCTCAACTCCGGTTTTATCGAGGAGGTCTCGTACCACATTGTGCAAGTAGCCAATATAAAGATCAGATTATAAGTATGAAGGTTTATATACCATATAGAGGATTCGGGAGATAGGATTGGCCTAAAATTTCTTTTAGCGATATTTATATGTGTCTTTCCGGTTTTTTTTTTTTTTTTTTTCAGTGATATGAAACATCCGGGATGGGAAGCCAAGTGGCAGGCGGGACAGCTTCAACGCCCCAGTCAGCAATAGAAATTAAGGAATCATAGTAAAAAGAGACCGCGTGCTGACTAAGATTTTGCGCGTCTCTCTAGAAAGAAATTAAATTTGTACCTCTAAACTGTAAGTGAGGCGATTTAATAAAAACAAAAAAAAGACACTATCACGAGGTTTCGCATTTCAATATTATAGAACCCCCCTTTTTTTTTTTTTTAAATACAATTTTTATGATTTTCGAGAATAAAATTTTTCTCTTGGCTGTTAATTCAGCTTTAATTAATAAAATTTTTCTTTAATAGTTTGTTCAATGATTTATTTTTATAGTTTTATAAACAGGTATTTAATTTTAAGCTGTCAATTGTTTTTTACGCAGTGATTCCCATCAAGGTCAAGAACTTTTTATTGATTTTATTAGATTGACTTTATACGATAAGTATATACCTTTATTCTAGGGTGAAAAGTGTCTCTTATTTATTCGAAAAAAGCTTAAACCAATGGTATTTGTTATTCTCTCGTTGCACGCATGTATCTAAGTGAGAGGGTGACGCGATGTGTGTAGAGTGAGACAGATAGAGTACTAATCGGTCCCTTCTTTGCCCGTGTTCGCAACTCTCGCGACAGCGTAGCATCAATGAGATGTTAATTATCGACTATCGTAATGATCTTAATTTAGTAGATCTCAACCAGCAACTGGCGCCATCTTACAGTCGCCAATGGAACTACTCTCTTAAACAGCTTATTTCGTCCAGAACTTTAATGATACAATTTTTAACATTGGATAATCTGAATATTAAATGGTTTTTGATAATAGTAAAAGATGAAATTATCCTTAAATCAAAAATGAAGGTCATTTATAAGTATGCATAAGAATGCATGTAGAGGGATTTTTACAGGATTTTAGGATTATGATACCGGTATTTGCCGTGAACTAGCAATATCTTAAGTAAAAAGTTATTACAAATTTAGCATTCCGCTTAACATGATTTGTGGTTGAATTTTTCTTCATATATATAAATTTTTTTTCGCTGATTTAGGAAAGCCACGGTTATTTTAGTTTTTTTACTTATATAAGAAAAGATGATATTTAGATATTATGTTTTATTGTGTTGTTCTTATGACTAGCGGACGTTTGGTATAGTAAGGGGTAAGTTGGTTAACTTTTTATTAAAACCCATTTTCAATTTTTAAAAATACAGAGTTTGACAACCTACTATCTGGTTTTAATCCGTTTTCGTCTTATATTCTGAAATCCGGTAATTTCAGGATTTGTTATTGAAAATGTGTTTTAATTGCCAACCCGTTAAAATTGTCAATCTCGAATTGGATCCTTTACCGATATTACTGGAGGAGGTTCTGATCGAAGTACAAGCTCGTTGGTACTTGGATTCAGACCCGATCTTTTTGTTTGTTACCAATCAACATGAGATAGATTGGATCCATTCAGTAGCACCACAGTTGCCTCCACTGGGAGCTGGTGGTCGCATTCCTACGCTATTAGAGGTAACTACTTTTTGTTTTTATATAAAGAAATTTTTTTTTTTTTTTTTTTTTTTTGATTAATAGTATATAAACTCAGAGAAGGAAATTTCCTTTATTTGCCTAAATATTCTGTTAATTTATGGGTTTCAGTACATCATGACCAATTTACACTGGCATTTCACCGATAATTCTGTCGTTCGTGACAGTTATTTGTTGGATAGTTTGAGAGATATCCGCACCATTAGAGAAAACAGGAACAATCTGCGATTATTAAATTCGAATTTGAAAGATTCTTCTATCGCCTGGCTTTTTAAAAGGCGTTAATGGTTCATAATTTTGAAGGAATAAATTTTTGAATGGATTTTCAAAATGTTGTGGATTTATTTTAATAGTTTTAAGAGTTTACTCTCATTACGTTTTACTTTTTCATAAATTTTATTTCATTTACTTTAATAACTCTCTCACAGCTAGCGTGTCTTATTACTGCTGACTGAGCGTTTATGCGTAGAGTCGGGCATTCAGTCATCAGATTTGAAACTAGCACAATGTGTGTCTTTTGGTCAAAAGTACGACCTTGGAGATCCTATTTATTATTTTGTAAGATCCTACGCCGAATTTACTTATATTCGGACGATTTTTGCAATTTGGGATCACAGGATTCATATTTGTGATTGTTATTATTCGTGTGGTGTACGTAATAATCTGTTACACGTAAGTGTTGAAGTGTTAAGTCCGTATTAATCATGATTGTAACGTCAAACCCTGTTTGTTTGTCCAGTATTATTTAAGTCAAGGTTCTTTACCATGCTGTCCAGACTGATTAAAGCAAGAACTTTTCCGGGCATGGAATAAGCATCTTTGGAGGAAAAAGGACGAGGATTTGGATGACTGGATAGAGGACTGGGTGCCAATTTCGTGGCTATTTAAAGAAGATGGAGAAGATGAGCCGGAGGATGAAAAATTCAAGGAATTGGATTAAAAATGGTGCAATTTGGTCATCACCAGCGTTTGCTGGGTAACTCCAGAAATGTTATCAATTATTAAGTCACTCTTACCTGTCAGTTTTCTCTTTTCAATAAAGAGGAAATGAGCTTAAAGATCACGTGTTTCTTCTTTTTAGCCGACGAATGGTCTTCCTTTTAAATAAACGTATACATCTCGGATATGGTTAAATATGCGAGTGTATACAGGAGGAAAAATCTGCTCTTTTTTTTTATATTTTTTTTTCTTTTATTATTTTTATTACGGCGCATTTAATCGCCAGGTAAGTTAATTAAATTTATTAAGGAACGTGTGACTATTCTGAGGTGAGTAACATCCTGAGGTTCGTATTGACAGAAGATTCATTTTCTATTAATTGCATTCATTTTCTTGTTATTATAGGAGGTGGAATAGGAGTAATTAAAGATATTTTCGTGGGGTGATTTTAAAAGAAGACTTTTAATGGAAAAATGGTGTTCTGTCAGAAGCTTTGTCAACGGCAGTAAAAAATTTTTCGTCAGCGGCTGTTATTCGTATTCTGAGTTGCGCATGCGCTGCGAGAGGTAACCGCTATATATCTTAGTTAGATTTGGAAAGTAATTTCTTTAATTTTTAACAGAAATTTAACAATTTACCTGTTTTCTCAAACGTACAGGTGATTTAAATTTTTTTTTGTAATTTAAATGAAAATTTGAAATTTAGATACATAAATTTTTTTCGAACTTAATCTTATAAATTTAGGTCTTAAACATTTTCTTAATTAGAAATTTAGTGTTTTTTTTTTTATAATATGACGGTAAAATAGGAATCCTCTTTAAAAACGACTTAAAGTGTCTGTAGACGTTTAAGAAATTTTGAAAATATTTTGCAAAAGGTCCCGAAAATGAGGTTTTGGGTCGGGCTTTTAGTGATTCAGAGGAGGATTCCTGTTTTATCGGCGAATTTTAATTCAGATTATACATTATTCGGTTACGTAACAAATGATCCAAAGACATATGATCCGCGACATTTGATCCGACGACGTTTGATCCACACGACATTTGGTCTGCACGACATTATATCCACAGACAAATATACCTTAAGACAATTCATCCAAAGATAACTCATCCATGTGAATTAACAATAGATTACCAATAAACGTTATTAATAATAATAATAATAATAATATAAATAATCAAATGTTACTTCATCACAATAATTTTATGAAAATATTGATTCACATTTATTAACATTAATTAACACAAATGGTTTAATTATTAATGACAAAACATTTGATAATAATACTTATTTAATTGAGATCACAGTAACATATAATTTTTACCTTATCGTTAGATCCAATGTAAAGAAAAAATTGATTAATATTTATCAATATAAATTATATAGTAATTAATCATAAAATTATAGAATTGCAAAGTAAACAACATATGATTCTTAGTATTTATAGAATATCAATAATTATGTCATTGAAATCACAGAAGCGAAATTTTTTAAATATTTCAATTTATGCTTAGAATCATATAGTTCAACCATTTTTTTCAGCCGTTCATCTTTATCAGCATATATTTTACTACGTTTTGTGATGACATTTGCTCCAGTATTAATTTGCAATATATTTGTTTCCGTAATAACCTGTTCAGCTTTTATCACACGAATGAACGCACTGAAAATTTCATGATTGACATGGACTTTTTTATTAAACGAATGGTGCCAACCCTCAACACCGTTGTTCGAACGTAAATCATCTTCAATGACTACTTGATAGTAGTTCCACATGGTAATTGAGAATAATGGCTTCTTACGATTATTACCATTACGTCGACGTTTCAATGTACGACTAGTAACACATGTATACGTTAATAATTCAATTGCACAAATTAACATGTTTATGATTAGATGTGTGGGGCCTCTGGCGGGATATATTGTCACTTGGATCAATTGTCGTAAGGATAAATTGTCGGCAGATCAATTATCGACGGATCAAATGTCGCACGGATCAAATGTCGCGGATGTATTGTCGCGGATCATTTGTCGTCGGATCATCGGTCGCGTTACCACATTATTCATATCTGTTTAGGATGATTATATCGGAGCGTTGTAATCTGAGAGACGAAGGCCTCTCGTGATACGAGTTAGAGTTGTCGCCTTATTTGTTAAGAAGATGATACGAGTTGGAGTTGGTAGAGTTTCTTGGAGCTCGATGACCTCTGGTTGGTCCTTGATTTGAACGGACTTAGGTTTGGAGTCTGAGGTACGTCTGGTTGCTTTTACTGTCAAGTACCTCGCCTGGCTGCTTGTTTTTCCTGTAGGTAAAGTAGCGTTTCTTGCTTGAGCATATGCAGCATTTGAGGATGATTGGAACAACGAGGATGACACACAGGACAACTAAGGCAGACATGTTTCCCGCCGTCATCGTTCGATGAATATCGTCTTCTTGATCGTGTAACGATATTTCATACATTCGATTTTCTGTTTTTTCCAATCCTGCTGCCCAGGGTAGGAATTTGTCTACCGTTTTTAACGGGTCGATATTTTTCTTGAAGAGAAATCCGGATACTTTGGGCTCAGCTGTTAAATTTGTAGATAGTGCTTCCAAGGTTAAGTTTAACCTTGGCAAAGTGATATTCAGCTGAGTGAGCACTTCGTCTATGCTCTTAATTATCTATTTACTGTTTTTAATTTCGCATCTACCCTGGATATGGACCATTCCTGTCCTGTTGATGTAATATTTTTTTTCGACTGGATTTAAACACGTGAAAAATAATTTTTATTCTTTACAAGTCGAATACGCCCAAGAATTTGGTTGATTGAGTTTTATCCAAGTGGTTTTGCACTCTGGGATGATGCGGATGTTGCAGGCTCTTGAGATATCTTCAGTCGACTTTAAAAGCAGCTCCATTTCGCAGTCTACTTCTTCTTGAATCTCCGTGGACTGGAATGGAATATCGGGACGGCAAGATAAATTATCCCCGATAGCTTTGCATTTGTTAATATATTCAGAGTCCGCTAGGTAAAATCTTCTCAAACCTGGATATGTAACCAGGAACCTTTTTGATGGTAGTATTGTCAGCGTTTGAATTTCTCCATTCGAATTTTCTGGTTTCGGCAATGGTCTCATTTCATATGACAATAACGGAATCTTATGGAACAGGGGTAAGGTTGCTATGATAAGTAAGTAACCTTTCACCCTCGGTACCTTCACTGTCGACACTGACGACAAGGTCAAGATGTCCATTCTGTCGATTGGCTGAAGTGGATTCAGATCAGGATGCTTTCTCATGATGTCAGCGGTTGCTTTGTAAAGTTGCTCTGATGATATGGCTTGTGGAGAGCTGCCGGCCTTAGTTTCTTCTGTTATTGTTTCGGCTTCCCTCAGGACTCGAAGATGGTTACTGGCAATCTCCTGACGTTCGTCTCCCGGCATTGGGACTTTCATCACATATGCAAGTTTTTCCAGAGAATTCTTGGTTGAGTTCCTAAATGTTTGAGTAGCGTCTGCAAGGTTATTCAAGTTAAGTTGCATTTGCGCTTCACTCTGGAGGATGGTGTTAATTTCACTCTTAACGATGTGAGTGGCATTCTGTACTAGGCGCACCATTTCTGTGTTGTCTTGATACAGTTTGTTGATCTCTTTAGTAATATGTTCCTTGTCTTCTTAATCTATGGTTCCAAACAGTCCTCAGGAAATTGTGCTCACAAATCTGAACCACGGGGCTCGTTGATCGCGGTCCAATAATGGAGTTTTAGATTGTGTTTCCTCGAGGAGCTGGTTCAAGCGACTTTTAACTTGGTTTATTGCAGTTTGTACTCCGGTTATCAAGTCAATTTCCAAATAGTGCATGCAGGACCCTGCATCGATAACCTTAGCACGACCTAGCATGGTCGAGTGTAAATGGTCCCACTCGAAGGGATACATCTCAACCAACCCTCGGATGTCGATAGAGGAAATGATACCATTTTTCTTCTATCAGGTGAATCTTCTTATATGGGTCATACAATAGACCCGGGTTGTCCGTCAATGGCTGGATGGTCAAGACGTCCTTGGATTGACTCCCCTCGGTAATGGTGATCAGGAGCATCAATAATCGATTCATGATGTTAAGAGGTTTGTGGATCTGAAACAGAGAACTTTATGAAGGTTTAGCCTTATGGTCGAAAGCAAGTTTAGCTTTATTAGGGTTTACCAATTTACGGTTCCCTTTGTCGTTCAGGTAAATAAGACTCCCAAATTCGTTAATCTCGACAATTCCATAAGGCCCGGTATGAAAAACATCGAGTTTATTCTTTCTCTGACTTTTGACAATCTTTCCATACGATCAGCAAGATAATCGAAATAAGTCTCGATTCTGGAATAATCGGGGAATTGGGTTGGTAATCGAGCTCTTCGACCAAACATCAACTCGAATGGAGTGAATTTGGTGGAAGTATGCACATTGGTATTGTAACTCAACGCGGCAAGACCCACGTATCGATCCCAGTTCGGATACTTATCCGAGATTACTCTTACGAAGTCTATCAATGGTTGATGGCTCCTTTCTAAAGACCCATTTGACTGGGGGTAATAACCCGAAGTCGCCAATCTTTGAATTTTTAAAGCTTTTGCAAGTTGTTGTATTATTTTGGAGGTAAAAGAAGTACCTTTATCCGAGAGGATAACTCTCAGACATCCGTAATAGCATATATAGCGCTCGACAAGGGCTTCTGCCACTGTTGTCGATCGGATATCAGGTATTGGGATTGCGGTTACGGTTTTCGAAAAGTTATCCTGAATCGTCAGGATGTGGACATTTTCACTCCTAGCCATAGGAAGTAGTCTAACTGTGTCAATAGAGATTTTCTCGAAAGGCTCAAAGGGAGTGTCGGTTATCATCATTGGCTGTTTAGTTTTAATTCGCGTGAGTTTATTTTTCTGGGAATTTTCGCATTTTTGGATGAATTGATAGATCCTTCCCTTCATGCCGGGCAAGTAGAATCTCTCTCGAATTCGCCAATAAGTTTTTACAACACCTTTGTGGCCTGCAATTGGGCTACAGTGGTTTTCTTCGATGATTTTATCGCGTAACTCTTCGGTAGGAACTTCTATCTTTCCTTCACATAGTGTTACCTCGATAGGACAGTCGCCCAATTCTTGGATAAGATAAGGCTTCATATTTATATCATTGAAATCCTCCCCCTGTTTCGCTATACGGAACGTTTAAATCTCTTGTTTGAACATAGAAGCTCTTAAATTTCGTAATCCTTCGATTAAATTATTTAAGTCAATTTTTTCAAAATGATTTTTCTTAACAAAGACCGTAAAGATAAAGCACTGACCCAATTTTGTGATTAATACATCACCCATTTTTGGTTTAGCTGTCTTCAGGTTTTCTTGATTGATGAAAGTGAGGACTCTCAACAGACGTGAAACTGGTTTCGTTATCTCGCAATCCAGAGACAGGAAATGTACCATGTGGTCTCTCACATAGGTAATGCCATCTCTACTGTCTTTGAATTTGATGCGATTTTTAGGCAATTCCGGAGGTCTGTCAGATTCAGAACTCGAGGAAGACGAAACTTTCGATAGGAATAGCGTTGACCACTCAAATCTTCAGCTAAATCTGAGGAGGAAAGGTCAAAGACACGCCATGGAGGTTGGTTTGGGACTTTGGTTGGCAAATTATCATTCATCCTTGGCTCTTCTCCCAGTTGTTCGTCCACAGCTTCCGGTTGAGTCTCATGACGAGGATCAGATTCGTTTCCATTTGCCAATGGGGCATCCCCTTGTTGTTCATCAACAACATGAGGCTAGATATCCTGGCGAGGATTAGAATCATTTACTAGTTCGTTCCCGTCATCATGATCTCGGTGTATCTCTACTTGAATCACCGTAGGTTCGTCGGGCTGGCTTGCTTCTTATTGTTCTGATTGAAAAGATCTCTCTACTATGATCGTACAATCATTCGTAGAATCTCGATTTGGTGAACTGGCCTGCTGACTCTCGTTCAGCAAAGTCTTTTCGTTTCCTAGATTTTTACAGGCGGACGTTCCTTTTCGCTTGGGTGTTTCCACGTGTGCCATACTGGATGAAGCTGCAGGTATTTCTTCGATGTTCAGAGTTTGGCAAGTAGAAGGCCTCGCGATGATTGTCGAAGTTCTGTTGTCAGAATTTTCTGTATTTCTCTAGTAGAAGCTTTTTGTATGGTCATAATAATCGAGTCCTTTACACTTTCCTTGTGCAGCTATTAGCAACGTGTTTTTCCACATAGTTGTTGAAGGACTTGACCCTGCCGAGAGATATCTTTCGCGAATCTCATCAGCTCGCGGCGTCGTTGGTGTTGCTGGAGTTATTTCTACTTTGATCTCGGGTTCCGACCCGCTAGCTTCACTGGTGTCATCATATCCAGTTTCTTCGTTTTTACGGAGAAATTCTTCTTCTTCCATTTCTTCAGATTCTTCAGACTCGTTATCTTCTTCGAACTCGTGTGGGAGATAGCTAGTTCCGAAAAATTCTTAAACTTCCTTAGCCACCTGGGGACTCACAACGGGTAGGGGATTGAAATAATCCTCTGGGCGAATTGAGTCATCTTGTTCTTCATCTGAAGAATCGATTAGGCGTTGTTCCAGGGCTCTGTTGAAACGTTCGAACGATTTTTTCAAATCTTTGGACTCACACTTTATGCTCTTCAAGTGAAGATGCATAACTTACGAAATCATCGAGATAAATGAATATTTCAGTACCTTTTGAACCACTCAATGTGGAATCCATCATACGTTAAAAAATTGCTGGAGCACACTCAAGCCCAAAAGGCATACAGCAATATTCCCAATGACCGTCAGGGGTGGAGAACGCCGTTTTTTCAGCGTCTCTGGGGTCCATTGTTACTTGGTGGAACCCACTGGCAAGATCAAATACACTGAAGTATTTGACTCCGCCGAGTTGGTCTAAAATATCGATTATTAGTGTGGGGGGGGGGGGGGGGTAAGTATCCCCAATGGTTATCTTATCCAGATTTCGGAAATCGATAACCATTCTCCACTTTTTATTTTCTTGAGCGTCAGATTTCTTAGGAACTATCCACAAGGGAGAGTTATACGAAGATTTTGATTAGCGAATAATTCCTTGTTTAAGTAGATTATCTACTTGTTTCTTAATTTCATCGCGATGTTCTTGAGTTTGTACAATTCAAATTTAAATTTAAAATTGAAGGCGCTAATGGTTTAGTCCATTATCCAATTTAATTCCCATCATCCAATTTAATTACCAATTTAATAAGTGAAAACCTAAACATGCAAACCTTCTTAATAAGACAATTTATAGATAAATTGAGAAAAATATAAATAGCCCGAACTGGGAATCGAACCCAGAACATGTCGGTATCACGCCGAGTGCTCTAGCAGTTGAGCTATCTGGCACTATACTATATTCCGTTCAATTTAATCTATAACTAATTGAGCCACACCGTCCATCGTACGGTAATACACCAATTTAATAAGTGGGAAACCTAAACATGCAAACCTTCTCAATAAGACAATTTATAGATAAATTGAGAAAAATATAGATAGCCCGAACTGGGAATCGAACCCAGACCATGTCGGTATCGCGCCGAGTGCTCTACATGCATCGTAAATTCAACTAAAATTTTTTTCCGTGTAGTAATTACTTTTTATTTACTCTTTAATTTAGTACTTTTTAATTGTTACGTAAACTTGCAATAAATAATATGTTATTGTTATAATTATTATTATTCTGTGGCTACCAGCCGACACGAGTTTGAACCCGATTAAACCACTATTATTATTAGGTGGCTTACAGCCTACACTAATTTCAATTTTATCTAGAAAAATTATTTCTATTTGATTGGTTTACGTAAGCAAAATACTGCCCGTTTTTGCTCTGGTTTTTAAAACAATTGACAGGGATGGGCGACTTTAATTGAGGAATACGGAATTGAAACAATAGTTCAGGTTATTCACTTTCATTTATTATTAATTGATAAAAATTCACACGTGGAAATTATATGTATATATATAAAAAAAACCACACAATACTAATATTAATAAAACATAGATAACATGAATGAAATTTAGTCTGACTTACTCGTTTTTCGCCAATCGTGTTGGATGGTTTCTTTTCTATTTGTTCGTTTTTTTTTATTCAAAATATTTTAATTTTATTTTTAATTTCTTGCTTACTGATTTGTTTAAAATATTTAGATTTTATTTATTCTTACGTGTTTAATGGTTTATTTCAAATATTTAAATTTTATTTTAATTTTACTTGTTTACTGATTTATTTCAAATATTTAGATTTTATTATGTTCGAATTTAAACTATGTTACGCAAAATAAACTCTGACCAAAGTCAGGAACTGTGACTGTTCACAGTTGTATCTTCCGCAGGACTGATTTCCATTTTTTTTCAAATGGGAAACTAGTCCTTGAGGAAATCGGGGGAAGTGGGCGTCGTTTTCCCCGGAAGGAAAAACTAGGCCAATCGTGTTGCCCTTATTTTTTCCACTATCCTTTTGGATACTAATGTTTCGGGTGCGCACTTCCTTCACATGGGTTCTCCTTCGACGTCAGATATTGGGTCCGTTTTCCATCCCCTTTAGCTTATGACGTAATAGCTTAATGTTTAAATTTATTTATATTATTTAATTAATAAATTTTTTATATGATTTAATTTATTTATTTGTTTTCGAACTCTTTATATTGTTTTTTAAAATTATTTATTCGCTTTAAATTTGTCTTTAATTATTGTTAGATGAAATTTCCTATTTCTATTTTGTTCAAGTTTTATTCTAATGTTTTAATATTTTATTATTTTTTTAAACTGAATGTTACTATTTTATTCTACCTTTTTTTACTTTTTATTCTTAACGAAATTTCAAAATTATTAAATTTAATTATCTAACTAAGCTTTCACTTTCTTATTTATTTAAACATTAGTTAGTCTAGACACCTTAATTGACCCTTAAGTGTTTTTCAAATCAGAAAACACATTTAAAATACATTACAATCGTACAATTTACTCTAGGTCTTATTTTAAAGTGCAGTTTCAATAAGAAAGTTCGTCATTTAATGGTTTTTTTTTTTATAACTGTTTGTTTAGGCCTATCGGCATAAATGTAAATTTATACGAGTCGACCAAGAAATAATAATTTTTGGATTTGACTTAAAAATATTTAATATTCTAAAATATTTTTAAATTATGAATAATAATAAAAAAAAAAATACATGTCCGAACGATCGGACATAACATAATTATTAACATAGACATTAACATATATATTTTCAAATATACACAAAAATTATTTACAAATTTTTCGATAGTGACCATCTTTTAACTTCCTGCTAAGAAAATCGACGATTTTCCAAAAATTCGGGAAGTTTTCCCCGATTTTTGAAAATCAAGTTTTCATCATATGGTGAGCTTTGAAGGTGCGAGGATGCTATTCAAACATTTTCAGAGCGATGCATGTGAGCGTGTGTGTGTGTGTGTGTGTGTGTGTGTGTGCAGGTGCGTGTGCATGTGTGTATGTGTATGTGTGTGTGTGTGTTGTGTGTGTGCGTGTAAACCTCTCATATCTTTTTAATGAATGAACCGATTTAGATGTTTCTCGCGGCATTCAAAAGATTCCTTCTGAACTTAGATTTTCAGAAAATTTTAGATCATTCAATCAAATAGGCTCTGAGATATTTAAAAAATACGAAAAAAAAAAAAATTTTTTTTTTCGTTTTTTTTTGATATTTTAAAAACTGTCGGATTAATCAATTCCAAAATTTAATCAGCTCTAGAACTCAATAAAAGCATTCGATTGCTGCCAAGAACATCCAAATCAGATGATCCGTTCGAGAGATATCGTGGACGGAATAATAAATGTAAAATCTGTATCTGCTTTTTTCATTGAATAACATCATAATTACTGAACAACAGAACTCAAAACTAATATGTTCTTCTTTATGTAAGTCATTGGAAGTGACTGCTTAAAAATCATCATGGTCGCTCGTACTACGATATACTTACACGATATAGATACAACGTATCACGTAAATTGATTTTTGAGCTAATTATTGAACATACAATATTTATTAGGTGAAAATTTTTGTTATTGTATTGATAAGAGCGATGCCACGATAATTAGTCGGGTCTGATTTATCTCCTTTTTTGTGGATCATGGTCATCAGCACTTCCACCCAAGAGTTCGGGACCTGTTCGTCTTCCAGGACCATTATAATAGGGCTATGCTGTTACTCTGTTCGTCCTTATCAAGGGCACCACTGAAAGTAATAACGGCCTTCCAGAGCCGGATCTTAGATCGTCAGGGCCGGTGTAATTTTTGTTTAATTGTAAGAGTAGGAAGGATAATTTATAAATAAACTAGATTTATTTAATTAACACTTTTAACCTTACAAACCTCATTTTTAAACTACTTTTGACTAATTAATTTAATCTTATTACCTTATTAAACCTTACAAACCTTTTATAACACATAAGCTAACGTCAATTACCTTTGACGATTTTAAAACTTATTTTCGTCAACTACCTTTGACGATTTTCTAAACCTTAACAAACGTTAACTACCTTTGGCAAACTTTAACTACAATTTTAAAATCGCTTTACCTTCGCGAACCTTAATTAATATCACAATAATTTTCTCATTAAACCTGATCTATTACACATACACACTTACTCTTGTCCCCTGGACTTTATTTTAAACACACACTGATTTCAATATAATTTTTCTCGCCACTGTTTTACAATAAATACATTAATGAATTTAAAGAACTCAAATAATTATTAACTACTTTATTATTAACTCTAATTTTTCTGATTATTCATTAATTTCTTTTATTTTATCACTTAATTATTGAAGACTTCGTGTTCCATTACTTCATGACTATTTTCCCCTACATATCCGTTGACACAAAGTTCCACCGTCTGGTACTTTTCTATCACAGTAATTATTTCATCCTTATTTTATTTTTAGTAATGACGACAAATTTTAAATCGATTAATTTATTTTACTTTATTCAATTAATAAACTAATTTAATTTATTTAAATTAATTATAGACCAGTGGCCTTGACCGCGAGACTTTTAGGTACTTTATCAAGACAGTTTTTTTATTAATTTTATTTGAACTTTTATTTAATTTAATTATAATTAATTTATTTTTGATTAGCAATTATGACTAGACGCGATGATACCGGAAACACGACTATGTATGTTTCCTTACTGCATTTGCCCAATAAATTTCGTATTTGTTAAGAAAAACTGGCGTTAACGGCTGAATGGACCATGTTTCGCAAGCAGCTATAATATCCGAATTGTTTATAAGAGAGCTAGGTTCGAGGTTCAAAAAACCATGAAGGTTCCAGTGGGTTATTTTTTTTTTTTTTTTGTATTGTTCAGTTTTTTTGAGAAGTTATGTCCTATTTCCATTGACGTGTGAGATCAAGAGGGTGACGCGGGCGAATTATTTGTCAGAGGCATAAGTGAGTTCTTTGAATGGTTCCAGACATAGTTCAGATCATCAACTAGGACTTTATTTTCTTTCGTACTAGTTTTTTTACTCTCTTTAGCCTGTTGCTTTATAAATTGTCTAATTTGCCAGTCAATATTTCTTTCTCTAGTGGTGTGATCAGGCTCAATGAAAATTTTGGTGCTGAGTAATTTGTTTTTTTTTCTATTGGAATAGAGACTTTTAGACTGGTGTTTAGAAGATCTACAGTAACACGGTTGTGGTATTCCTTGACTATCATATTTGCACATCCACATTAAATTTGGAGCTTAAGAAGTGCTTGACTTCCGCAATATGATTGTTTGAAGAAAAAACAAGTCCAGCTATAGATATCTTGGTTTTTTTGTTTTCTTGTTCAAGGTAAACAACTTTATCAACGAGATACTCGATTTTATCCTTCCAAGCGCCATCAAAAACAGAATTACCATCTGAGGTCCCAGTAGATACCAACGCCTTTAACTTGTTAACTTGGCTTATTTTGACCGTATTTAATTTTAGTGCTTCAATGCGGTCACTAAGATCAGTCTTGTTGCCTTGGAGCTCGTTTTCGAGACTTGTAAGGCAATGTTGGATGTCAGCGGAAGCGGCTCGATCCCTGTTGAAATTTTGTTCTAATCTCACCGTAATGTCCACGTGCTTTTTTTCCTGGCCTGCCCTGAGCGCAGCGATTTCTGTGAGAATTTTATCCATGACTTCGATACGTACTTGCTCTGAGTTATTTGAGCTGACGGATTTGTTTGACTTTTTTAAAGCTCTTGGTGACTGTTAACAATCCTCCAATTGCGGATGGTCTTCAGGGTTTCTTTTTCTTTTGCTTTCAATGAAAACGGGAATTGAGGGACACGATGAGGATTTTGATATCGCAAGGCACTGCGAATTCTAGGATCTTCCTCTTCCCAACAATGAATTTGAAACTCTCCAGGATACTAAGTTGAGGTTTTTATCTACCTTGCCAGCAGTAATGGATTTTCGCGAAGTAGTGCCTGCCTTCGCCCGCAAGATGTCACTGGGAATCATTGCCAGAAGTAAGAGCAACGCGTGCAGTAAAAGAAAGATACAAAATCTACATAACTTTTTATTGCCAGTTGACAAAGACTACAAGCAAGACTGGTAGAGATAAAAACTCGCAGCACCAAAAATCTTGTTTGAATTCAAACCAGATGAATCACTGCAGAAATAGCTTACAAAACACTTAATTCATCTGTTAAAATGCAGACCAAAAGTATTGAAATTTACAGAGCAAAAAAAACACGTTATTTCACTCAAAGAGCTAGGTGGCGCCTCCCACATTAATTAATTTGCAGTACTTACTACCACCCTTGCACAACACTATTCCGCATGGTCGTTACGAAATATTTATAAAAAAAAAAAAAAAAAGTTGCGAAAATTAAAGATTCATCTTAAAAATTATGATATTACTTCATGCAATAGTCGGAGAACTGGTGACTCATTTCGATGAAGTGCTTGATCCACTTTGAAATTTTGCAGAGTAATACTTTTAGGATTTATAAATGATAAATCGTATTTTTGGCTGGTTGTTGCCAGAAAAACTGTTCAATTCATGATCAGTAGGGCCGGGAAGTTGGGGCACAACAATAAGATAAAAAAAAAAAATGAAATTCATGCAATCATAGAAAGCAAAGACGAAAAACGCAAACAAATTAACGTCCATCCATTCATGTTATAGCATATATAAGTGAAACATCAAAACAAAAAAAAAGTTAGCGCAAAAACACACAAAATTAGAGTAGCAAACTCTGAAAATTAAATAAAATGAATACGCATCACTCATGGTTGGAAATTTAAATTTTTAAAAAAATTGCATGTTTTTTTTCCAATATTTACAGTGATTTGATATTCTTCAGCACATATGTATAGAAGTTATAGGAGAAAATATACTCAACAAAAAAATACTGAGGTGTTTTTCACGCCAGTTTAGCCTAGACAAAGTGATGTGGTTCTTCTGGTTGAAAATTTTAATTTTTCTAGAAAATCTCAATTATTTATTCCAACTTTTTCAGGGGATTACTAATTTGTGGCGCATATGTGTAGAAGTTTGAAGGAAAATTATTCTCTACAAAAAAGGACTTATGTATTTTTCACGCCAGTCTAGCCTAGACAAAGTTATGCGGTAATTTTACTTCGGAATTTAAATGTTCATGAAAATTGCAATTTCTTTTTTCCTCCTCCTTTTTAGGGGATTCATATTTTGTGGCGCAAAGTTGTACAAGTTTCAGGGAAAAATATTTTCAAAAAACTAGTAATGAGGTGTTTTTCACGCCAGTCTATCCTAGACAGTTATGCGATACTTTTCTTTAGAAATTTAAATTTTCCGGAAAATTGCACTATTTTTCATCCTACTTCTTCAGGGGATTGATGTTTTGTGGTGTAAATATGTGAAAGCTTTATGAAAAAATGTTTTCTTCAAAAAAGTGCTAAGGTGTTTTTTTTTTTACACTAGTCTAATCTAGTGTTATGTCTAGGTAGCGGGTACCGATATGGACAATTATTATTATTTTTATTTTTGGCCCTAGTCTTTCGACCAATAGACCGGGATCAAACTGAGTAGTTATCTGAAAGGTTTGTTTTGAAATAAAAGATTTTAGATATACAAATTAAATTACTATATATTACACAATTGAAAATTTTGATGATTCGAATACAATAAAACTTAATATTATTTTATGAGAGTATTAGGTGGCTAGTCAGCCGACTAATTTACAATAAAATTCGTTTCAATAACAAGAGAGGACTATAGAATTTTGAATACAATACGACTTTTTGCGATATTTCCGTGTGTTGGAAATAATTTGTTATTTTGACATAAAATAAACTTAAAAATTACAGTACCTGAATTTGTGGAGACTGGATTATTGTATTTCACTGATTTCACTGATTCTAATTTACTAATCGCAGTTACAACTTGTTTTAGCGTTATGTTAATTCTTATAAATTATTTAATCACTAACTGAGACAATATTAATTTAAACACTAGTAAAATAATTAATAAAATTAAGTGTGAGGACACTTGTACAATAAAATAAAACTGAAGTGTGAGAACACTTGTAATAAATAAATAAAAACTAGTGCGGAACTAGTGAAAAACTAAAGTGTGAGGACACTTGTAAAAACTAGTACGGAACTAGTGTAAAATAAACTTAAGTGAAGACACTGTGACTTGAACTTCACTGCCTCAATAGAACTCCTGTCCTAGACTAGACTAACTAAGACTGATTGAGACTTATTGAGACTTAGGAGACCGATATTGAGACTGATTATTTTTGATTTTTCGGCCCTTTTTATGTGTTCCTATCGGATCCTACTTCGTATATTGTTTGAGGGAAAACTGTGCCCAATCGGAACACAGTTTCTATGGGTCCTTTCTCTCTCCCTATGATTTTCCGTTAGGGAAGTGGAAAAGACACACCCCGATGTGGGCCTACTTATGTGCGCATCCACACATACACTCACATGTACAATATATTATTTATTACAATACCTTAAATTAGTTATAATTATTCATTTGAATATTATTTGTTTTCATTTAAATTTATTTATTTAATTATAATTCATTTGAATATTATTTATTGAATAATATTCTTTAATTATTTATTTATTCAATTATTATTCATTTGAATATTATTTATTTAAATAAAAATTCCCTCATGTAGAATTATGCATTCAAGTATTATTTTACTTAATGACTATTTCGTCATTAAAATTTATTTTCGTCTATTCTTTTGCTAAATGACTATTTTGTCATTAAAACTATTTTGTCTGTTTATTTAATGATTCCGAAATGTTCGACGAAAATGCACTTAAAATGAAAGTAAGGCTTAAGATAGTGTAAAGATTACTCATTTATTTAAATAAAAAAAAAATTCATTTTAAAATTTATTTACTTCTTACCCATTTTAAGTACTCTTTTGTTGATAAATATTTTCGGTTATTCTAGAGGAAAGTACTTCCATATGGCCTTTGACCCCTGTAATTACTTGAGGGTCATTAAAACTACATTTAGATGTTTGCTACAACATTTTAATAGATGTTAGAACAACGAATCTTAATCTTTTAAAAGCATTTTTAAAAATACATTATATTTTATCTCTCTAAAGTTATTGAAGAAATAAAATTCGGTCGCCAGACGAAATTTAATTAAGTATATGATAAAATGCAAAATATAAAATTTAAGAATGAAAATATGATGTTCAGCATTTAGCTGGACGTAACACTAAATAAAGTTACGCTCCATTGTTTTGTCACAAAACTGAAATTATGATAAAGAAATTGGGTGTTTATTTATTATCTTTCATATTATTCTAAACCTTTTGATCAAAACAACAAGTTCCATATCGTAGTCGACTATTAATGCTACAACTGGTTTGCTTAATTCGAAGCCGTTTGATGTCAATCGACATATCAATGTTTCGTTTTGCTTTCTTTTTTTTTTAATATAATTTAGTTGATCATATCGATTACATTTTTGGTCAACTTCATTAATTCCATGAGAAATTTTTTGACAGCAGTGTTATTCAACTGCCGATTTCATCCAGTGTTACATACTGCAAAAGTCTCCTGTTTCGTTTACTTATTTTGATTGTTTTTATAATCGTTTCTGATCCCGGTCACAGCACCAATTTTACGAACTGAATAATTCTCAGTATTGATTTAAATATTCTTATTGTTTATTATATTCTAAATGTTCTTGCTGGGCCTTATTGGGGTGTCTGTAGACCCCTGATGGGGCCTGGTGGTTAATTATTTCATAATTCATTATTTTTTGCTATTTTAAAATATTTTGTTTCAGATGTCGAGTCCATATAATTATAATCTATAGTAACAGGAGAGATTATTGGTAGGAACCTCTAAAGAAACCCGAACTGCGGTTGAGTGTTCAGGGTTATAGAACAGGTCAAAACTCCTGATAAGCGCTCGTCCCTCAGTGGTAATAGTTTTATAGACAGGTCATGCCGTAGGTGAAAATATTGGGGTTCCAATCAGAACCGCAAAACAAGGTTTTATCTAATAATTAATGGAGTGTAAATAGCAGGCTAATAGATTGGAATTCAGCAGAGTAGTACACTGAGAAAAAAAAATTTATTTAGGTATCTGTGTGCTTCAGCGACCAGCAGTATCGATATTTTTGTTAACGATATCGATAATATTACTAATTTTTTCGAAAAATTAGAAATTAGCAAAAAAATATTGCGAATCTTTTACAAAAATCAGTAATTAGTCAGAAATTATTTCTGATTTTCCATTAAATTAAAAAATTAGCAAAAAAAATTACTAATTTTTTTAAAATAAATAATTAGCAAAATAATATGACTAATTTTTTTTCTGAAATTAGTAATTAGCTAGAAATTATTACTAATTTTTTCGGAAATAAATAATTAGCAAAATAATATGACTAATTTTTTTTCTAAAATAAGTAATTAGCTAGAAATTATTACTAATTTTCCATAAAATAAAATTAGTAGCAGAAAAAAAATTACTAATTTTTTCGAAAATAAGTAATTAGCAAAAGAATGTTACTAATTTTTATTTCAAATTAGTAATTAGCCAAAAAATATTGCAAAATATTCTGAAGAATTGATAATTCATAGAAAATATAACTGATTTTTCGAAAAATTAATGGTGAACAAAAAAAATATGACTGATTATTTCATAAAAATTTGCAATGAGTCAAAAAATATTATTGAATTTCTGAAAATATAAGTAATAATTATAAAACATGATTAAAAAATATAGAAATAACACATCGATAATTTTTGTCAGGAATGAGTGTGAGAAATGGACTCAGTATTTTTTATTTATTAGTTAAATAAGAATATATTTGATAATTACTGAAAATGAGCAAAATTTTGAATGCTATAATTATTCTCTACTTACATTAATTAAAAAGATTTATCGACTTAGATGGAAGAAATAATTCAATTTTTTTTTGTGTTAAAAAATGTATCGTTTTCTCTACTGAAAGTATTTTTTTTCTGATGATTGAGCAATTTCAGCATAAAAGTACATCAGTCATTTTTGATTCTGAATTCTATATTCTAGAATAATATTCTGTCTAAATTAATTAAAAAATTCAGCCGACAGATTTAAAAAATAAAAACTTTTTAGGTTTTTCGTTTCCCAAAACTTCATTTTCTATACTTAAATTATTTTTAACTTCCCGCTAAGAAAATTGTAAATTTTCGAAAATTCGGGAAGTTATTGTTTTCACCCCGATTTTCGAAAATCGAGTTTTCATCAGATGTCGACGTTTTGAGGTCCCAGGAAGCTATTCTGACTATTTTCAGAATGATGTCCGAGTGTGTGTGTGTGTGCGTGTGTGTATGTCTGTGTGTGTGTGTGTGTATGTGTAAACTCTTTGTAAATTCTTAACTAATAAACCGATATCGATGGATAAGGTGGCAAACGAAAGAACCTGTTGGGCATCAACTTTTATTAAAATTTTAGATCATTTGATCAAGTAGACTCGAAAATATTGGTGAATTACGAGAAAAAAAATTTGTTTTTTTAGTTTTTCATTACTTTCGCAGAAACTACTTATACGATCAACTTCAAAATCTAATCAGCTCTAGAACTTAACAAAACGCGTCGATTTCTGCCTCAACAATCAAAATCGGTTAATTCGTTCGCAAGATATCGTGGGAGAAAGAAACGCTAAAAAACGATTTTTCTCGAAAACAATGGCATCCTAAGTATTTTTGAGTTCAACATGCTCGAAAACAGCGGGAAGTTTTGGCGCTGGCCCGCATGGTCAACCAATAGACAGATTTTTTTTCCTCATTTCCCATTCCTAACAGAAATTATTGATATGCAATCTAGTCCGGTCAATTTAGACATTCGAAGTTACATAAAGTCCCAACAAGCTGAATTTCTGTGAAGTTGTTCAAAACATAATTATAAACAATGTCTAGAAGTTCCCCATCATTCCCCTGTAAGGAAAAAATTTAATTCAAGGTCAAAGGTAAAAAAAATGAGTTTTTCGCGATTTTCAGCAAAACGGTAAAATTTATCATAAAAGTATCTAAAACAAAAATTGTAGATCATACAATTATCTATAAAAAATGTAATAATACTTTTTTTCTTACGAGCCACCGTTTCTGAGATATAACGATTCAAAAAGTTATAAAAGTCGTTTTCGTCATAATATGCACACGTTTTCACGCCACCTATGAGGTAGTGTACTTAGCGCGTTTTTTTTAACGTGGTTTTCCCAGTAGGCCTACTCCACGGGTCAGTTGTGATCCTGTTTAATGTAAAACTATTGCAAAAAAACGGAAATTTTCAAAGATTGGGAAAGATAAAAGCGATGTAAATGAAAAAAAAATGTTGAAGTTTATTCGTCTTATTCGTAAGTTTCAAATTCTTGTTCTTCTTCTTGATCTTCTTCGTGTTCTTCTTCTTCATCTTCATTTTGGATGCAAGTAAATTGCGTCAAAAGCGATGTATCGCATGATACTTCGTCGGAGTCAAACGAATCCTCCATTGTTTGTGATTCAATATTAGAGCACGACCGACCTTGACAATTTGTGCATGCCAAAGAACAAGACAGTCCGACTTTTTTGCAACCACATTTAGCACTGCATCCCTTTTTGCAGTTGCAAAAAATAGTGTTCAGCAGTTTTCCGGCGCAGGTGGAAGTAAAGTTTGAACTGGCTCTAATATATTGTTGACCAACTTCCAACCCCAGTCTGTAGGGTCTAGCTGATAACCAAGCCACACTTGAACTTGGTAATATACTCGAAAAAGATGTTGGTGAGCAGCAACTGAGGTTGGAGGAAGACAAGCTAATTGAACTTGTTTTTTAATTTTAGTATTTTTAACGAAACATGCATATCGATGCTTATCTAAACAGGTAGTTTTTTTAGGAGCTCCGTACATAGAAAGAAGAAAGCGGATGCCGTTGGTAATAACTTCTTGTTGAGTTGAATTACTCTTTTTAAAAACTTCAGCACATTGAATTAAATCTTGTTTTTCAATTATTTTGACAACTGCTGTTTTACCCCTCCTTATTATAGCAGGTATAAGACCCTAGCCACGCACACAATAGAACAAGAAACAGATGTCTCGAAGTTACACTGGCTTAAAGATTAAGGGACTGGGTTTCATTTTACCTGATACTCTTGTAGTTAAAACTTATGTATATTTTATATTGTAAGTATAAGTTACAATGACCGATAGAAAAATATTTAAACATTTAATATATAATATATATATATATATATATATATATATATATATATATATATATATTGTGACGTTACATTGCCGAGGAGGTGGAGTTGGAGAGTGAGTAAGTGTGAGTCCGTGTGATAGAGAGAGAAAAAGTGAGTATGTGTGTGGATTAAGTATGGTAGGTATTGAGTTGAGAGTATGGAGTATATGTGTGTGGTAAGTTAAGTGTATTGAGAGTAAGAGTACGTGTACGGTACGTTGGTTGTTTTGGAGTGTCTGTGTGGTAGAGCGTGGATTTAACGAGGAATATCTAGCTGAGTCGCGGATAGTGGCCAAGATAACGTGCCTCCCGACCAGTGATGATGACTAGGCCTAGGCTTAGCCCTTGGGGTTGACGTGGTGATCACGGAGGTGCGACTGAGATGTCGCCGCCCCTTCGTGTTGGTACCCGGAGTTAGCAGGGGTACGTGTACGTTTATTTGGGGGGATGGCAGGCCTCGTTTGCGATGCTCGAGGAAGCCAAGAATTCTCTAACTTCGGATATCATGGGGAGTGACAGTACGGGAAGGCCTGTGAGTCCACGGCTTGTATGCTTGTGAAGGTAAGAAAATGGAGAAGCGAGAATGTGAGATTGAATGAGAAGGAGTGGAACGTGCGAATGAGAGTGGGAGATTATGGAGTAGCAGTTGTGCAAGTACCGTTGAGCAGGAGAGTCGCGATTCGGCGTCGCTCGAGTAATTTGAGTTTTGGTTTATTGAGTAATTTTATTGAGTAGAAATATGTGTACTTTAGTTGAATTTATCGAGTAATAAGTAAAATTAACGTTACAATATATATATATATATATATATACATATTATATAAGATATTACAACTCGATGTATATACGTGGCGTACTCATGCATATTATGACGATAACAAATTTTATAACTTTTTGAATCGTTATATCTCAGAAACGGTGGCTCGTAAGAAAAAAAGTATTGATACATTTTTTATAGATAATTTTACGATCTACAATTTTTGTTGAAGATACTTTTATGATAAATTTTACCGTTTTGCTGAAAATTGCGAAAAACTCATTTTTTTTTACCTTTGACCTTGAATTAAATTTTTTCCTTACAGGGGAATGATGGGGAACTTCTAGACATTGTTTATAATTATATTTAGAACAATTTCACTGAAATTCAGCTTGTTGGGACTTTATGTAACTTCACTCTCATTTTTTGGTCTAAATTGACCGGACTAATCTCTAGTTTGCAATCATATTTTATAATTATTACTAATATTTTCAGAAACTCAGCAATATTTTTGGACTTATTACTTATCTTTGTGGAACAATTAGTCATATTTTTTTGTTAATAATTAATTTTTCGAAAAATAAGTGATATTTTTAACAAATTATCGATTCTTCACAATATTTTGCAAAATTTTTTGGCTAATTACTAATTTAAAGTAAAAAGTAGTAATATTTAGTCTAATTATTAATTTTCAAGTAAAATTAGTGATATTTCCAGTTTAATTATTACTTTACGAAAAAAATTAGTGATATTTTTTTGCTAATTACTTATTTTCGAAAAAATTAGTAATTTTGTAATTTTATGAAAAATTCGTAATAATTTCTAGCTAATTACTAATTTTAGAAAAAAATTAGTAATATTTTTTTGCTAATTATTTATTTCCGAGACAATTAGTAATTTTTCAGATAATTTTTTAATTTAATAGAAAATTAGTAATAATTTCCGGATAATAACTTATTTTCTGGCAAATTTTTAATTTTCGAAGAAAATTATTAATATTAATTTGTTAATTCTTAATTTTTAAAAAAATTAGGTAATAGAAATAGGAAATTTTTTTTTTGTCGATCACTGATTTATTTATACCCTTTAAAATTATTAATTTTCAGTTAGCAATGATCATCTGATATGTAGAAAATTTATGATTGAATGGCGTGGAGCCTATTCTTTTATTCAATTTATTTATTTTGTAAGAACAAGATTATTATTTCCTTTGAAAATTATCTATTTATAACGAAAAATTTATAATTGAATATTCTTTCGGCTGAAGTTACTATGTATTGAACATTCTTTTGGTTAAAACTATTTCGTTATTCTTTCGGTTAGAATTGACTATTTATTAAATATTTTTTTCGTTTAAAATTATTCGTTCGAAAATTATTTATTTGAACTCATTTTCTTAATGGCTATTTTGTCATTAGAATCGTATTTGTGTATTTGTTCTATGATTCCGAAATTTTTTTACATAAAAGCACTTTAAGAAGCAAAAGTAAGGGATTAAGATTGTGTATTTTATTTATTTTATCTATAAAAAAAAGTGAGTCACTTTTAAAATTCATTCTAAAATTTAATTTTTCTTCTAAAATATTTTATGTGCGTTTTTGTTGATAAGTATTTGAAGCTGGCCTTTGGGCCTTTACTCTATGGTGACCAGAGGAGTCATTTAAACATCATTTAGGTGTTTGCTCTAACATTTCAATTAATGTCAAACAAACAACCTTGGCTTATTTTAAACGCATGCTCAAAACTATATTATGTTTTATCTGTATAAATCTGGTTGAATGTAAAATTTGGTCGGTCACTAAATTTTCACAAGAGGAATAAAATTGAATATAATAAAACAAAAAATATAAAGTTCAGTGCCTGAGCTGGACGTAACAGCCCCGCCGTTAGACGGAAACACGAGCTGATTCGAAAAGAATCGAGCAAGGGAGTGTGACGATAAAATTTTATTTTCAAAAGGTTCTAAACTTACGGAAGGTGCTGACACGCTATCTCTAACGAAGGCTCTTGTTCTGCTGATTTCCGTTGCTTGTTGATAGGTTGGTGTGTCGGCAGTGATTTCCGTAGCTGCTGATCAGGTCATGGCGGCTTTGTGGAATATCGGATAGATCTTGGGTGCTGGTGGTGCCAATTTGTCCTCCTTCTCAATCTTCTTGACTGGAACTTGTGGAGACACGTTCAGTTCGGCCTATCTCTGCCTACCTAGGTGTAACAGGTAGATTAGTGAGTCCCCGAAAACTTTCATTAGACACAATGACTTCCCGTAGATTGAGTACAGAGCATTTCTGTAGATTACGGTGTCTACAATTAGCTGGATCGTTCGAAGAAGCAAGGTGATCTCAATAATACCGACACACCATGTGCCGAATCCGGTGAACGCTGTCCAGGTTGTGGACCTTGCAATTTCGACCAGATGTTCCAAAATTTGATTGTTGAGGGCGTTGGTTACAGATGGTGACCATCGAGTATCTTTGATGAATTGCTGAATCATGGTCTCCATGGACCTTGGTATACATTTATACCAAGTAGAACCCATTTTACAAGTGAAGATTTGCAGGGCAACTCTATTGCGTAGTTGTTTATCACGTGTATCCTTGGGATCAAAAATTTTGTTTGATTGCCCCGTAACATGGACATACGATTATAACATCCGTCAGATTTCCGGATCTTGATTTCCACTGAAATGCGATATACGATGTAAATCACCTTTCCTACCACAACTGTCATGAATCCTGGGCGTTCCACCTACCTGAAGGCGAGCTCGTCTGGCTGGGTTGACGTGATAGAGAGCGTGTTCCTCAGCACCCTCTTTCCTAGTCTACATTTATTTTTTAGTACATCTAAGCACAAAGTCTGTAGTCCTTCGGCTGAAGAGAAGAGCCCGTATACATTTTATTGGCACCGGGTACACTCAACGGTTTCTTACGTATTTTAAGCCGAGGATCACGAAAATCGGGTCCGTTTTGTTCAAAAGTGGTGCGAACAATTGTTAATAGCAATTTAATTGTTTAAATCGGAATAACTCCCGAACGGTTGGTTTGTTGGGGCAGTGTAAAGGAAACAAAATGTTCAGAATAAAAAAAAAACACAAAAAAAGTATCATAGTGGTTTTTCGTATCTCAGATATTTTGCGAGATATGACCAAAAAACGAGCGACGCGCTCGGACCTCTGACTCTCGCACAAGCGGCTGCCTATGCGCGAGCCCTCTCTCGCGCCAAATCGCGTCAGATGCTTGATAGGCCGAAATTTTTCTAAGTTTTTTACACTAAAAATGAGAGAAAAAATAGAAAACAATCGATAAAATGTCGATACCATCAATCGACTGCATTTTTCCTGAAACGAATTTCTATTGTATCGTCCGGAGACGTTTTTTTTTTTTTTTTTGTTAACAAATGTTATAAACAAATGGATTTTTCCAAAGTCCAGATCGGATTTAAAAAATCAATAAAATGTCGATACCACCAATCGACTGCATTTTTCCTCGAACGAATTTCTATCTTCCGTCCAGAGACGTTTTTTTTTTTGTTAACAAATGGTGTAAACAAATGAGATTTTCCAGTCCAGATTGGATTCAAAAAATCCATAAAATGTCGATACAACCAAGATAGAAATTCGTTTCAGGATAAATGCAGTCAATTGGTGGTATCGACATTTTATCGATTTTTTGAATCCAATCTGGACTTTGGAAAATCCATTTGTTTATAACATTTGTTATCAAAAAAAAAAAAACGTCTCCGGACGATACGACAGAAATTCGTTTCAGGAAAAATGCAGTCGGGTTGTATCGACATTTTATCGATTTTTCGAATCCAATCTGGACTGAAAAATTTCGTTTGTTTATACCATTTGTTAACAAAAAAGAAAAAAAACGTCTCCGGACGATACGATAGAAATTCGTTTCAGGAAAAATGCAGTCGATTGGTGATATCGACATTTTATCGATTTTTTTATTCCAATCTGGACTTTGGAAAAATTTCATTTGTTTATACCATTTGTTAACAAAAAAAAAAAACGTCTCTGGACGATACGATAGAAATTCGTTTCAGTAAAAATGCAGTCGATTGGTGGTATCGACATTTTATCGATTTTTTTATTCCAATCTGTACTTTGGAAAAATCCATTTGTTTATAACATTTGTTAACAAAAAAAAAAAAAACGTCTCCGGACGATACAATAGAAATTCGTTTCAGGAAAAATGCAGTCGATTGATGGTATCGACATTTTATCGATTGTTTTCTATTTTTTCTCTCATTTTTAGTGTAAAAAACTTAGAAACATTTCGGCCTATCAAGCATCTGACGCGATTTGGCGCGAGAGAGGGCTCGCGCATAGGCAGCCGCTTGTGCGAGAGTCAGAGGTCCGAGCACGTCGCTCGTTTTTTGGTCATATCTCGCAAAATATCTGAGATACGAAAAACCACTATGATACTTTTTTTGTGTATTTTTTTCATTCTGAATATTTTGTTTTTTTTACACTGCCCCAACAAACCAGCCGTTCGGGAGTTATTCCGATTTAAACAATTAAATTGTTATTAACAATTGTTTGCACCACTTTTGAACAAAACGGACGCGATTTTCGTGATCCTCAGCTCAAAATACGTTAGAAACTGTTGAGTGTACCCGGTGCCAACAAAATGTATACGGGCTCTTCTTTTCAGCCGAAGGACTACTGTACCTGAGACCTTATATAGCGTTCAACAAATATAAATTTGCCGTTTACGTATAATATAATATCCAATTCATCTGGATTTGAACTTACTACGTTATTCTTTTCCAACCATCCCAAGTTCTTGTCATCGACAACAGACAATTCAGGATGTTTGGTTCTGGTTATTTTTATCCCGCGCAAGGTCTCAGCTCCCGCTATGTTCAACTAGAAACTGGTGTCTCTTAAATTCAATTAGTACACCGTTTTCTTGCCCGTCTTTATTTTAGTGATTACGCTATTACATAGTATAGAATCATTGAGATTTTTCCAACGTTTTTGTGGCCTGCCCCTTCTTCGAGCAAGGTCATCCCGTTTATTATAAGAAGTGTAAGCAATTTTTGTACTTAATTTATTAGAAGTGTTCGATACTTCCGTATTGAATTCATTAGAATTGTAAGGAAATTTTGTACAGAGTTTATAAGAAGTGTTAGGAACTTCTGTTCTTAATTTGGAAGTACTAGAAAATTCTGTGTTTAATTCAGAAGTGTTAGGAACTTCCGTGGTTGACTTAGAAGTGTTAGGAACTTCTGTGATTAATTTAGAAATGGTAGAAACATTTGTATTTGATCGAGAAGTGCTGGGAACTTTTGTGTTTAATTTAGAAGTGTCCCAACACTTCTGTGATTGATTTAAGGGAAGTGTTTTCTGACTCTTCTCTATCTCTCTCTCGCTCTCTCTGAGCGCGAGTTGCGACATGTAAAATTCTGACAGGGATTCTGGGCAACGCGTCGGTATTCAAGTTAATTTTCCCCGCACCCCTACTGAAATACATTGTTTCGTATTAGGTTCCGGACCGGAGGGTAGCTCTACACTCTCTAGTGTCGTGAGTATTTGTTCCGTGTAGCGAACAAAATTTACTCAAATTAATCACGTTATTATCGATTGAACCTACTATCTGACGGGTACCGGGCTTAGCTTTCGGATTTAATTCACAGTACTTAGCTGAGTGTCCCCTGCTTCTGCATAGCTTACATTCAACGTTGGCGTATGGGTTTTGAGTACTACTAATTTGTTGGCAATTCTTAGGTATATGCCCTTTTTTATAGCAAATTTGACACATAATTTGCTTGCAACTTTTGGAGAAATGACCAGAGTTATCTGCGGAGTTATTTTGAGTGCCTGCGGCAAAATTTACAGATTTACTGTACCGATTTTCCGTGTTTTGCTCGCGGCGTAACTTTCCCCGCGTTAAATTTTTTTTCAATTTTTATCGCGGCTGTCAGAGCCTCGACAACATTACGATACTTTGGCATCCGCTGGTCAATTCCGTCATTTAAATTTTGTGTAACGTAACCCAATATCACCGCGTCTATATTTGTTCTAAAATCTTCAAGTTGTTCGTCGGTTAACTCGGGATTTTCGTTTTCATTACATTCGAGAATTTCGCGTCCTTTTTTCTGTAACCGATTCACGAAATCTAACACGGCTGCTCCGTCATGCTGGTATATTTGGCCCGGTTTGCTCTGAAGTTGGAATAAGGATATCACTGGTACGTAAGCCCTTTTTAGGTTTGCAAATAAATCGGTCATGATTGCCGGAATTTCCAAATTAATTAAGGCTTTGACTTCCGCACTTAATTTATAACAGGGTGTCTGCTACTCTGGTCGTCCTTTTTCAGGGCGCCACTGGAAGTATTAAACGATCTTTCAGAACCGGTTCTTGATGTTCAGGGTCAGTGTAAATATCAATTGTAAGAGAAGGAAGAGGAAGGATAATTTTATAAATAAATTAGATTTATTTAATATAACAATTTCAACTTTTCTTTATTCTATAAATTTTTTAACTTATACCTTTTTACTTATAAATCTTTTAATTTTAATAAACCTTATGCCGTATAAACCTTATTCCTCATAAACTCTATAACCTTATAAACCTTATACCTTATGACCTTATGCAACCTTGTCAATTACCTTTGACGACTATAATTACTTAAACCTAACTAGCCAACTACCTTTGGCATTTCACACAGACACGCACTCAATTTTAATTTGCCAACTACCTTTGGACTTTTATTTTGAAATCATAATTTCATTTAAAATCGTTTTACCTGACGAATCTTTATTAATCATTACAATAATTTTATTTAAAGTCTGATCGCCTCGATCTATGCATGCGCACACTCACTCGATTCCCCGGGACTTTTATACACACTGAGTTTGAAATGGCCGTTCCCACCACGCTTTATAATAAATTAATTTATTAAAATTTTGAGAAATATTTATTATTAAATAATTAATTTTCCATCTATCTTCTCTCACTAATAAATTTAGTTTCAAAATTTACAATTAACCGTAATTTCAATAAGTAATAATCCGAGTTTTTGTCAGTAAATATCATCATCAGTATTACCCGATTCTCACTCAACCCAAAGTTCTGCCATCTTTATCTCTATTTATTTAACTTCTTTTCTTTTGATATTTAATACTACTTCTTGTTAATTAATTTACGGTGAATTATTGATTACTTTTATTTATTAATTCAACTATTAAGTAATTGATTTGCCTCGGACAATTAAACGGTTACTAAATTAACTGTTCATTTACTTATTTCTCAGTTATCATATTAATATATTTTACTTTGATTGTTATGAATTTAATTAATTGATTTATTTATTTTAATTACTTAATATTTTTACACGGATCAGAACACAAAATTTCTGGCTTGTGTTGTACACAATAGGCCTAAAAATTTCTACGACGCAATAATTCCGGGAGTAGCCCGATTAGTCCGGTTCTGTGTCTCGGTCCAGGTTCAACTTGCACTTATAACAATGCACCCACTCGTCCGGATTCGGCAACTTCCGGAAAATTTGGTAACTCCTACTTATAGCTAAGTGGAACTGACGGACAAGTCCCTACAATTACCACTTCTGACGACAAGTCGCGCTCTACCCCGGATAACCCTGGGGTAGTTATAGTTTTTATCGACGGCTCACATAAAAGGGAATAATAGAATTTTTAATACGGAAAATTCAAATTTTCCCTGTTACAAATTTAAATCCGTTAATTAATTTCACTAAATTTCCCTCAGCCTTGTCAGGTAATACAGATTTCGCCCCTTTACAACAATTCAGGAAATCCAATAATTCACTGGGATTTTCCTCAAATTTAGGCACGAACGAAAGGGCATCGTGAAGGGATATGTTTTGGTTTAGTGCCAAAGCCATGTCGTCAACAGTTTCTGATGTTGTATTTCCAAAACTTATAATTTACTATTAGGTCACGTGTGTTTTAACAATGTGGAGTAATTCATTTTTATTTTGTATTCATTATATAGTTCTCTCTGTACTTCCTCCTATTTCCGCTAGTATTAAATACGGTGTCCTGTTTTACGTAATCTTTTCGGCAAAGGTGAAAACCGTAGGTAAATCGGGACAGGTGATGCTAGTGCGATTTTTCGCACGTCCAGCATTAAGTGGAAAAAGGAACCAGAGCATGTGTTTCGCTATCCGGTAAGAATTAGGTGGTATAGTAGAGCAGCTTTTTTGCGCTTCCAGTATCGGATATGGAATAGGGCTTGAGGATACCTGTATTAGTACTTCCGAATTTTCCTATTCTTCTCAATAAAATAATCTCAGGTCCCTGTTCAAGCGCCAATTTGTTATGTCAAGAATTGACATAAATGATGATTTTTGTGGGTATTTGGCCCAATCCGAAGCCTATAGACCGGGAACCCCAGAGATCATTTATTAAGAAGGATAGGTTTATTTTTAAATTAATATAAAGATATTTAAATTTTATTTTCTAACTATATTGTCAACTCAACTACAAAATTGTTGAGGTCTGGAGATTATGTATCTAATAATAATATTGGAATTAAATCCTAATTTAAATAAATTTTAATTATAATCCAAAAATAGGTAGCTAGTCAGCCGACTCTAATTTACAACGAAAAAATTATGAAAATAAATTATTAGGTGGCTAGTCAGCCAACTCTAATCTACAATAGAACTGTTACGATAAAAAAAAAAGATTTCAGTAACTACAGAGGACTATAGAATTTGAATACAATACAATTTGGTACGATATTTCCGTGTGTTGGAAATGTTTCTGAATTTTAGCATAACATAAACTTAGAGATTACAGTACCTGAATTATTCTAGTTATTGGTAATTTGTTGATACACTGACTCTCATATATTATTCGCGATATACAATTTTATTTCATTGTTAAATTTTTATATTTATAAACAATCACTGAATGAACAAGATACTCGTAAAATAATCAATAAAACTTGAGTGTGAGGACACTGGTATAATAATTGATAAATTTAAGTCTGAGGACACTTGTACAAAAAATAAACTAGTGCGGAACTAGTGTAAAACTTAAGTGTGAGAACACTTGTATAAAAATAAACTAGTACGGAACTAGTGTAAAAACTGAAGTGTGAGTACACTAGAAAAAAAAAAAAAAAAAAAAAACTAGTGCAGAACTAGTGTAAAATAAATTTTGTGAAGACACTGTGACTTAAACTTCACTGTCTTAACGGTACTCCTGTCCTGGACTAGACTAATTATTTTAGATTTTACGGCCCTTTTTATGTGTTTTACTTTGTCCTATTTTGTCTATTGTTCGGGGAAGAACTGCATCCAATCGAAATGTAGTTTTCTTGGGTCCTTTCCTTTCCCGATGATTTTTCTTTCGGAGAACGGTAAGGGCACGCTTCAATGCGGCTCTGTGTGCGTGCGCAACCACACATACACCCACATGTACAATATTTAATTTATAACAATAATTTTCAATTTATTTATAATATTGTGTAAGTCTAAAATTTATTATATTTTAGCATTTCATGTTGATTTATTTATACCCTATTGCAGAATGGCCTATTCGTTTATTAATTTTTATAAATTGTATATAATTGAAAGTTACTATTTTTAGTTAGCAATTATCGTTTGATTTGTGCAAAATTATTATTGAATGGCGTTGAGCCTATTCTTTTATTTAATTTATTTATTTTGTAAGAACAAGATTATTATTTCCTTTGAAAATTGTCTATTTATAAAGAAAAATTTATGATTGAATATTCTTTTGGCTGAAGTTACTATTTATTGAACATTCTTTTGGTTAAAACTATTTCGTTGTTCTTTCAGTTAGAATTGATTATTTATTAAATATTCTTTTCGTTTAAAATTATTCGTTTAAAAATTATTTATTTGAATTCATCGTCTAAATGGCTATTTTGTCATTAAAATCTCATTTGTGTATTTGTTCTATGATTCCGAAATTTTTCTACAAAAGAGCACTTAAAAAAGAAAAAGTAAGGGATTAATCTTAAGATTGTGTATTTCATTTATTTTATCTATAAAAAAAAAGTGAGTCACTTTTAAAATTCATTCTAAAATTTAGTTTTTCTTCTAAAATATTTTATGTGCGTTTTTGTTGATAAGTATTTGCAGCTGGCCTTTGGGCCTTTACTCTATGGTGACCGGAGGAGTCACTAAAACTTCATTTAGGTGTTTGCTCTAACATTTCAATAAATGTCAAACAAACAACATCGGCTCATTTTAAAAGCATGCTCAAAACTACATCATGTTTTATCTGTATGAATTTGTTTGAATGTAAAATTTGGTCACGCACTAAATTTTTACAAGAGAAATAAAATTGAATATAATAAAACAAAAAATATAAAGTTCAGCGTCTGAGCTGGACGTAACAAATTAAAATAGTTTTTCGAATAATTCTAATTTTTGTGGGAGGTAAATAGCGTTCCGACACGAATCTACGAAAATATTACTTTTGATTACTTTACATACTATTCCTGATTAAACAAAACAATTTGTGACGATTAAATACGATTAAAAATTCAATCATCATTAATCGTCATATTTTTTCACATTTAATTGTCTCTTATCGTCAAAAGATAATTTATTATGTATCGATTAAAAATGTTTAATGACGATTGAAATTTAAAATCGTCAGGAATCGTCTTTACCCGGGAAAAAATGATCAGACCTGACCATGCATGTTTATGATCAGGCCTGAAATTAGACATGATCAGGCTTGATAATGTCTGTCCATGCCTGTTCATGTCTAAAGCGTTAAATACGCTTATACCTGATCATACCCCGATAGCAAAATGACGTCTTGATGAGTTCTGAATGAGTTCCTATTTATGATTCGGACGTCTCATCAACATCTTGAAGAAGTCTTTAAGCAGTTCTCAAGATGTCGAATGAACCACCTAGCGAACTCATTAAGACGTTTTTAAAAATGGTTAATTTTCCTGACCTCGCAAATAAGACTTCAGTATGACCTTACCATGACGTCTTAAGGAGCTACTAATTTTGACTCCATTTTGACTTAAAAAAAGTTAAAAAAACAATACATTAGGACGTCACAAAACTGACGGCTTATTTATGGAGTGTTGAAGATCTCTTAATTAGGAGTTCTTAACTCTCAACGGCCACACCTCACCCAGGCCATATAACGGCCACATGGGGTAGCTCCCTTTTTTTGAAAGTTTTTTGACCAATTGATTTAAAAGGTATAAGACCTCTAATTCCACTTTTTGTGAGCTTGACTAGTCACCCCATGTGGCCGTTGAGGATTGAAAATAACACCTTTAAGAAGCCATTATCAGACTTCTTGAGGACGCCTTCAAAAAGACGTCGTAAAGCAATCATTTTGAATTGAATGCTGTCTGGGTATCTGTTTATGTCTGAAGCGTCAAATACGCTTAGGCCTGATCATACCTGTTTCTGTATGTTTATGACTGATCCAGCCTGATATATGGGATTGAATTTAAAATCTTAGTTATAATTAAATATACCTAACTTAGTTATAATTGTGTATAGCTAACGTAGTTATGATCATGTATAACTCATATATAATTTCATATAACTATAAATGAATAATTAATAAATTACACTAAAAAAAATTATCGCAAGCTGCTAGCGATTATTTCACTAGCAGTAAGCGAATTTTTATTTAGCAGCTAGCGATTGAATATCGTTAGCTGCAAGCGATTATATCGCTAGTTGCTAACGATTCTTCGTTAGTAGCTAGCACGGTGTACTTTTCACTTGGTGTGAGTGTTATCTTCCACACCGTTCAGTGCTATAAGCTCAAAACTCACACATCATTCCATCGTACAGTAATTGGGTAATTTTTAACTATATCGAAGAAGGAAGGGAAGAGTGGCGAAATGGGCCCATAAAATTTTTGGGGCCTATTTTGCCCTCAAATATATCAAGGCACCCATAATTTTAGGGCCCATTTGACCCCCTTCCCCTCCCTTCTTCTATATAGTTAAAAATTTGTCACAATATTTAAATATCACGGCAGTCTCGCATTAGGTCGGTGAGCAACAGATGGCAGCACACGCTGCTCACACGTCTCATCCTATGCATGGTTATTATTATTATGTTATTTATATGTAAGATTTTGTTTTAATTACTGCGCTCATAATACTTAACTGATTCCTTGGGTATAAATTATGGCTGAATCAGGATATTTCACTGATTAATTCAAGCATATAATTGAATTTTTGTAGTGCTGGGAGAAATAATTGCGCATTTTATTTACAGTAAACTCTCTATGAAGTTTTGGTCTCGGGGGTAGGTACTATTCGAAGTAGATCTTAAATAGGCGTGGCTCATTTTTTATAAGCAAATGAATCTAAAGAATGATAACTCACCATTACACTGAAATAATGCCCGGTAAATTTAAATATTTGTTTTATATTGATAACTTAAAATTTGTAATATTAGGATAGTTACTCCGGCACACAAAAAAAATTAAGTAGAATATGCATTTGACCGGACCTACCTACGGGTACGTATTTTGGTCGGCTGAATCCGAATTCGAGGTCAGTTTGACCCCTACACCCTCAAAATTTCGCGAAAACTTCGAAAAACCGTAAAAGTGATGAAAATCGGCAGTTTTAATGATAAAAAAAAATTTTTGGAACTAAACTAAGCGTGATTTTCATGTATTTTGATTCGCTGAATATGAATCGAAACTTTATTAAGACCACGAGCCGTTTTAAATGTAAAAAAATCACACAAACCCTCCAAAATTTCGAAAAAAGTAAATTTTTTGGTTTTTTTACTCTCGTTTTTGACTTCTGACGACTTAATTGCTTGTGCCTGTAATCAGGGCACCTCCACGTAGTGACGGTGGGCAACAGAACCATCGGGCAGAGTCCCTGGGTTAACGGCGTGTGTGCCGTTATGGCAGGTACAAGTGATAAGTACTTTACGATGCAGGGAGTCGGAGCCCCAGTATCGGCGTCTGGTCAGGGTGAGAAAGCAGGCTCGGAGGCGTCGTCATCAAGCGACTGCAGCTCTTCAGAAGTGGGAAACTTGGCTACTGGAGAGTATACTATTACAAGAAGTAATTCTCATCTGTGTAATAAAAGTCCTGATTCATTTTGTTACATTTGTGGAGAATACAATTTGGAAAGGAATCGAAGATCGTTATCTGATAAGATCAAACAAATTTATGAAGAATGTTTTGGTCTCCAAATTACTAATTTTGATTCAGCATGGGTTCCACATACGATTTGTAGTCGATGTAACATGATGTTAATCCGGTGGGAAAAAAACAAGAAACAGGACAACTTGAAATTCACAATACCAATGATATGGTCTTTACCAACTGGTTTACAGAATTGTTATTTCTGTATTACAGATACTTCCGGGTTCACCTGGAATACAAAAAAGAAAATTTTATACGCCAATGTTTCATCAGCTATTTAGCCACAAAAAATAGAAGTTGGCAAAGAAGTTAATACGGTTGAAGAAATGGATGTAGAAGAAGACGATACACTAGTTGAAGAAAGTTCGGAAGAAGAACATTCAGAAGATGAAGAGTACTTACCTGGCGGAAAAACAAAAGACCCTGAAACGTTTAGCCGAGAAGAACTTAATGATCTGGTTCGAGACTCGGCTTTACCGAAAGATGGAGCTGAATTACTTGCGTCAAGGTTGAAAGAAAAACATTTATTGGCTAAAGGTGTATCAGTGACATTCTATCGAGATAAGGAAAAAAAATTCCGGAAATATTTTATGAACGACGATCAAAATTCGGTGGTATACTGTTTAGATGTTAAAGCTTTAGTTGATGAATTGAAACCGAACACGTATAAGGACGATGAGTGGAAACTTTTTATCGATTCATCGAAACGAAGTCTTAAAGCTGTTTTGCTTCATATTGGGAATGAATTTGCGCCGATTCCAATAGCTCATTCGACAAAACTGAAAGAAACTTATGAAAATTTACAGATTATATTGGGAAAAATAAAATATTCAGAGCATAACTGGAAAATTTGTGGAGATCTCAAAATCGCAACACTTCTTTTAGGTCAGCAATCGGGATTCACCAAATATTCCTGCTATTTATGTTTGTTTGATAGCAGAGACCGCAAAAATCACTATGTCAAAAAAGATTGGCCATCAAGATCTGCATTGAATCCAGGTTCCCATAATGTTATACGACGACCCTTAATTCAGCCTTCCAAATATTTGCTGCCACCACTACATATCAAGTTGGGACTCATAAAACAGTACGTAAAAGCTCTGAATAAAGATGGTGATTGTTCTGCATACTTGATAGAAAAGTTCCCTGCAATAAGTGATGCGAAATTGAAAGAGGGAATTTTTGATGAACCCCAAATACGATCTTTATTTCAGGATGCAAATTTTAAAGAAGCAATGAACGACACAGAAAAAGCAGCTTGGGTAAGCTTCAAAAATGTTTCACAAAACTTTTTGAGAAATAACAGAAGTGAGGATTACACTTTTTAGATTATCATCTTGACCACTTCCCTGACAATTGTGGAGACTATAGTGAAGAACAGGGAGAACGTTTTCACTAAGACATCAGTGAAATGGAGAGTAGATACCGAGGAAATTGGAGTGTTAACATAATGGCAGATTTTTGTTGGATGTTAAAAAGAGAAGTACCTGAAGAAAATCGTAAACGAAAGAGGGATCCACTACGAAGATCATTTGAGGATAAAAGAGAGCGATACAAACGAAGGAAATTTTAGGATTCGTAAAAATCATTTCTTTCTATCTTTTTATGTCTTGTGTATTTCACAGATTTCTAGTTATTAGATATATCTACGTTATAACGTTCGCTTCTATTTCACACGTCCCACGGCAGAGTGTGGGTAGTGCTCAATAGCCGTTATGGCCCTTCGTTGGTGAAAAACTGAAAATAAAAATAATAACAACACAAAGTGCCTTGGGAGACGACCAAAATCTCCACTGGACCCATAGCTCTGCTAAGGCTGGGTTAGAAATCCTAGTTGGGCGCCAGTTCGTGTGCCCCACGAACAAATTCAAATAAAAATAAATACCACCGAGAATAATAAAAAAATGAAAATAAATGCAATACAGGATAGCAATTTCAGAGTTAGGAATAGGAAAGCAAGAAAAAGATAGCAGTAATTAAAATAATAAATTTAAATTAATACCAGGTTGCTGACCATTTGCATTCAATTTTTAATTCCAAAATAATAATAACCCAACAAAACACAAATAGGATTATTTACAGTACTATCACTCGCATGTGATATGTACGAATCCCGAAAACAAAATAATAATATATTACACACACACACGTAATATTTATAAATCCTTGTAAGTAGTAATAATCACGAAATAATAATTCGGTATTTATAAATAATTGTCGCAAAATAATAATATAATATTTGTAAATAATAATCGCAAAAATAATATGATATTATTTGTAAATAGTAACCGCAGAGTAATAATTTAGTAATTATAAATAATAATCGCACAATACTAATATAGTACTTGTAAATAATAATTTGCACAATAATATTATATTACTTGTAAATAATAATTGCAAATTAATAATTTACTACTTGTAAATAATAATCGCACAATACTAATACAGTACTTGTAAATAATAATTGCAAATTAATAATTTACTACTTGTAAATAATAATCGTACAATAATAATACAGCACTTGTAAATAATAATCACACAATAATATTTTAGTACTTGTAAACAATAATCACAAAACAAGAATAATTCAGTGCTTGTAAGTAATAATAATTATAACTCCGTCGCACTCGACGCTCAGTGCGAGTAAAGAGATAGAAGTCGTGGAATCGGTCAGCAATTATATCCACCGCACCGTTCCCGTGTATAACAAACTAATACTAATACTATTAATAATACTCAAGTATTATAAGCAACCATTAAATAATTCAACTATTGAACTTATTATTTAACCAATAAATAATAATAATAATAATGACTGTAATTATCGCATTGATATTTTGAGCTGAATAATTACACACTTCATCATATACTTATGAAAATTAATTATACTCAGAATCGACCATCTCTCTTACTTTTATGCGAAAGACAAATGGCCATCAACGCGGGAACAAAATTACACGCCGATGTATTAGCCAAAAAGTACTTACAGTTTACGTAATTAATCAACTCCCTTGGTTGCACGTTAATACGGTAAATGTATTTTCCTTTATGCTTTTTGCCAAAAGACTCGAATCATGCTAATGGATTTATATTATCTACTCAAAATACCAAATGGCGTCAAATTTATAATTATACAAATGCAACAGAAGCCCACACGCTACTCTTACAGAGACTAACCCACGTCTGACCATGACAGTACGTGAATCTCATGCCGGCACCTAGGCCGGCGACATTTTGTCATATATCTCACTTCAACCAATGGAGATATATAACTGTCGTATGTTATTGTTTACATTACTACCAACATGGTACATAACTTTGGCCGTGTAATTTATCCAGTTCCCGACGCTAAATGACCAATTGTCCCTTTCATAATTAATTATTAATATTATTTACAAATAAATCAATCAATGATTTATTCACCAAACTAGTAGATTTATTTATAATAAATAAATTTACCAATGCCAACTGTTGCGTTGACGTGCAGGCGTCAATCCATAATAATAATCACAAGCACATGAATCAAATGCGCAATTATTTCTCCCAGCGTTACAAAAATCCAAACATATGCTCAAATTAAGCAGTGAAATCTCCTGATTCAAATACAATTTATACCTAAGAAATCAATAAAGTATTATTAACGCAATAATTAAAACTAAAGCATATATATAAACGAAATAATTATAATAACAAAATATCGGATGAGACGTGTGAGCAGCGTGTGCTGCCCTCTGTTGCCCACCGACCTGATGCGAGACTGCCGCGATATTAAAATATCGTGACAACGTTATAGAGTATTTATTTTAGGCATTAAATCATGTTCAATCAATTTTTTTTCTGTTATGAATGGTAATTTTTACAATTTTTTCGAATTTTTCCAGCTTTAGAGGGTGAATAGACTAAAAAAATTAAGATGCGAATTGAAGACATGAAAAGATATAAAATTTTTTCTGAATTGGACCAGAAAAAGTTTTTTTATTATGAAAACTATATTTTTTCGGAATTTTCCAGGGTTTGTATGATTTTTTTTTATTTAAAATGGCTCTTGGTCTCAATGAAGTTTTGATTCATATTCAGCGGATCGAAATACATAAAAATCACGCTTAGTTTAGTTCCAAAAAATTTTTTTATCATTAAAACTGCCGATTTTCATCAGTTTTACGGTTTTTCGAAGTTTTCTCGAAATTTTAGGGGTGTAGGGGTCAAACTGACCTCGAATTCGGATTCAGCGGACCAAAATACGTACCCGTAAGTAGGTCCGGTCAAATGCACATTCTACTTAATTTTTTTTGTGTGCCGGTGTTATAGATAAAAAATGGCCCCATATAATTAATTGTAATTATGTATAACTATATACAATTATATATAGATATGTATAACTATATACAATTATATATAAATATGTATAACTATATACAGTTATATATAATTATTTCTATGAAAATAAAAAATTCGGGCGTGTGCAGGATTGAAACTGCAGACCTCGCACTTGAAAGGTTAACCCGCTATCCGTTGACCTAAGAGATTGACTTGAAAAGTAAGTTTTGTATGAACTTTATGGAATAAATATTTTATACGTGATAAATTCTTGGTCGACAAAATTTTATAACTAATTTATTAATTATCGATTTATAGTCATATAAATATATATATATATTTTTTTTTTTATTGTAATCGTTTGAGAATTATTCTATAACAATGTGATTTTTGCCTTTATGTCGCAACTGCTTTCTTTTTCCGCTTTCATTGTGCGGCTGTGGCCCGACTTGTACTCATACTGTACTTGTACCATTACGGTGATACCCTACCCCCCACCTAGGTTGTAGGAGTATAGGGGCAAGGAAAACCACAGTGAAAACCTTTGCCAGTACAGTTCGGTTTGGGTGAGGCTCTAGTGATCGACAAAATTCCCATTTTACCGGTCACTAGATCCTCATCCCGTGCCTAACGCTCAGAGACCTCCGATCGAGCTCAACACGTGGCTAAGCGGTCACCCAGCCAAGCAGCAATCCTGCTCGATGCTGCTTAACTTGGGTGATCGCCCGAGCCACACGAGAACCGCTCGGCTGCCTCTGGCGACTTCATATAAATATATATAAGTTATATATAATCATAACTACGTTAGCTATATATGAGGGTGTCCGTTATTTACCAACTCGATTATTTTTTTAGCAGCGCCCACTAAATTTTTCGTTTATGACCAAAAAAAAATTATCAGACTCATATAAGCCTTTAATATTCATATTAAACTGTGCCGCAAAGACAATACATTTCCCATTTAAATAACATGAGGTTTTGGCGCGTTTAACATTTAATTTTGTTTCTCTTAAGCAAGTTAATATACAAAGAAAAGAGATACATATCTTTGTAAGAAATTAAACGCTCTAGAAAAAAGGGCTCTTATGATTTTTTGATAAATTTACCGGTTTGAAAGTTATATTAAAGGTTGAAGTTAAACTTATAGTCATTCATTTGATTTTTTTATTTTGATCGCAAAATTATCATTATTAAAATAAACGTGAATTGTTTATTGTAAATAATATTCAATTTTAACTGTTCTATCGAAGAAATTACTGTCAAAAATTCAGATAACTGAATAATAATGTGACTGACGAATTGAGTTCAAAATTTTGAAATTTATCGGAAACAATATAACAGATTAAATAAACTTTTTGCATACTGCTCATATGAAGTCACCGATACTCGAAAAAAATCTACGATCGACCGAGGTTCGGCTACCAATGCTCGGTCAAGAGTCGGTGCGCTATCATCAACCTATCGCTGGCACACCATCGGTCACCCTACTATATTGATAACAATGAGATACAATCATTAGCCGTTTCTTGGTTGATGATATGATAATTTCTCTTTTGCGCATGCGCACTAAATATCAAATTAGCTATTTATAAACATTATTTACCTGTGTATACTTTTCATTAGACAGAAGCTATCCTTACTGAATATAACAGAAAATAAATGTATCGTTTTTATTAAAAAAAATTTTTGTAGTTTATAAAATCATGTCTGACGGTGTAAAAAAACATCGGGCATTAACAAAGTAAATGGATGATAGATCCCAACCGTCTAATACACCCTCACTGTTAATTGTTAATGATCACATCACACATAATCGTGATCATGATGATTTACACAGTAAAACAATTGTAAATAATGTGGTAAATAACTAAATGAATTATAGTGTATTTAATAGTAATAATGAAAGTGATGAGAATAGTTTTAGTGATAGTGTACACTGAGAAATTGTTTACACTGACAAATAATTTGGCTTTGTTAAATTCTGTTAAACTAAAACTTATTTGGGACAACTGAATTTTATTACGTCAACCTTATCTATTTCGTCATTTTTAACAAATGTTTAAATAGACGATTTGGTTGAGATTAATATTACTCTCTCTAACATCATAAGATCGTTTGATCAAGTTATGAAAATATTTATTTAATGGAAAACCAAACTATTTTATAGTGCCAACAAATCCAAATATTGAAGCAAAATATTATTATATTAACTCTAATAAATATTACTTAGACACAAAAAAATATATTCATTTAGAATAAATATATAAATTTGGTCGAGGTTAATAAATATATATTTGAACCTAATGATTATTGATTTAAGAAGTTATGGTTCCAGGCAGCAGCAGCGGGAGTAGTGCGGTGCTTGCCACTAGATCGCGCCCACCAGTTGTAGTGTCCCTGGTGAGAAATGTATTTCAGAATTATGATATTCCCTTGAAGCATTTATGGAACGGGTTACCTGCTGTAAATCAGCAGAGTCACGATAACTCATTTTTGATAGTAATATAGGAATATTCTGTTTTACACTATGACATTAATGTTTGATATTAATGTTTCCCTGAACATTTTTGTCATAGTATTAAAAAAAGGCCATTGGGCAGCCGAAATGGAAGTAGATTTCTTATTATTTGATTATTTCAACCTTTCAAATAATTATTAATAACAAAATAAATTTTTTTTGATATGCTCAGAAATTCGCAAGGATATAGAGCAAAAAAAAAATTGTCAAAAAATCTAGAGTTAAATGCAAATAATATAAGAATTGAAATTATAAAATTAAAAAAATTATCGGAATGGTACGTTGAATAACGAATATTGAATTTAAAGAGAATCAAATTATTTACGAAAAAGTATTCTGTGTTTTTACTATAGGATTAATAAGTAGTGTAATGATGAGAATTCTGGGACAGCAGCACTTGTAGGTACCTGCAGTACGGACCGAGCAGATAGCGACTGCCCACCCTATTTTACCGTTTATTTGCTCTTTTTTACCGGCTGTTTTACTGGCAGTCAGTATCGGCGCGGTCGATGTGCCCTGTTTTATCGACGTTTTTGGCCATTTTGTGCTTATTCGAGGCCATTTTATGCACATCGAAAAAATTGTAATGCTGAAAATAGTATTTGTGAAAATAAAAGTATCAAATACAGACAGTATATGGAAAAATATGTCGCGTCACCGAGAAAAAAGGGGAAACGATTACCCAATTACAAAATAGCACCTCGAGCAGGACTAAAGATTGACTATGTCTGTTGGGATGACCCCAATGAAATCGTTGATCGGCTTAGACTGTTGATGACATCACAAGCAGCCGGGAATACTAGCCATTCCAATGAAATCATTTCCATTGTCGAAGAACTTCGTGAAGCAGAAATTATTTACTAATAGGCATGCAACAATCAATACCAATCATTTGTAATTCTAACTTTCAAGCCATGAGTATTGATGTTATAGGACGTCAGTCTGAAACTAAGTCATCTAAAACTGGCCGTCGTGGACCTCCAGGTCCAGGATTTAAAATTACAGACGACGGTCAGTTTGATATAGACAACAAACGGTTGTGTAATATTGCAGATCCTGAAAACTCTAGTGATGCGATTTCTCTGAGAAGTGCAGAAAACATTATTCAACATGAAGTTCAATCATTAAATGAAGGAAGCTTGCTGATGCGACAAGATATTGATATAATTATTCATGGTTTAGAAGCGAAATTTGATAATTACAGAAAAAATCAACGAATAGAGAACGAAAACACAATTGAAGTCATTTCAAAGCTTGAAACGAAAGTGAAAACATTAGAAAAAAAAATAAGCGATCTTACAAAACAAAATTTAGACTTATTAAAACGTCTCAAAGCACAAAAAAAGCTAATTACTCTCAATTCAACATAACTTACAAATGCAGTCAACAATAAAAGAAGCAGTGGCTCATGAACTGCATGTTAAAACACGGAGAAATTATTCTCGACGTCATGTTGATATCCGTGAACTTGATGAAACTTGGCAATCGGATTTGGTTGATATGACTGCGTATGCTTCATCCAACAAACAACACAAATGCATATTGACAATTGTCGATAACTTAAAAGTTTGCATGGGTAGTACCCCTCAAGACTAAAAATGCTCAAGATGTTACAAGTGCCATGAAATCTGTTCTGAAAAAAGGTCGAGTTCCTAAGAATTTGCATGTGGATCAGGGAAAAGAATTTCACAATAGTTATTTTAAAGCTTTAATGCAAGAGTACGGTATCAATTTGTACTCTACCTATAGCATCCCAAAGCATCCATTTGCGAACGTTTCAATAAAACGTTGAAGAAAAGTTTGGAAAATCCAAAAGTGCACGACTCATAATGCACATTTATCATGAAATAATAAAATAAATTTTTAAAAAATGTGAAAAAAAATATTAAGCAGCTGAAATAAGTCGATAATGCGGAGGCACCCCTAGTAGGATAAATATATACAATATATATTGATAAGCAGCCTTTTGGTTTTTTTTTTAATTTTATCAATTGCAAATAAACAACACTAAGTTAACCAATCATTTGCGTTCGATGACCTGAAATTTTGTCAAAGAATTTTCTTTAAAAAATTGCAATAGTTGTGAAAAAAAATTGTTCTATCACAGAGTATCCCCTATCACTCTGAGCTTTTAGAAAAAGGCTTCATGAGCCCAATTCGATTTTTCTTCATACTTTTTCAGGCTTAGGACTGACTGTGAGAATAGTTAAAGATTAACACATTAATGACACATTTTCTAACGCGTCACATATTGTCGTGTATTACAAAATAGTCTAACAGGCGTACTTACAAATCGAATTTTGGTAAAAAAAAATCAAAAACTAAAATAAATGAGCAATTCCTATCACAGAAATTGTCAATAATTTTTCTTAGAATTCCAGATCACAAAGGAATGTAGATCATATTATTATAATTAAAAAACAATATTAATAATCTACTCATAACTATGCGCTATTAATTATTATCAATCTCACAATGCTCCTCAAATTTGAGTACAAAGCTACCAAAATAGCATTATTGGTTCATGTGAGGCCTATCGTAACTTATTCAGTTATAGTTAGCTTTAATTGAAATGCTACAATAACAAGATATCGTGGCTTGAGAAATGCATGAACGAGTTTTTACTGAGAGAGTCTCGTCTTCAGCTACTTCAGCAACCATCCATCACACTTAAATCGATATGATTTTTTCTATCCTAATTGATTAAGTTTCAGGTTCTTCTGATAGTATTGCATCCGTTCATAAGCATTTGTCCATAAATTCTTCTTGTAGCGAAGTCAATGATAAGTAGCACATATCTGCTCAAGTCTCCATGAAATTCTATGAGAGCTTTCATTTTCAAATTCTTTTACCTTACGCTCCTTCAACTTTGAAACCAACATTTTTACCGTACATAATAAGTTTACAGTAAATTTGCACACACCGGGAATAACGGCACATTTTTCCATTTTCCCTTTTCAATATTTTCAATACTTGCAATAATACTATTATTTTTAGTCCGAGCAGCCAGAAAGTGTATAGCTACCGTCCATATGGAATATTGTAAAAGTCCTTGAAGAGATTAGTTTTTCAGGTTTCGATTCGGAAATCATAGCTAATAAACCGGTCAAACCAATTACAGAGAAAATGAGTAATTTTATTTCTAAAGCATTACTTATTGCAAGTATAGAACCTTTATTACCCCACAGTCCGTCAGCTGCGATCATTTTTAAAAAATCTACAACCGTTGGATTCAATATCACATCTGCATCGTTATAACCTGACCTAACTTGTATGATTCCTTCTAGACATAATTTGCATAATGATCACGATTCAAAAAAACATAATTGATTATAAAAAGTTTAATAATAGGATATTTATCTTCGTCTTTAAGTAAAAGTTCAGCGATTACTCAAAAGAAGCAGTTGCCATCATCATAAGCATTGGTAATATCAAAGTTATCTAAAAGTTCTTTAGGAAATCGTTTTCTGATTACACGTTTTCTGACTGTCTTCCGTACTAAATGCTTTGTTGTGAGAATACTTTCAGTGTTACAACCATTTATGTCATTTTTGAGACTAGAAAATATATAAAAAATCATTTCATCATTTTCTTTTAATATTTTTTCTATTTCAATTAAAACTATACTTTGATGGATTCCATTTAAAATTTTTTTAATATCTAATACACTTACATCGCAAAGGTTTTTTGTTTCTGTAAAATTATTTCGATTTGTAGGAATATTATCAAATCTTCCCACAGGAATATCAACGTTTTTTCGAGATTTTCGGCGTACTTGATTATCACGATTTAAAAGGGATTCTATTTTAGTTTCAATTATAGGTATACCTGACCAAGCATCACCATTGAATTTCGGAGAGTTTGAGTTTCTATGAGCCACTAAGAAATGATAATTAACTTCATTCGCTATTGTTAACGTTGTCAACGATTGAGGATTACTTGGTACGAATCTGAAAATATGGCTCATCTTATGTGTTCCTGGGCTTACACCTATTACTACAAAAATGATTTTTAATGCATCACTTATCGCATAGATTGAACCTTCGTTTCCCCAAACATGATCCCGAGCTATCATTCGTAAAAAATCATCAATTTTCGGACCACGCATATTTGATCCATTTACATCTTCGACAGAGATTGCACCATAAGAAAGAAGCGTATTATATTTGGTTTTGATACAGCAAATATATTTAATAATGAATAATTTAATATTAATATATTCATCTTCATTGAGACCTATAGATTCAGCTAATGTCCGAAATAAACAATTACTATCTTTATTGACATCACAGAAGGTAAATGATTTATTCAGTAATTTATTGATTGCAACATTTTGACTTGACAAGTCTTCTATATTCAACTTGATTCCATAATGATGAGAATTATTTGAACGATTACTATGAAAATTATTGATACTATTTCTTGTAGCGTTGTGTATTTCAAGTGTCAATTTAGATATAGTATTACCATTATGATCTAAAATGACTTGAATTTCATCTATAGAATTACTGCGTAAAATTTCGAGTAATATTTCTTTAACAGATAGAGAAGTTAATTTTTGAACTTCACCTGTTTTTTTTCTTTTTGCATAGAACATTCATAGTATTTTTAGGTCGTAAGTTTTTAGAAGCCTCACTTATATTAACTTTCTTAGGTTCTTCCTTTGTTCCAAAATTTGATTGAATTGGTTTTGAAATATAAGTTTTTGACGAGACTAAATGGTCAACTAAAGTTCTGTTGACCACTTTATTTGCTTCACTACAAAAAAATATTGGCTTATGATCAGAAGTAATACTATCATAATATCCTGATGTATAGCCAGTTAAATTGAAAAATATCATATCAATTTGAGTATTATGATTAGTGGTTGAAATTGCTGGAGATAAGGCTCTTTTAAGATTACGATTTTCATTCATGTATTTTTCCAGCCATGAAACTTCATGACTATAGCAATCTTCATTAAAGTCACCAATAATAACTATGTGACTATTTATATCGCATGAACTAATCATGCTATTCATGCACTTCTTGAACAAATCTCGAGTAGTATCAGGGGATTTATAACCGCCAATGACAAACAGGTCATTTATTTTTAAAGCTACTAAATCAACATGTTCTACTTTGTTCTCTTATTGGAAATAATGAGTCACATTATTCATAATAGAAACATCCCAGTTTTGTCTCTTATAGACGGCTAATCCTCGTAAAAACTTCCTACTGACATTTTTCTCATCAGATCTGAACGCAATATCGAATCCATTGATAGAAATATCATCATTAGGGAATGTGCGGGTTTCAGCGAATATCATAACATCAGCTCCATGAAACCATTTATAATTTCGAACGCAACCTATATATTTACGTAACGATAAGGCATTATGAAAAATAATTTTAATCCCATGTAAATCGTCGAAAGGTTGTTCGAAAGTGATTAAGAGTTTTTCATTTTTTAACTTGTCCAATTCAACCTTAAGTTCACTAGTGTTGTCTAACGGAGCTGGTGACTTAAAGTCTTCATCGATATACAAATTATTAAGATCTGTAACTCGACTGTATGCAACGTATTGCATTGTGCATGTCATTCCTTTGTTATGTACACAAACATATAGATAAGTTTGGCCTTGACTTTTGTGAGTTGTTAAACTTTCAGCACAAATTAAAGGAAATTGTCTTCGTGCAGACATTTTCTGACCAACTGCAATATCCGTAACTACAATTGGGAAAATAGGCACAAAATTCGTATGTTTAAAATCATTTTCTACAAGACATCGATTTTTGTTTCGAGTACTGCAACCGATCTCGTTGTTTTCAAACTCTAACCACAAAATCGTGATTTCGTCTGAATTTTTTTTTTGAGACACATGCCTGAGAATACCGGTAGTTCCATTCACTAACCCTTCTTTAGTACTTACGTTACGAGTTATCATCAATTTAATACCAAGTTTTGCATAAAGAGTTTTAGGCAAACAGCCAGTTTTGTTAGTTGGAAGCTTATGAAAAGAATCAAGTGCCTTATTAATCTTTTTTTCGTTTATTTGTCCTTTACCTTGAATTTCATCTTTAGCCTCGTGTATAACCAAGTCACCTTTCATACTATTAATTATTTTTTCATTGAAAGCATCTACATTCTTCTTTGTACAATACAAGTGAATTGCATTATGAGGTACATTTTTCAAATTACAACGCAACCTAAATAGTTGTATGTCGCTATCAGTCATTGAACCCATAGAAAGATTATTTAAAGCATTAATAAATTTTACGTTATCTTGTCGCATTACTTTAGTTAATTCATAATATTCAAAGTCGAGCCAATTGTCTGTTACGCATAATGCACTTTACGTAGGGTCTGCAATATTTGGCTTAAAAGGTTGATCAGGATACTGTTTATTTTACTGCCATTCTTCATCCCTTAAATAATGGAATGCTGTATAATAAATAGGTTTATCCATAATCGGTGGAAGCTGTCGCAAATCTCCAACAAAAATGATTGACAGTCCACCAAATGGAGAGTTGTTCCCTGTTATTTGTTGGAGACGAGTATCAATTTGATTCAATCGGTTTCGACCGATCATTGAAACCTCATCTATGATAACAACTTTTACATTTCGCATTTTAAATCTTAAGGATGTAACAACGCTAGAACTTAATGCTGCAATATTTCTGCTCATGTTGTCTATCGGTAAACAAAAACAACTGTGTAAAGTGACACCATTAATTACATATGCAGCTTTTCCAGAAGGAGCTGCTAGAATGACATGAGCTGATTCAATATCTGTGCAACTAATTTTTTTTGTATAGTAATCTGATATGACATGATATAAAAGATTAATAAGAAAAGATTTTCCATTTCCTGCTTGACCAGAAATCATTAAGCGAATTGGCTTGCCAATTTTTTGAGCATGTAAACAGTGCATAGTTATTTGAAGCTGCTGTTCATTTGCTTTTAAAAGTAATTCTAAAATTTCATCACTTTTTATAACTTTTGGGACACTAATTTTATAATCATTTTCCTTCGAATTTGACGAATTGCAATTTTTATTTTCAGCAAAAATATCAACAGAGTCATCTGGCTGATTTTCTTTAAGGGTAAAATCTTTATTTTCATCATTATGTTCACCGTTATGATCATCGTCTTCCGCTTTTTTTTCTTTGAAGATATTTGCGAGATAACTCTCTTCCATTTGGTATATCAATGATCGATTTGTTACAATAAGATCTAAATTTTTTTCATAAATATTTTTCAGATTTACACTGCAATTTTCAATTTTGGTTTTTTCATCACGAAATGGTAAAAAAAGTAGTAACTGTTCTCGATAATAATTAGATTCATTTTGGTGTTTATTGTAATGACGTGAACGTAAAATTTTTCGCTTCTTGCGTTTTTTTGCATCATCTTCTTGATTAACGCTAGCATTGTCATCCTCACAATTAGAATCATCATTCGAATTATAACCACTTATCGCTTTTAATGTATTAAGATCGCTATATCCAGTAGCAAAATCAGCTAAACACATAATCTCATACTTTGTATCACGTTTACAATATTTATCAATAATGTTATCTTGGTAAATATCAGTCGAATCAAACGCTAGATTCATCAAGTCTTTCATACGTTTAGGAACTCTGTGTCTTTCATCTTTCGGAAAAGTAGGGACAAAAACTCCTTTACGGCTTGCTTTAAACAGTGGTATATAAAGTATAATAGCAGCAGCTTCCTGCGCTGATAAAACTCTCGAGTTAATAAATGCATTTACAAACTTTTTAACTTTTTCAAGGTTGGTAAAATCTTCGTTAGAAAATTGCTCAATTAAAGTTCTAAATAACTTAGCCATATCTTTTTAAACCTTCAGTATGTAATCAGTTAGATAGCTTATGCAAGCATAAGGTTTACAAATAAATTGGATATCCATATTTGATTTTAGAAGGTTTAAGATATCAAGATTGTACGCATTCATGAATATCTCATTGCTTTGACGTTTTAAGAACACTCGTGTTGTTTTAAGAGGATATCTTGCAGCTCGAATATATTTAGTTTCGGTCATTCCAAGCTCTTTCAAGACTTGAGAAAACGGTATCTCTCGGGGCAGCTTATCCAATTCCTTGAGATAATTTTTTACTTTTTCAACATGAAATTTAACTGTTTCATTGCGTTCCTCAGAAAGTAATTTAGTTAAAATTCTCGTTACCGGCATCGGCCACAAAGGATAATAGAAACGACATGTTTTTGTATTTTTCGTTCCTTTATAACACGTGAATGTATATTTATGCAACTGAGAATCTCTTACATATGGGTTATTTTTGTATAATTTACATGTTATAAATTGATCTATAAAATCAACACATTCTTTTTCAGACTTATCATTTTCTGGATTATAACGAGGTGCATCTCATAACCATGCTACCATATGACGATGTAAAACTCCTTTTTGTTGGACTTCGTCTTTATGACAGTAATCTTCAATGTAATGAACATTGAACGGACCATTTTCTTTATTCATACACTGACTAATGAATGTAAAATAACGATCTATGAAACGTGCACAATCCACTGGATTGTTACGAATCAACAAGTCTTTTTCGTTACGATCTAGATTAAGTTCATCATAGCTACTTATCGTTTTGCCGTATTGTTTCTTGTGATGGTAAATCGGTGTGCGACCGTGCGGACCATTTTTTTTTCTGTGATTTACTATTGTTATTTGACTTATTACTATTGTGATTTTCTACGACTATTATTATTACTACTTATTACTACGACTTATAACTAGTATTATTACTATTATTACATTTATTTACTTATGACTAAAACCTAAAAACTATGGTGCTTATTATTTTACTTAATAACTATTTTTCTTATTTTTCTATGTCTACTTATGTTACTTAAATTACTACTGTGTTTTTTTTCTTAATACTAAACTATTACTACATATTTTTATGGCTGTGTTTATTATTTATTGCTATTATTAACATTATAATTATTGTTCATTTTATTGCGAGTATTATACTATCAGTATGATTCCAATGTTTGTATTATTATTATCAGTACGAGTTTATATGAATGAGCGCCGAGCGAAAATTATTCTAAGTTCCGAGACAGCGAAATCAAAGGAAAAAGGTAAAACGTGAAAAAAAAGATTCCGAATGAATCTTTTAAAAGATTAAAGCGATTGAAAGAATTATAAAATAAGACAAAATATGAGAAATAAAATGTGAAAGTTAAATTGACTGAATTTTAATCGCTTATTCTTTCATTCTCTTTCCATTCGCTCGCAAGTGTGTAAGCCGCACGGCTAATTTTCTCCGTATCGAGTGTTTACTTAAACGCTTAAACACATTCTTTTTCTTTCAAATCACTTTCATATTTCGTTAAAATTATTTTTTCACAATTCCCGTTGATTCTATCGATCAGAACTTAGAAGAATTTCAGTCTTTTAAATATTATTTCATCGTCTTTCAATTTCCTTTGATTTTAACGATTTGGACTTAGAATAATTTTTCTTTCACCACACTTACGTGAGCGACGCTAGAGGGCAATAGAAATTATTCTTTTTATACGTATGGCGGATGGGACAGGTAATAAAACCGCTCATAAAAGCTCGTATAGGTAACTTAGTCTCCCTGGAGAGTATTTTGAGGAAGACCATTCCCAGGACACGAAGGAAGCTCTTTTACCAGGAGTCCGACCGGACCAGGTAAGCGAAGTTTTACTCTCTTTGGGAGAGTTGAGGGTCCCCACTCCGAGGCCTTCTGCCAAAGGGTGGTAGGCGAACTTATCCGAGTAGGTGGGGGTTAGACGGAGACCATCCGCTTACCCTCTCGGAGGGGAATTCGTGCAGGGCCGACGGGGAAGTCGACCAGACACCCCTGAAGCAACCCGGGCGAGGGTAGAACCACGTAACTTTTTGGTGTGTGATTGTGTGAATTTAACCGCAAAACCGTGATAATTATAATAATAAGAATAAACCGTGATTGTTATAAACCGTGATTGAACCGAGATTTAATATTGTAGAGGTAGTAGAACAGGGCTTGAAGCCCATGTAAAAAAAAAACGTTTCGTTTAAATGAAGCGTTTTGTTTATTGTTCTCTTTAAAAAATGTCTCTATTTTAAAAACCCCTTCTCAACCCTGGGCTACGGCGAGTAAATCTGAGTAAAAAAGGGTAGTTGTTTTCTATCTTTGTTTATTAATTAATTGGAAAATTTGATTGAACCAGTTTATCGCGTCTTTTTGATTGATACTTTTTTTTAGTAACCAATTGATATTTAATAATTAGATACTTAACAATAAAGGATTAATTAATAAATATTATATTACTACTAAACTAAAATCAACCCAATTTTACCCGTTACATCCTCATAGAGTTGTTTAAGAATAGGAACATTGTTATGTAAATTACAAGAAAAAGTAAAAAACATATTTGGAGTTCCAATGTGAGCCATTGCAGCAATCAAAAATTTTTTTTTATCTTCCATATAAGCAGGAGACCCAACTATTGGAGTGAGGAATTTGTAAGCTTCATTCTTATTAATGAGTTTATCTTTTAAATCACCTTTAAGAGCATCGTTGGCCTTTAAAGATTCATTTTTGCAACCTCTACGCGTAACGAAATTCATAGAATCTCTTGCTCGTTTTTGTACAGTCATCTGACCGAGTAAAAGAACAAAAGTTGGAACATGCCGGCAATGACGATCTTTATGAATAATCCAAAGCTTATGTTTTTCATTGGTGGTTAGAATTTTTTCTTCATCGAACGGTTCACCCCCAAAAATATGTGGGTAACATAAAATTTCATAATCCGGAATGCTATATATTGGTTTCGGAATTTTATTTTCACCTGGTGCAATGATTCTAGTGACTTCTGCCGTTTCACGATTCTGATCAATGACTAAAACATTATCACTGTGAAAATTTTCATCACTTTCATTATTTTCATCATCGAAATATTCATAAAATTTCTCAAATGATTTGTTATTAGGATCACAGAGAAATTTTTTATCATTTTCATCAACAATGAACGGAAAATTTTCCTGTGTTAATTGCGATAAAAATTCTTCATTTTCATAAAATTTCTCAAATGATTTGTTATTAGGATCACAGAGAAATTTTTTATCATTTTCATCAACAATGAACGGAAAATTTTCCTGTGTTAATTGCGAAAAAAATTCTTCATTTTCTTTAATGTCGTATTGCATGTACAAAGTTGATTTTCGAAGAAATTTCATAGAATCTCTGACATCTTTAACAACGATGTTTTCAGCCATATAACTAGATTTCTACTCTTTCTTACGTTTAATTTTAATTTGAACTACTTGAGCTTGTTCGGGACGACAAGGCAAACATTTCATCATTTCTCCTACGTCTACTTCAACATTTACTATGTTTCCTTTAAGAGATAGTTGTGGATAAACTGTATATTGTTAAAGGGGTATGATTTGCAAAAACGGTAACCATGGTGATACTACTCTAGCTCCAAGTGGACTGAGACGTTTTAAACAGTCAAGAATTTCTGCAAAAGAAAGATTTTTGGTAGCAGCTTTTTTTGGTTTAATACCAATTCTTGAACTGTTCCAACATGAATCACACAGAAACTCGGATTGTTTAAAATTATACGCACAATCAACCATATTTCGTTCTACTATTATTAATCTTTTGTAATCAGTTAATTTTTTAATATAATTATAAAGTTTACGCAAACAACCGGTACAAATCTCAGGATTTTGACGTTGCTTTGCTAAAACAATTTGATATAATTTTGCTGTTTTTTTATCTTTTCCATTTTTAGCTTGATACGCAAGCTTAGATAAAAAATTTTCATTATATTTCAAAAATTCATTCATTCTTTCTTTTTGCTTTTTTTCTTTTTCAAGTTGACGTAGCTTAGGTCCAGAAACTTTACCAAGTCGAGCTTTTTTGTGAGCAACATTAGAATCTTCGTTACCTAATTTACGTTTTGCTGAACTTTGAGATATTTTGTTATTAGCATTATCAGAACGCAGTTTAGCTATTCTGATTCGAGTTTGTTCTCTTTCATTTGTTATATAATCTTCACTACTGCGACGAATTGACTTATAATCTCTATTTTTCTCATTTTTTTCTAATCGACAACTCTCATCTTCCTTGAGTTTCTGAGATGCTTTAAGATTTTCAGCAAGACGGTGTTCTGTACTAGCTCGCAATGATTGGGAATTAGTCTTTCTTATTTGGCGCCGTTTTTGAAGAGATTGCTTCTTATTTTTTGGCATTGCAATCTGTATATTTTCGAAGAAATATAAATAAATATAATAAAAAATGTCAAAACAATAAATAAGAAATATAAATATAATAAAACAAAGCTTTATCGCAAGTCGCAAAGGACAGACTACAGTCGCAAAAGGCAGACAACAGTCGCAAAAGGCGGACTACAGTCGCAAAAGGCAGAGTACAGTCGCAAAGGGCAGACTACAGTCGCAAAGGACAGACCATAGTCTCAAAGGGCAGGCTAGAGAAGTTAAAATCAAATCAAAACTATGTTATGAATCGTAAAAAAGAAATCTTATTTGGTTGTTAGCTGGAAAAAATGATATTTAATTAAAAATTTAATTTACCAAAATTTAACAAATATAAATCAGAAATAAAGTTGCTACAATGAAGAACAAAAAAGTGATAGCAGCTACATAAAAAAAAGTAATCAAATAACAATTATTTGTTTTAATTTTTGAATTATATATAAAATAAATCTTGTGGAAAAGTCTAATTATAAACCTTCAAAATAAAAAAAAAATTAAATGTGTGATAATTTATTATTTTTGTGTTATTAAATTTTGACTAGGAAAACAGTAAAAGTAAAAAATGAAACAATTAATTAAAATAAAAGAAAAACCAACAAACAAATAAAAAAGGCCGATCGGCAGCCGAAATGGAAGGTAGATTTTTCAATTAATTGATATAAAAAAATAGTTTTATACATACATATCTTGTTAGTATATAGTCATGATATGAAATTAGACTCGTTTGCTAGAAGTGAGGGTAAAAAAAGACAACGACTATTATTGATAGAGAACTTCAAATAGTTGATTTGACATAACATTATATGGGTAATGTACCAACCTAACCTTCAAATAAATAAAGTATTGAAAATTTACTTAGTATGAGATCATAATTGTAATCGCTGTTATCAAAACAAGCTCAGTTAAAATAACAGTAATACTTTTATTTGAAATATAAAAAAGCTGTGAAATTAACAGGTTATTTTGTTTAAAATAAAATAAACGTGACAAAATTGCATTATAATGGAAAATTCATAAGTTATGAGGAATGAAAACCATATTTTCTACATTTTTGATTTCATTAAAGAGTTCAAGGGTATCAAATTATTGGAAGAAATAATCAAAACATAAAGCTTAAAGTCATTACTGCGAGATTATTAGTCAAGCTTTTAGATACTTTTTACGAAATTGGTCTATAAATATAAGTTTTGAAGTTACATGAGCTTTAGCAGTGATTAAAAAATGATTTTCAGCAAAAATCATGAAAATTTCAAACAGTCATAATTTCAAAACTATTTGAACGATTCAGCCTATCTTTGAACTTGATCGAGATAATCGCCTCTAGAGTAAGTGTAAAAAATTTCATCAAGATCCGATCAGAACTGTGGGTGCTATCGTAATGACAAGACAAGTGATAATCATTAAGAGTAGAGGTACATTTGATACATTATAAGTAATAAAAGAAATACTTCTAAAATATAAAATAATTAAGCAGTGAAATTTACAGGTTAATTTGTGCACAATAAAATACAACTGACAAAACTGGATTATAATGGAACAAGCATAAGTTCTGTGGAGAGAAAACCATGGTTTCAACATTTTTTGATTCCATTAAAATTTTCAAGGCTATGAAATTATTGGAAGAAATGGTCAAAATATAGAGTTCGAGGTCATAAATTAAAGCTTATTAGTCACGCTTTAAAATACTTTTTGCAGAAATTATCTATGAGTTTTAGTTTTAAAGTTATATGGACTTGAACGTGATTAAAAACGGATTGTTTCGAAAAATCGTTAAAATTTCAAACAAATATAACTTCTAAACTAATTAGCCGATTCAGCCCATCTTCGAACTTAACCGTGGTAATCACACATAGAATAAGTGTAAAAAATTTCATTAAGATCGGACAAGAACTGTAGACACAATCGTGGCGTCAAAATTCGGTTCTATCCCATATATATATATATATATATATATATGTTAGGGTTACAAATAAGTTTCCGCCGTTTTTCAACACAAATTAAACATTTATTATAGAAGAACGGTAATATAAATTTATTTCAAATATTGCCCATCACTTGCAACCACTTTTATCCATCTCTCAGGCAGCATTCGAATCCCACGTCTGAAGAACTCCTTGTCTTTTGAGGCTATCCACGAATCAACCCAATTTTTGGTATCCTCATAAGATGTGAACCGCTGCGCCGTCAGAGCATGTGCCATGGATCGGAACAGGTGATAATCGGACGGTGCAATGTCTGGTGAATACGGCGGGTGGGGTAACACTTCCCAATCAAGTGTTTCCAAGTACTTTTTCACGGGAGCCGCAACATGTGGACGAGCATTGTCATGCGGAAGAATAATTTTTTGTGTCTAGAATAGTATTGAGGGCGTTTTTCCTTCAGAGCTCGGCTCAATCTCATCAATTGTGTTCGATAGAGGGCTCCAGTAATTGTTTCGCTCGTATTAAGCAACTCATAATACACTACACCTAGCTGATCCCACCAAATACACAGCATAAGTTTTTTTTTGTGAATATTAGGTTTTGCTGTTGATGTTGACGCGTGGCCAGGTAATCCCCATGATTTTCTTCTTTTTGGATTGTCATAATGTATCCACTTCTCATAACCAGTTATGATACGATGTAAAAAACCCTTTTTTTATGTTTAGCTAGCAGCATTTCACTTAAGCATAATCGGCGTTCAATATCTCTCGGCTTTAATTCGTACGGAACCCAATTTCCTTGTTTATGAATCATTCCTAATGGTTTTAAACGATGTGAGACTGCTTGCTGAGTGACTTCTAATGTTAGAGCAAGTTCTTTTTGTGTTTGAGATAAATCTTCCTCCAATAATTCCTCCAATTCTGCATCCTCGTAAATTTTTGGCCTTCCACTGCGATCTTTGTCTTCTACGTCAAAATCACCGTTTTCAAACTTTTGAAACCACTCTCGACACGTTCTCTTACTCAAAGCACCCTCACCATATGCTTCTACGAGCAATTGATGCGCCTCAGCAGCAGAATTTTTTAAATTAAAGAAGTAAACTAATATTTCCCGCAAATGACACTTACTTGGCTCAAATTGTGACATTTTGAACTTATAAAAATTATATTTTACCAATATAAAATCAATGATATTGATACGTTATGTTGTTCTTGAATGTCCAAACTATTTTTTAAGCCAGTTATCATCTGCGAAAGCT